>JAJKFL010000031.1:23531451-23858951 GCA_021186555.1 Reticulitermes speratus
TGAGCACGAGCATATTCCCAAGCACGACTAGTCTGCATGCATCTTTAGAATTATCGTCTACTCAGCAGACAGTGCGCAAGGTCTTGACGGTCACAGGTTATTCCCGGCAAGGCAGATACCGTTTCTCGCCGGGATCAACTCACGGTAGCCATCAAGCCTTATGTTCAAAAGATTCCGGGAAAGTTCCCAGGACGACACATGCATAAACTTGACCACACACAAATATGGTGACAAGATTACGAATGTATGGAGTTCAACAGTTATGCCTCCATACAAATTCGTAGCATGGCGCTCTGGGAGACGCTACTTTACTGTAATGATTTTCAGGGTGAGGCTAAACGCAACAACATCCCTGCACATTTTTGAACGTAGCTCAGGGTTAAGTCTGACACTGGAGCGATTAGGCTCCAGTGTTGGACAATGATTGTGTGTGCGAAGAGAAACCCAACACGGCTCAGGTTTATCTGTTTGATTCTATCAATGTGTAACTTCAGCCCAAGTGAATGGGAAGAGAAGACAGTGCTAATGCGGACCGGTTGAAAATATCATAACTTCGTGAGGAATGTGACACAAGTTAAAATTTTTCATTTCCCATTTAATCAGTCCTCTCCACAGTTATCCGAAATTTTATGCAGAGAAGTGTCAGGAAATTCGTTTACAGCTCACTAGTGACACAAAGTGTTTGGATAATTAATGACAAGTGGAAAGGAAAGGAGGTGTGTCCTAATTACATACCTCTATTGGCCTGGAGGGACGGAGGAAAACGACGAAAAACTTAATCGTGGTCATCAATCTCCAAGTCCAGAAACGAACCTTGGATATCCCGAATGTGAAGCGGAAGTGCAAATTACTTCATCGCGACATGCAGTAACATTCAGGATCGGTGTTTATAATCTGTACCATTTTATCGTTCCACATACAAGACAATTATGTATTTTTTCGGCGGCTTAATTATGAAAAACAAGACCACAGTCGAATTTTACAACGTAGAAGCATACTACACTGTATTTGTATAAACAGATCAATCATGAACCTAGCTACACAAACATGTGGTGCACAAATCCCGGGCACCAAGTCGCGTGGTGCTTAAATTTTGTACAGTGGCGTCTGATATTTGTGCGTCCTCAGTATGGAACTTGCTTCCTATCACCCTTCTGGCACCTAGAATTTTGAGTTGGCTCCTAGATATCTGGAAAATATGTTCATCCCTGATATAATCTGCACTTACGCGTAATACTGTTTCATAAAATGTTATAACCTCTTGAAGAACCTTACATGCAGTGTTCCTCTTAACTGTCGGTCAAATATTTTTGTAGTGTAGGAATTTTCCTCATTTTATATAGTCTTTTCTGCATTCACATATCAGCTAACGTCCTCACTATAACATATAGCTGCTACTACAGTCTAAAACAAACCAGGTGCCTTCCATATACTTCCAATCCCTCCCAATTGTCTTTAACTTTCCAAACAGAGTCTTACACATAAACAGTGACAAAACATCTCCTTCTCTGGCCAACTATGAACCGGAAACACGTCAGACAAATTCTCGTCTGTACAGACTTGATTACAGGTTTTATTTAAACACATTTTAAATGGTCTAGTGTAACGGGGAAAAGGTGGCGGGCCCTTTTGAACACGGTAATGAAATTTCGACTTCCATAATATGCCGAGAAATTCTTGACTGTCTGAGAACTACCAGCTTCTCGAGAAGGACTCTGCTCCATGGATTTATTGAGCTACTTATGTGGGTACACCTAACTCAGTGCAAACCTTGTGCCATATTTCTCTCTTCAATCATAAACTTTCTTCAGGTCTACAAATAGATTAAGCAACTTTACAAACACAGACCTGAAGCACACAGACACGCGAACACGTATTGTACACTTTCATGTCGTACACACGCACGATCCCGCAAGCGACGACACACACAAACGCTCGCGTGTGCGTGCGTGTGTACGTATATAGGCCTACCTCATTACTTACTGCAACACGATTTGGCGCTTCTGCCGTGAGATACTAATTTCTTCTTGTGTATCGCCATGCGTAAACAGTCGAGAAATACCGATGTATACTTCTATCAATGAAATGGTATATTGTTACGGCCGTTTGGCAATGAACTGGTAACCTTCCAAGCAAGTGTGCGTGCTACACACGCCTCTCATCTTGCTGCGTTTGGGTCAATGACTCTCATATGTATAAATGGAAAGCCTAAAGCATTAACTTGGGTATAAAGTAATAATGCATTTATAACACTGCTTTCAAAATTTAATTATATCCACAAATTTCTTAACTCTTGTAGCAATGGAACTCTTCTCTTGGGAAATCTATTTATCATTCTCGACAGGGACAGCATTGAAAAGAAACTGTGGAATACATCATAATATCAAGTGCGAGAATGGAAACAGAACGTCGCACTGCCGTCCCCCTCCCCCCATCCCCAAATGGTTTAATTCAATAACAATTGGTACTGTGTTTACACTGCGAGGGAGATCATCTTCAGGCCCGAAACCAGGAAGTGAAGGTCATCACCGCTTTAAAACTGCCATGTATATGGCAGCAACAGACGGAGGGAAAGGGGTGACTACCATTGCGTCAGAAGCAGGCATCGATCCAATTCAGCAGCATGGGTACACATTTTACAGATTTCACATGTCCATCCTATTGGCTGGCGACGACGTCGCAATTCGTGGTCACGAACGTGCAACTGGGGGCGTCGCTGGTGACGGCGATGGTAAAGATAACAACAGTGATTATAAATCCAGTCACTTAATTGTTTATGTTCTAAATCAACAGCCATGAGCCTAACTACAGGACAAGCACATAGTAAGTCAATAATAGTGGGATTTGTGGTGGACAAAGTGGCACGTAGACAGGTTTTTCCCCGAGTACTTCGGTTTTCCCCTGTCAACTTCATTCCACCGGTGCTCCATTACAAGGAAAAACGAAAAAACTAATCATCTTCATCACAGGGTTGCACAATAGGCTTCAAGGCTGCGGTGCGTCCGTAGCATCTGCTGCGGGGCCCTTCACAAAAAAAGCCAGTAAATAAACCTTAAAAGAAACAGGAAATGAGACTGCGGATTCAGTTTACCAGTGATTTCAGGCTTCCGCCACGATGCTGATGAGATCTGCGTACTTCTAGGATATTACGCAACGTCAAGTGGTAATTCTTTACCGACGTTTCGGGACAACGTATCAGTCCCATCTTCTTAGACTTCTTGACACTTGAAGATGGGCCCAATACGCTGTCCCGAAACGTCGGTAAAGAATTGCCACTCTGGGTTCATCTGGTTTAGAACAGATTACAGTGGTGTTACCTTGAGAACGATTCAACAGATATTCAGATAAGCAGTGAACATTTCTTCACCAGCTTAGGCACTATCAGTTTCTCAAGCATTCTCCTCAAAGGGGTCAGTTAAACAAAACCAGGCAACAAACTGCCTGGAACATGCAGCACGTGACAGACCACTAAGTATATGATGCAAAATCATCCAAATTGTGCATTGCACGCGGTTTTCACCGTTTGACGCTGCGAACATCCTTGTAAAAATACACCGGCCAAGACTACACAGGAACAAGCATAAATGTGTCCCTGTGTTAACGTGCGTCACACACAAGCTATCACAAGTCGGGTATTTTTTATTCGTAGTGGACTGACGTTGAGAGTATGGTGTCTGATACCGACAACGTGTGCTCTTAAACCAAATCATACGCTACAAATTCATTCTGGATTAAACTCCGCCGTCACTTTCACTGGGAATTTCCTTGTGTTGATGTACGTTGATGTACTCAGCAAGTCAATGATAAATTCGCAGAAAAAAATCGTGGTGTGGGATCAATGTTGGACATATGCAGAAGAGTAGGAAGCAGGTGGTACCGACAAAAGGCAAGCACTGAAAAATTGTACGTCAGCAATCCGTACTTGCCAGAACTAAAAGAAAATATTGGACGGTAATTTGCCACGAAGTGCGTTGTTCAGTATTTCGAAGTGTGTAACGGGATGTGAAGCTTTGCTGCATGTAGATGCATGTCATTTGAATGTCTCTAGGTAAAAACAACCAACGTAATATCAAGCACTGACAATAAATACATGTAGCTCACTGATAATATTACGAAGAAAGACTCTCAATTTCTCGGCTTGCGCACCGTCATAGAACGAAAACCTTGTATTAGTTTTGACTCTGGGAAACAATTTTCTTAAAGTTAAACCACAGAAATTTAACTGATATCGGTAGCGTATATCACTCGAGTCCCAAACTGCTCAGCTCTCCCAATTATTTATTGCGTTCATATGCGCCACAAAACGGGAGGTTCCGGGTTCGATTCCCGGTAGGGTCCTTGGAAATTTTCAAGTAACATATTCCTTTTGTCCGCATTCAGCGCCCCCTGGGGTCCACTCAGCCTCTAACAGAAATGAGTACCAAGGAATTTCCTTGGCTGTAAAGTACAGCCAGCCGTCCTAGTTGTGCCGAATGTCAAAGCACCAATGGAAGCACAACATTCCATCCTCAATGCTGAGTCTTCATGACTTGTTACGGGAAAGCTTTACCTATTTTACAGGTTTGTTATGCTCGGGCGTGTGCGACCGTATTCACGAGAACTCGACTTCGCGCGAATGCGCCTCCAATGTAACCATGCTTTTGCTACGTGCTTCCTAGTTAACGATTACACGTGTTGCGTATAGCCTGCTTCCTACACCCCCTTGGCGTACAGCTCCTTCCACACTCACCTTCATCTTCTTATCTCACTGCTGAATTCATTGCGTCTTTCCATGTCAGGGGTTCTGAGTCTGTCTCCCTACATACCTGTTGATATTAAGTGCTGAGTTTGGATATTTTGGTGGTTAGTCCTACATATCCACCAACATCGGCACTGATGTATTCCTTTATGTCAGGATGTGAGCAACATCGCACCATTAAAGGCAGAAATAAGGAAACAGGGGGAATTAAACGATAAATTATTCAACTTCTCTATTTGGGATAATTAAATGTGGGTTGACTTATTAATTCATAGGTAAACACGCATCATTGGAATGCCACTTGTCACTTACATGCCTCTCCTTTTCTGCCAATAAAGGTTAATTTATCTCATCTGTCCCTTCCTTGTATCTTTCGAGCAACGACCTCAATTTTAGGTGAATACAAATACGACTGATCCCTTTGTGCGTTTATACGAGCAGAAAAAGTTTAGAGCACGCGAAATATAAATAATGTGAAAAAAATATAAGCGCATCAGGTAGGATTGGTAATATCACGCCAGAGGGCGTTCTTGAAAGTACTAGTATATCGTGTATATATCTTCTCTCTCCCACTATACAGGTGCTGATGCTTGTTATAATGGGTGTATAACGCAACTTGCATAACGTGGGTGTTCTTCCGCGGTTTAGATAAACTTCACAGATATCAGGTTCAACTTGACTTCTTTACTCTGAGCCGAATATAGAGTTTGGTCTGTGGTAAAGTCGCAACTGAAAATCGAACTGGTAAATCGTCCTGGTTTGTTGGGCCATCGCAGATCTCAGGTATAACTCTCACTGTGCTTAAGTATTAGGCCAAGAGAGATGCAGAGAGGAGTGGAAGTAAAGATCCACATATTCTCAGCCTTGGCAGTAGACTGAGATCAGTAGTCAGGTTTAATTTCCGGAAGCTGTATCACCGAGAAAGTGTCTCCCTGTACCCATAAGACAGGAGTATGGTCAAGGCCCAGAGCCGGTCTGGACGCGATGAGGAAGAGGAAAATCCCTACCAATGCCGATAATTGAATCTTGAAACCTCGCAGCATTGTTGAAATTATGACTGGCAAGGGAAACCATAGTACGCGAAGGAAACCGCATTCAGTACCAAACTATCGACCAACAACACATACCACTTCCCTGGAACTGGGCCTGCGCGCGACATCGTGTTCAAACTAAAATGTCGAAATTTTAGCCACGCGAAACTAACATAAGCTATTTATACCTTCGACTGCAGACCGTCTAAACTGGTTTTAAAACCTCTGATTAAACTGAAGTCCCATCTATATCAAGTCGAAATGGCGCCCCAGATCTGAAAAGAGGTACTGTCCGGTCCAGTCTACCGCACATTTTAGACAAGACGATTGAAGAGTATAGAATACGGTGAAATTACTTGAAACTGACATCAGAAGTACAAGGAAATTAACCTTGCCCGAACGCCACTTTGTCCACCACAAATTCCACAAGCTCTCAGTGGACTTAACGCAAGCCTTCGAGGTGAGAAGCCGACGTCCTGCTGCCTGACACGACCCACTGCAGTCGCTGTATCAATCTGATATTGCAGGCCAAATTCTGTCCGGTACCGTACGACAGACACTTGGGGCACGCGTTGGCGTTCGATTCCCGACGGTGCCATCGGAATTTTTCATTGATATAATCCTTAAGGCTCAGCCTCTAACTACCAGGAATATTTCCTCGGGGGTAAAGGCGGTCGGTGCATAGGGCTGACAATCTTACCACCTTCATGTGCCGATTTTATTGAAATCTGGGAGCCTAAACCTCCTGGATCCCTCAGGGCCTGATTACTTTACCTTTACTCTATGACACTTAACGGGGGTTTTCAGGTTTTTACGTTGCTGCTGTGAAGTGTTAACCTAAAAACGCGGCTGTTTGTAGCTTAGCTAATTAGTAATTCATTACTCAATCACCCTCTCATTCAGGTGGTTTAATACAAAGTTTAAACAATAAAGCAGCGAGATGACAATCCGTCGATTCGTAATGGTCATAGAGCACAAACAATGGCACAGGCAGTCATCATGAATTATAAGTTGGTAGAGAGTGGTGAGAGAAAGGCCGTGTGTACTGTAGCACTACACAACTCGTGACTAATACAGAGGAGATCAATAAAATAGGGCCCCATTGGATGTCTGTGTCTCGATGCTTTAATATTGCAACCTTCCGACAACGTAAACAGTTTTTTTATTGATACAATGACTACCGAACATTTTCACCTAAAAATACTACCATTTCTAAAAATATATCACTTTCACCAGTAAGTTGTTCTCCGTGCCAATTCACACAATGACCTATCTACATAAGAGTAGAAATACATTTCCTGAAACAGTGTCACCGGTAATTGTGCGTATGCACTTTGACTTTAAATGTCTGCAGCCCATGTTCTTCGGGGTAAGGGACCATGGTCCTTACCATACAGAAAAGTGAACAGAATTACTGCACTATCTACCACCTTTATACGCACGAGTATGTTATGGAAAAGAAAGATGAGATTGGAGGTTTTGCAACAACAAAAGTTCGTCACGACATTTGTGAGTTCGATGCAAATACAGTAAAAAGACGTGGGTGTAAGAAGTAAAAACTCTAATTCCAAACAAGACGAGAGATGTAAAACAATCTCACAACCTTTCAAGCCAATAGTCACACGCAGCCATTAATAAGAGTCTAATTTAAATAAACACTTTAAACTGCAACAAGTGCGCATTTCTGTATTATTTTACTGATTTGCTAAATGCCTGTGGTTCTGATGTAAGAAACGAGGGACGTCGTGTGAGCTGCCTTTACGGGAACAGCGGCCAATAGGAGGTCAGCATTTTGTCACTACCTACACGGGTTTACTATCACTCTACAGCCCTCGTGAAAAAATATGACAAGTCGAACGTAACACGAAGCCTGGGATAACCTCTGCTGAATGGTGGTATACGGCGTAGCGTAGAAATGGCTGTAAACTACAGTGATAACTGTAGAGTCTAAATGTAACAATCAGGACTATTACAGGTCTTGGTTACATATTAACTTTCTTTGTACTTATCAGTGCTGATGATCGCTTCACACGCCATTTGTAGACAGAGATGACATTATGCCCACAACTGCCATCAGACATGAATCAACGTTTTCATTGCCAGGCTGGATGATAGGCTACGAATGTGTATCGGATACGTACTTTGCTGCAACTAACAATGGCAGATGATGCTGGAGTACTGTAGGATGATGTAATAGACGTATAGCAGCAAGAGTTACAAGTCCACATCGCGTCACAGGAACGCAGGTTAAAACCTTAATAGCTAACAGAACCTTCGAAACTGTGGAACAGCTAAAATATTTGGAAACGAAAGTGACAAATCAAAGTTGTCTGCGCTCTTCTGGATATTACGCGGCGTCGTGTGGTAATTGTTTACCGACGTTTCGGGACGTGTCGGTCCCATCTTCACGGGTCAAGAGTCCGAATACTTTCCTTTCCTATTCGGACTCTTGACCCGTGAAGATGGGACCGACACGTTGTCTCTAAACGTCGGTAAACAATTACCACACGACGCCGTGTAATATCCCAGAAGAGCGCAGAACTCACCAACATCGCGGCGGAAGCCTGAAATCAAAATCAAAGTTACATTCACAAAGAAGAGCAGCGCAGGTCAAATCAGGGAATCTTGGGCTCCTTCCACGCAGGACTAGTATCTTATATTCCAGAAACAATCTGAAAACCTAAAGAAACAAAAGATACAGAAATACAACTTTGTTCTTTGTGTGCAACGGGTTTGGAACTTGGTCTGTCGCCGTCAGTGACGGGAAAAGAAAAGAGAAACGTCGTACTTTATATGCCTCACTAGATACTATTAGGGTGCTAAAATGAGACACGATGAGATTGGTGGGACAGACAGAAGGCGCGGATAATAAAAGTACATCAAATTTTAGTCGAAAATTCTGGAGGAAAAGACAACATGGAAAACCTCGGCGTAGACGAGAGGATACTATTAAACTGGATCTTATAGACGTGGGGAAGAAATCTGTATGGTTCAGAATAGGGTCCTGCAGCGAGGTCTTGTAGCGCTTTAGTAATCAGCTGTGAAACTATCACTTTCTACACCACGAACTTAGCTGCTTTGCGTAGTAATAATTACTGTAAATTCTGTTACTCTTCTGTATGGAATTGTCGTGTGTTAAGCTGACCGACTTTAAAAGCACAATTACCGACACTGCGCCTACGCCGAAGTATTAATTCTTTCTACTGCCCACCTGAAGGCAGCAGCATAAAGAGACTACCCAACTCATAAACAAACACGAATGTAAGGGAGTACTATTTATGACAGACGTTTAGGCCTACACGTGAATACTGTCTATAGTGTGTCACCTCACAGGGAATGCGACATGCATGAAACACAGCCACGGCCAAACGCAAAGTAATCTACCATATAAAACTTTAACAGATGCGGAAAACTTGTAATGTATACAAACAGCTTTCAGATGACTTACAGATGACACCGATGCGCCTTGTGCGTCTTTGAAAATGGCTACCGTAAGACGTGTGTAGTGTGTCTCAACACGTTATACGACAAACTGGTGACTGCCTCTCTAAAAAGTCAATCAAAATTTAAACCACTGTATCCTGTATCATAATGTAACTGGAAGACTACAAATTTTGACCCTTTAAAGCCCAGTGGTTATTATATGTGCCACCAGGTTTCACATTAAAAACCCATTCTGTCCATATAAGGTACATATGTGTTTCGTATGATTCGCAGAATATACTGATATTATTATTGTTTTATTATATCTCTGCATGGAATTAACCGACTGATTTTTAATGAGGACGAAGTGTTTACTGCGCGGTACGAACTGAACCTTGAAATGTATATAATTCAGGTTAAGTTCAGTCTTCAAAGGGTTAAAATGTGTACTGCATGTCCACCTTATCTTATTTTTTGAAACTCTTTTGTACAAACACACACACACACACATACACACTGTCATTTGGTTACTGTTCAGAATATAGAGTCTTTGTTAAGCACTGCTGATTGTTGAGCATACAAGTGCAGAAATTTACGCACTGAATAACAATTCCGGAACCTTCGTTCCCTTAGATATAATTATCTCTTAAGCCGGTAAGACTTACGGAAAACTCTATTGCATACACAGCACGTAATCCGTTGTTCTCATCATCGCTGCTTGGCGCGCTGGTCAACTCTGATAAATATACATACATTGACGCTCGAGATACGTCCAAACACGCAACACGTATAGTGTCATTTTTCCCGATCGTAACCAAAGTTTCGTAAAAGCTCTCCAACACAAAATTTCAACAAAATGCGTTTAACGGTTCTCAGTTGTCACGAGGACCAATCAGAAGACGAGTTTACGATACACATACGAATATTTTCAGTTATTTATTTGCAGCTCTTAATCACAACAGTTCTAATAGAGTAGTGGACATTTAATTCTGAAGTGCTTACAAGTTGGCGGGTTTCTGAGAAGATAAACAAACGTCCACTTGTAACCTGTCAAAGTTAATGGTATTTATCTGAAATACTGTCGTATAAGAAACAAAATAAAATTGAAAGAGCAGAAAAATAATGGGTTGAGTTCAGGGAAATGTTTTATCTGTGCGTGTTATCAACATCAACCGTCATGCTCTTAAATGCCTTCGTATGAATAACGTAAGAAATTCTAAGTAATGCTGAGGCTGGAAACGCGGCTTTCAGTATTAATATAATCAGGACCTGTAACAGGAATACTAAAGCACACAACTCGCAGAAAGCACCAAACAAGCCTTTTGTTAGGCCATCGGCCATTTTAAACAGTCTTGCCTGAAAATGATGTCATAAAAATTTGACAGGCCTTCTGTGAAGCCGCGTACTTATACAAATGCTACACTTGTTTACTGTGATTCCGGGTTAGTTTAGCGACGCCATTTCAACTTCACAGGTTACACAGTGTCGAATCATAGCACAATACAAACACTGGAAAGATGAGTAAAAAAAGCGGTTTATTGCCTGTTCCAAGACGCCAACCCAACACCTGCCTGGACAGCTCGAAAGTAAGGAAAGCAGAAAGGGGGATCTACAAACTGGTTTCCCAATCCAAAATTTCCCAAATACAAAGCAGCATTGGACAGCGAGGTTGAATGTGCCAGTTCCCTTTCTACCAAACTGAGCACGTGTCCAGCGATGCGGTGAGGACATCTTTATAGCTCAAACAGTAGTGTTATCCAGAAGAATTAGCTACACTTCAACAGCATTAGAACGAACTATTAGTGCTGTCCAGGAACAGTGGGCGTGTATGATCCTACGAAGGAGGGTTTGATGTCGTCTTGTACTGAGCATAAGGAACAGAAGAGCTGTATCAACTGCAAAGTTCCTGCAGGATGAAAAAGTGATGGGAGGGAAGTGACAGGAAAGCTGATGTATCTGGAGACACAGTGCAGCCATTTACCTGAAGAAACAGGCGGTGTTTGGCCTTTTGGTCACAAATATGTAGAAGTAACTGGAAGTGAGCGCTACAAGGTGTTCGCGTCACAGACCGCGCAGGACAAGAACTGTGACAGAGATTCGTGCAAAAAAAGCAAATCGAGAAATGGTATTAGGCACGGTATCGTACATTATATATTTACAAGCTTTCTTCTTGGACTACTTGACCCTTGAAGATGGAACCGATAGGTTGTTCATAAACGTCGGTACAGAACTACCATCCAACGCTGCGTAATATCGCAGAAGAGCACAGACCTAAAAAATAAATGAATAAAACTCCAGGACATAACAGATATACACATAAAAAATAAAATTTTTTTCCAAGGACATTCCAATAAAATTTCAAGAAAAATGGTATGTTCTTTAATACGGATCACAACTCTGGTCAGTAACAGAAACAACAGAAAAAAGGACTTTAGCGGCAGAAATACGTTTCTGAGATCAACAGCAGGAGTTACTATACGAGTGTTAAAAGAGGACTGAAGATATATTAACAGAGGTATAAGACTACTTCAGATTAAAACGGACATATTGAAAGCCGGAAACAAAGTTTTATTCCAGCGACAGATGTGAGTAACACTCGACGTGGAAAAGTGAATGTTGTCAGATGTATTGACCGAGGGAGGTGTTAATGGGAACGGAACTGAACACTCGCCGATCCTCAACATTAATGATGAGTAATGGCTTCAGCTGCAAATGTCATACACAATTTCAGAACAGCCAGCATCAAGCTGTCCTGCCAAATAAAAGACGTCTTACCGTATATCCATTTATCACGTTTTACTCCGGGCAGTCGAGATTCTAATTTGTCCCGAAAGCTGCTAGTAGTTCGTTAAGCACTAAGTTGCTGCCAAAGCAAAGCTCGATTGCGGTGAGAGAACTTCCAGCAAAAGCTGACAACTTCTGTTACTATAATTTAATTATTAAAGAACTGCTTAACGAAGCTGAACAAATTAATTCTGGTAATTATGTGATATGATGAAAGTATACTAACTAGGAAAAGATAATTAAAAAGAGAACCCCCTAGAAAACAGTTGTCCTTGTATTGAAGTTAAAAGGTAAATTACCCTTGTGAACCTCCTTCAGAGGGTAATTTTACTTAACAATTTTGATTACACGTGTGTCTGTACCTGGCCAAGTCCTGCGATCGTATCCACGCTTGTCTTCCTTACATTAATCAGAACCATACACCCCACAGTTTCTTCCTCTGCTTCTCTTACATTTCCTCTGGCGCAGGTACACACACTGTCAGCCATCAGCCTAGCATCTACAAGGGTCAGGAATACAATCTTCAATATCTAATACCTTTTTAAGCTCGTTTACAAAATTGCGAAAATCGACTATTAGCTTCGTCCTGTCTGTCCGTCCGCATGGACGAACTCGGCTCCCACTGGACGGATTTTCATGGAATTTGGTATTTGAGGATTTTTCGAAACTCTGGCCAGAAAATTTAAGTTTAATTAAAATCTGACAAGAATAACGAGTACTTTACGTGAAGACCTATGTACATTTATGATGGTACTTCTCTGAACTCTTCTTAGAATTGGAAATATTTCACACAAAAGTTGCATAAAAATCAAAACACACATTTTATGTTCAATATGTTTTTCCGTAAGTCGTGCCGTTTATGAGATAATGTGGAAAAATATGGTACAGCCAGACAGGCCACAGACGACAATGTAATGCTGCGCAGAAAAGACGCGCTATGCATGCCAGATAGCTAAGGCAAGAATAGAGACACACACGCCCAGAATATTTAATAATTATTGCTTTTCCACGGCAAGAATGGTTACGCGAACGTGCCTACGGTAAACGTACACTGCCTGTCTTGTTTCTAAATTCAAACAGTCCTAAGTTTTACATGAAGGAAACGAGCAATTACAGAGTCGCCCTCCAATGGCAGATAACAAAATTTAGACTTGACAGTTTTAATAGATTCTAAGTAAGGGGGATTATCCCTAGAACTACCCACTGGGGGAGTACGTAAAATTCTAGTTAGTCAGTCAGTCAGTTCACTTATGGCCAACATATAGGACACACACATGGTACCCTGTAGATGGTCAAAAAGCAGAACGTAACGCACTACAGGTCAACTTATCGCAACGCATAAACTCAAACGTCATCTACTTTCCGCGAGCAACCTCCTCAGAAAGGCGCATAATTATATCGCAACTACGCACCGATATAATTATGCGTACACTCTCATTTTGGAGTCACTGAGATCAGATGTACTTCATGTGGCTCCGTACATACATTTGGGCTATTTCGTTCTAGGCATTACACAGTACAAGTGAACGTGAAACTCAGGTGAAACATGATAAATAAAGCTGTTAAGCAAAAATACTTATCTCGAAGTTAGTCATTCTCCAGTCAGACGCAAAAATGTTAACAAAACGTGTGCTGAGAAACTTTGAAGCCTGAGGAGAAATAGTTACGAGTGCTGAGTCCTGCGCAAGTGCTGTGCGACAATGACTGTGGTCAAGCTACTCTACTCTTTAATACTTGCACTCAAAGCACCTGCACGTTAGCTGTCATTATTTCCTGTATTATAAACCAACACCTTTTGGTACGTAACTGCACACCCATATCCATTATCCCAACACACTACTAGCCAATACGTAAGCTCTGTGTGTGTGTGTGTGTGTTTAATGTTGAAGTATGAATGTGGATACGTGAAACACGACTAGAAGTTTTGTGGCATGGGGTTGCAGTGTTCAACAGCAGTCTTCGGACAGAATATGTTTGTGAAACTCGACTATCCAAGCTCAGACGTCGTAACGTACTCGTTAAGGTGCACAGCCAGCAAATCGTGCCAGATTGCACAAGATAAAATACACGTAACTGTGTTTTATCTGTTATTACACATGCACAAACAGAAGTAAGCTGACACACAACTCGTTCACTTTGAACTGTTATGTGAAAGCAAAGTCCTTCACTAAACTGAATAATTAAAACTGCGATACAAACAGGCAGTAAGACCTTGATTTCAGGCTTCCGCCGCGACGTTGATGAGATCTGTGCTCTTCCGGGATAACACGCGGCGTCGTGTGGTAATTGTTTACTACTCGGACTCTTGGCCCGTGAAGATGGGACCGATACGTTGTCCCGAAACGTCGGTAAACAATTACCACACGACGCCGCGTAACATCCCAGAAGAGCGCAGATCTCAAGCATTAAGACAATCAATAAGTATCAAGGCTAAACATACACTAAAAGAAAATAATAACTTGCTACTAACAACGATCCAAAAATGCACTTGTCAATTTACGTATTATTATTATTATTATTAGTATTATTATTACACATGATCTACATGTTTCGGCCCATTCTAGGCCAACATCAGGGCGAATCAAATACAAGAGGAAAAATGTATAAAACACTACTGTGTGTCATCATTAGAAAATGCAGCTGGTGTACGTACAAAACATAGTAGCAAGCTAAATGACGATGCCTTGAAAGGGCCGAAACATGTGGGAGATCATATATGTGATAACAGTATAAGCAAAATGAATGACTACAAGTGCATTGTGTTGGACCTGTATTAGGAATCCTCTATTGCACGGAAAATATTGAAAACATTAAAATCATAACTTGCTTACTACAGGCCTGTGTTTCTAGTCGTTATATAATAAAGTAAAAGTAAAGCAATCCCATTACAGGCCTTGACAGGCCCTTAGGACTCCAGCAGGTTGAGGCTCCCAGATTTCTAGACAGTCGGCACTTGAAGGTGGTAAGGTTGTCAGCACTAACACCGGCCGCCTTTTCCGCCCGAGGAAAGATTCCTGGTATTCATTTCTGTTAGAGGCTGAGTCGACCCCAGGGCCATAGTGCGACCGAAACGATTATGTCAGTGAAAAATTCCAGAGACACCATCGGTATATAATAGAGTGGTACACTATATTAAAACACAAGATATCTGATTCGAGTGCACTTTTTTTTTTTCAAGTGTGAGGATGCTCCATTTAATTACTGTCGAGAATAATGGGACGTGTTTGGAAGACTGTTGTTGAGTGTTGAATACACGATCAGCGCAACATTTGTTTGATTATCTCGAAAACCATAAAGCGCACTGGACATAAAGTGCGTGCTTTATTTTCCCCTCCAGCTTGTGTTCGAAACTTTTCCACTCCGGTAAATATTTTATGAGAAATGCTTGAGATGCAGAGAAGCGCACGTACTAAGTCTTCATGGGAAGTGTCCATTATTTCTGACCGACTTTAATCAAAATTCTAATGTATACAAAGTTCCAGTAATACTCTCCAGTGTCAAATTTAATGCAGATCCGTTCAGTGTTCCTCGAGTTGTTTCGTACGTACTGATACAACATAAGCGGCTCTCCGCAGGGCTGCAAACGCGCTCAAAAACGGCATAAACTAATCAGCACTGTCACTAGGCCTTTGTGTTGTATGTATTTATAAACTTCATGTTCTGCACCGTCTCTGAAATATCGCTTACAGCGGATAATTTAGTCCACTAAAGCCCACTGGTTGCCGATCGCAGTGGCCGCGCGTTCTAAGACGTGGGTCTGCGGCCGCTCGCTATTATACATAATACAAGAATACATTTACAAGAATCACTGGCAAAACCAAATCTAATTAAATTCTGGGCCACAATTTCAAATACTGCCTTTTTGAATGCATCAAATCGACGGTGAAACGCATAAATCAGCCGAACTCACGCACTGTCCTTTCGTATTTCCTAGACGTTTTATTAGCAAAATTTTGACGTAACTCCCTCAGTACTGCCGTGTAAACCGGAAAGCTGTGGTTGAAACTTAACACAGCAATGAAGGCGTCTATGTCGCGAGAACGAAACCGACTGAATGCAAGCATATTTGAAGTGGATTTTGAACACAATATCCGAGGTTTATATTCCAGAATACAATAATGGAGAAAATTAGACTTACAGAGTCGACGTTCCCTATATAAAAAATTTACGATTACACGATGCTTAGCATTCTCGTATTCGGAACGAAAAGTTGCGAAAGTGCGTCTACTGGTTTGTCTGTCCACCCGTCCGTCTCTCTGTTCGCTAAATATAGCACTTTCACAAGAATTTATATCAGAGAGTTTTACTGAAATTTGTGCACGCTTTCCAATTTTGAATAAAAATAGCCCAGAAATAACGGACACGTTAAATGAAGATCTACGTGCGCTTTGTGAGCGTGTCAAGCGTGAACTCTCTAGCGTCTGTGGGGGCGAAAAACTGTGTCGAAAAAAAAAGCTGAAGAGAAAAGCGAAGCTCTAACTCGCCAGAACTGTTGCGCTGATCCTAAATTGCCGAACTTGCACATCCAACAATCAACAGTCGTATTCCGAACATATCCGAAAATTTCCGAATGTTCTCCGTATGCATAATAATTTATAGGTATATCTGTAAGTTTATGTACATAAGAGAACGTGCTGAAACAACTGCTAGTTTATTAAAATTTAAACTTTCACTCATGCCAGAAAATTAAACAGAAGTGAGCGAGCGTGTCAGGACTTTCAGGATGCATGGGGTCTACATTTCTTAACTTCTGTTTGAAATAAATATGTAGCTATTTAAGCTATTTAACATCAAATTAAATATACAACTTCCTTAAAGCAGAGAGTTATTTAGCAAACATATCTTCTGGGGCCTACCTAGGGTAACACAGAAATTGTTTGAACTGACAAAGCCTAACAAACAGGCTGAATTAACGAAAGAAAGTCGAGTACACTTTCGTTGGTATTAGCTAAAACCTAAGTTACGGAAACCAAAACTGGCTGGTTTCTGAACGAGAATTGCCGTTTATAACAATCACGTGTTGGGGCGTTTTGGACTTTTCGTTTCATAAGGGACACAGCCCTCAGTCTGGATGGTCAAATTCAACTTTCGGGCAGTTTCACACATTGCTTTCTAATGTGGATAAGGTGCACTGAGACAAGTAACCTGTTCATAAGTCATTTCTTGTTTCACAGCTAATAAAATAACAAAACGTGTGAAGGAAATAACATTATACAATAGTTTGCATGTAAAACAAGTGTCGTTTCAAGCACACGTTGGGCGCATAGATCGCAGTTCATGTCAAGTTACTGTGTCAACTCTAGCAGTTATGCAGTTTCGACAAGCACGTGTTAAATTTCCCATTTTCACAGCAGGTGAGTATTTCCACATCTTGTTCTCTGTTCTGAGAGCAAATAACGAAACCACCGATGCCTAGCGCACTTCAAGTTTATATTACGTTTTATTGATTACCACTGATTTATAAGCAAGTGTTCGGGCAGGCGCAGTAACTGTCCTCGTGTGTTCCGCCGCACCGCGCCCCAGCTGCCGCCCCTCTGTCAAACCGCTTGTTCCTTCTTTGCGCTAATGTGGCATTAGTTTTATACAAAATGAATGTGCAATGCTGTGGCAATCCTGACAAAGCAGCTAGCCATCTTCCACTCTTCTTTTTCGCAAGCCTAGAAAATCTCTTAATTTTCTTGTGAAATTTCAAAGCTAAGAATCCCACCAAACGAAAGAAAGAACCAAAGAAATAAAGAAGGAAGGCAAGGAAAAAGATAAGGAAGAAAGAAGGAAAGAAAGAAGAGCAGTTAAAATATTTCGTTTATTGTAGTCACAGCGGAAGAATGATTATGCAATCTTTTACGACACGTAGTGCGTAATACGCCGAACAGCTGGTTGTCATATGGGTATTTGCCTGTAACATGTTTAACGCATAGGATGCTGACGATTGTAGGTAAAACGTCACGTTTATAATCAAGAATTACATGGAGTTTCTCCACGGTCTCGTATTTAAAAAAAAACACAAAATGTTGATACAATACTACGTTTCGGAGACAGAATCTGTCGCCATCCTCAGGGTCAAGATACTCTTTAAGACTTACTCATTTGGGCCCGGTAGACAAGGCTAAGGTTAGGAGTAGCTTTGACTATCGGGTCCTATCGAGTAAGTCTTGACCTCATTTTGAACCTGAGAACGCGGACCAATACAGTCCCTGAATCGTAGGGTTATTGATCTTTCATTATTTTCTTAATACGCGACGGTAGAAGAAGTCCATAAAGTGGTCGATTCGGAACGAAATATCTTGCGTGAAAAAGGAAAAACTAGCTGTTCTTTTCTTGACTCCTCGTTCGTTTGTGAAAATCAGTGAAATGAACGTCTATCCCCATATCACAACAGCTCAAGCACTTGTGGGTTACAACAACAAATACATAACACAGACGTGTATTAACAGACGGAAGTTTATTTAACACTTTCAAAGACAGTGGTAACTTTTTTAAGTGTGTTATTTAACGACACTGCGAACTGCTAATGTTATATAGCGCCGGTGATAGTAGAATAAATGAGTATGATGCATTTGTCGAATAACACTGACAGGGAAACCGCCCAGTGACACTTTGCTCATCACAAATTCCACATGGACTAATCTCGGAGCGAACCCCGTCTACGAGGTGAGAGACCGACGAGTCATGACACGGTCTGTGGTGGTTACTAAGCATAGCCTACTGTACCTACGTAACATTTCCTTTAACATTCCAAAGCTCTTCATTTTGCCCACACATTGTATTTATCTCTGTGTCTCGTATGATTCTCAGAACAAACAGAGAGGGTTTCCCGGTCAGTCTTTGTAGCGGGAACGCGGTGTTTACTGTGCGGTACGAACTAAATTTTTAAATGTTATTTAGATTGCCTTCATGCTTCAAAGCGTTAAATAAAAACCAACACGGAAACGGTTAGACGACCCGGAAGTCTCACTCAGTATTACACCAACATACAGTATTTTACAGCAGACTTACCTTCATTTTTCTTTCTATTGAAATGGATGTTTAAATAGCGGGTAAGTAATGATGTATGTATAATATTGTGTCAAGCAATAAGAGACGGTATGTGAGCATCATTTCAGAGTAATTTACGAAAACATTAATACGCCTATTTACACGTCTAATGAAAAAGAAGTATTAGCCCCAGCCCTCTTACACTCCGCTTCTAGCATTGCTTGTAATTATCGCACTGTTCGTGTTACATTGTAAAGCGTTTTACCCGCTGCGTATGGACACGAAACTGCTTTGTTAATATAAAATGAAATTCAGTTAATTGGTTCATTTTGCTAATGGTAACCCAACAGTGTGTATAACCAAATAGTATTAATGACTTTAATGGCGACAACGATGATTATGATGATATCGCCACATGCACAGCACTGTCTAGAGCGCATTATTATGGGTACGCCACGAGTAGGCGCCGAACGTACGTGCATGCACGCGGGACGGGAGGGTAACTATGCGCATGCGCACTAATGTTTACCCTAGAACAGGCCATGAAGGCCCAGAGGGGGAGTAGAGGTATAGCTCTACTCTTTCCTTAACCACGGCGCTAGATGGAGGTGGGTGGTCAACGCCACGCCCCCGCCACTTTTTCCCCGGGAATCACCCGGTACCCATCGTACAGGAGGCTGGGTAGGCTCCAGGGCCGGTCTGGACGGGTACTGAAAAATCTAGCCCCCGCCGGGATTCGATCCCCGGACCGTCCAGCTCGTAGCGAATCGCTATACCGACTGCGCTATCCCGGCCCACGCACTACACTGTTACTGAACACTATTCCTGCCTAACAGACGTTTGTCTGATTGCGTTCCCCTGTAGTGCAGGTAAGCGGACAGATGTTTTCAGGATACGGTGTAACGAAAGAGCCCTCTCGCCCCGCATATCCAGCTCCCATATTATTTACCGTTGGGTTATGATTGCCTAGATATTTCAAGGGCAAAGGTTTTGACGCCAGTAACGGACAGTACCTATATTTTACAGAGAAACAATTTGACACAGGAATGCGTAGTCGTAAATACGCGTAAGTAGTGTAAGGACCTTTTTTGGTCTTACTGTCTCAAACGTCATACATCCTACACAAAATGGGAGGTTTTCACAGCGTAACTTGGCAAGGTATACCTATTATTCACTGTATACGTCAGTTTCAAACATCTTGTCTGCTACACCACTGCTTTACAGTAATGTCTAACAATTCGACCTCATAATAGTACTTTTTAATGATTCCCCGATTTTCAGAGCCTCAGCCCCCCCCCCCCTTCTCCCAAACCATTTACTGTGAACATCGTTACAGCACCATTTAATAGGCCTGTCTACTGTTCTGTGTGAAATCTGTTGGAACGCTAATGATATGATATAGACATTTTTAAAATAGTAGCTAATGGACTCGAAGTCACATTACAAATCGTCACTATGACGTATTTGTGAAATTACGAATGTAATTCAGATTATCCTTATTATCCGGTGATAATCGTTTGAGAACAATTAAACGTTTCAAATGGTACCGGTCGTTACAGAATTATGTTTTCGTCTTAGCGTACATTCGTGTTCTGCGCCCGAAAAAAAGCATAGAACTGTCTACTGATGGTGAGAATATTTTTTTTTTCCCAATGGCTCGACAGCCCCTTGGGGGCCTAGGCCGCCTCATGTTTCGAGGCTTCACGATCACACTCAGACACACCACACTCGGTAGGACTCCTTTGGACGAGGTACCAGCCCGTCGCAGAGACGGTGAGAATATAACTGCTCTTAAAAATGAAACTCAACAAGGAGCCGCAATATACGTAATGATATGGCACCACTCGATACAGAAAATGTTTATGTCCATAACATTCATAATAATTTTTATGTTATTTATACCGTGCATATTATTATAATGAATACATTAACCAACTAATGCAGTTAATAAAATACATTCAGAGGTATAAAACTCCTATAAAACTCCTACATGTTTCGGGAACGAGGTGCCATCGTCAGGGGGTTATTCTGACAAAGGGGTATAAGGCCAGCACGCTTTAACTAGGTATTGTATTGCCTCTCAGGGCAACACAATAACTCCCTGATGATGGCACCTCGGTGCCGAAACATGTAGGAGTTTTATAGGAGTTTTACACTTCTGAATGTATTTTATTAAGTGCATAAGTTGGTTAATGTATTAATTATTAATTCATAATAAATTTACTTTTATAAAGTTAAACTGATTGAAATACAATAAACAAAGAAAAAGAAACAAAATTGAAGGACCTAAGAGTTCAGAACTGATAGTAGCTTCGTCCTGTATGGGTCTAATCGTTGTGCCCTTGTATCATATCCTCAAAATAAGAGAAAATTGTGGTTGAGCGTTACCATAGCACGCTACGTGGTGAGAGCTCGGTTAAACGTCGTTATCAGTAACCTGCTGCACACTTCCTTTGCGAGTGCACTAAACTGCCAAGTCTCGCTGTTGAAGCACGAGGTGGTGGATTATGACATTGAAACGAGGATAAATGTATGTGAAAAAAGTACGGTAATAAATCATGTGATAACAACAAAAGTGTCTCGATAATAACATGACTCGCTCCATTATAATGCACGAAATGTTCGAAAGGAAGAAACTCGCCACGTCGCAGGGAAGTGAAAGCCGAGGCCCGCCGAAACTATGTCCGCGGCCCGCGAGACTTCTCGGGCAGTTGTAACTTCCGCTCCCAAATCGGATTTATGGACATTTTAGCGATTTCATGAACTTGGCACGCATAGTTGAATTTCGTAAACGATACTGTAACGGGCTTCGGCATGTTGCATGAGCAAACTCGTATGTTGGTAACCTGAGACTAGGAAAAGTGAGAACAATACAGAGTGGTAAGCTCCACCGTCCCCCTTACTGTGTCAGTTTAAAATATGTTCTTATAATAACTAGTACAAGTATATTTCAGTTGCAATTTTGTATAAAGGAATTCCATGTACTTTTTAAAAATATCAATGACAAAGAAACAGGGCAAGCTTCTCACTGAAGTTCCTCTATTCTAAAAAATGATGTAAAACATAAAAATAAATTTCTAATTAATTACATATTGGCTTTTACTAATTAATTAATAGTAATAATTAACAGTGATATTTACTCTTTTAATCATTTACGAGTAGTATAATATAAATTTTCCCTGAAAAAATAAGACTTATTGTTAAATAATCTGTTTGCGGCCCGCGCAGGAATTTAAGTTTCTGAAATGACCCTTGTGCAATAAAATGTTGCTATACACTGCTCTATACGGTACATGCCGGCAAACCGTCACTTATTCGCCGGTTTGTTCGAATCAGACTTTAGGCACTAAGCGAGGAACTGCAACCCCGGTGACCCAGACAACACAGCGTTAAAGGACGTGGCATACACATTAAATACATGGCTCAGGCTTAATAAAGCTGTTTCCGATCCAAATATCACACTACCAGCTCACACTGTATTGTGAAATATTACTGGTACGTGTTACGTTCCGACTAATGACGGCTTTATAAGAGCCAAAACATGTAGCCGCCTATCGCATAATAAATAGGTTGTGTTGACTACGGCACGCTTCTGTTTGAATCACCGAATTTCACGCAATGGAAAACACAATTAAAGAAAAATAAGGTGTGATTTCATGCACTGGATTAATCTGGTTCAGGACAGCAACCAGTGGCGTCATCTTGTGAACACAGCAATAAACTTTCGTGTTCCAAAAATGCTGGTAATTTTTGCAATGTCTGAGAAACTACAAGCTTCTCAAGAAACATTTCTGTACATGAAGTTGCTTGGTTAGTTAGTTAGTTACTTAGATCATAAAAATGAATCCACAGTCCACACCCAGAAAATGTTACGCCCATATTGTGCTATTTTGTTCAGCGTTCAGCACACCATGTAGGGATGTTTGTGTGGCATTTCCCATGCTGCTCTATCAGTCGCGTCATCTCACCTGTTCACGTACCTACCTGCAGTTCCAGTAAATGGTCTCGAAAAGCCAACACACACAGTTAAAGGTTTCGAATCCCGTTCAAGAAAAGGGAGTTATTCGTGTTTCTATGTGTTGTCTAGCTATGGTAGCAGGTCTTGCAATAATTCCCAAACCCAATAGGTCGATCGTGTGTAAAGTTGTCCCTGTGCACGCCATGAAGGCACATGGGGAAGTGGAGGTATAGCTCCATTCATTCTTAACCTCGCACTATATGGACTATATGCCCCATTCGCTTTATTCCCGGAGAAAGAGCCCCGGTAATCACTGAATAGTAGGCTGGGTGGGCCGACAGCCGGTTGTGGGCGTTTTGGATTAGAAAAAATTTCCTGCCCCTGCCGGAAATCGAACCACGGTTCCCCGGTGGTCCAGCCCGTGGCCTAGCCACTGTACCGACTGAGCTGTCCCGACTCTCCCTACTTCTTTCCAATATGTGTCCAAAATTTGAATTTTCTTACAATTAATTTTAGCCACGAGATGACAAAAGCCACAGCCCATGGCTTTCTCGTACCTCAAAGCAACCCACGGCTAGTACACTAAAACTACGAGGGCTAGTCAAAAACGAGTGAGAATGAATTTATTACTCGGCAAATACGTTAGGCAGAGTCCAACTTGATATGGTCTTTTTCAAAGTAGTCCCCATCGAGCTGTATGCACTTGGCCCAACGTGTCTGCCAGTCCTGGAAGACGTGCTGGAACCCATTTTTTGACATCGTCTTCAGAACCGCCTCCGCCCTCTTCAGAACGGCCGTTGAGGAGGCCTGAACAGAAGCTGGTGCGAGTAGAGGTGTGTCGGGAGCTTCAACGTCTGGTAGCGGAACATTGCGAGGCCTACCTGAATTCCATCATTACTGGTGATGAAAGTTGGCTTCACCACTACGATTCCGAAAGCAAACAGGCGAGCATAGTCTGGAAATCACCCTCATCTCCGACGCCAAAGAAGGCCAAAGTTGTTAGGTCGGCGGGAAAGGTAATGGTGATTTCCTTCTTCGACTGCCGTGGAATGGTTTACCAACATGAAGTGCCCCCGCATACAACAGTTACTGGGCAGTATTACATGACAGTTTTGAAGACCCTGGACGAACACATCCGACGAAAACGCCCTGAGCTGCATCCATCTCGTTGGCGCCTACACCACGATAATGCACGCCCTCACGTTTCGAACGTTGTTGCCCAGTATTTAGCCTGAAAAAACATCGAATGTGTGCCGCACCCTCCGTACAGCCCGGACCTTGCTCCGTGTGACTTTTTTCTGTTTCCTCGCCTGAAATCGGAGCTGCGGGGCCAGCGTTTCGACTCCTAAACGGCCGTTCTGAAGAGGGCGGAGGCGGTTCTGAAGACGATGTCAAAAAATGGGTTCCAGCACGTCTTCCAGGACTGGCAGACACGTTGGGCCAAGTGCATACAGCTCGATGGGGACTACTTTGAAAAAGACCATATCAAGTTGGACTCTGCCTAACGTATTTGCCGAGTAATAAATTCATTCTCACTCGTTTTTGACTAGCCCTCGTACATTCTTGTCAGTGACCCTGTCAGTTCCGAAATCACGCTGCGTACTGTGTCCAATAGTAACAGCGTAATTTAATAAACAATGCATATGCCACGATAAAGGTAAAAGTGTCCCTGTCCATGCTGTGAAGGCATATGTGGGAAGCAGAGGTATAGCTCCACTCATTCCTGAATTCAGCACCAGACAGAAGTGAGTGGTCGGCTTCATGTCCCAGTCGTTTTATCGCCGGGGAACAGCCCAGACACCCAATGAATCTGAGGCTTGCTGGGTACCAAGACCGCTCTGGACGGTGTCGAGAAGCGAGGAATCTCTTGTCCCTGATGAGTATCAAACCAAGATTCGTCGGTCGTCCGGCCCGTAGCGTAGTCACTATACCGACTGAGCTGACTCGGGTGCAGTAAGTGATCAACAGAAGTCACACCTTAAGGAGGTATTAGGCTATTCCGATGTACTGTCAAGTAACGAATAAATAATATACTGGGTTTCGGTGCTCTAACGAAGAACGGATACGTATGACAGACGCAAACACAGTTATTATCGTAGGTAAGCCTTGGTACACAGGGAGATGATTTACAGGAAGTCAGCGGCAGGAATTTTATTGGCCGGATAAATCACTGGTGTGTTTTGGGCCTTAATGAATAAGGAGAAAACTGAGGTATGAAAGGGAGAAGAAAGAAAGGAAAAGCGGAAAGAAGAAAGACTGCAGTCTGTAGTTCGAAACGCCTTCCAGTTGCCACTTATCCGACGTCTAAAACGTACGACGTATCGAAACACAAACATTTTTAAATGAAACTTCATCAGACACACATGACGGACATTTATCACCGTCTCTTTTTTTATAAGACACAAGTTTGATTACTGGGCAGGGAAACGGAGGCGGCCTGGAAGTTTATGAAGAAATGCTACGTACAAACAACATGAAGTGTTGCTGCTTTCCGTCTTCAGTTCGCTGTTCTCTGCAGGATGGCCACGAGATGTGGCCAAATGATCCGCGATTCGAATTAATCCTGTTCAGTAGAACATAGCGGGGTTCCTTACTGAGGTTCTTCCGAATCTTAGTTTTGTTGTCATAACTGCTAGGAAGATTACTGTTTTTGTAATAAATGTTTAAACTAACTTAATACAAGCTTTGACAGTTTTATTTGTACATATTCCAAATTAAATTGCCACCGTGAGTTGTACCTAAGGAGTTTCGCAACTTGAGATAATTTTGACAAGGGGTTCGCAGAACCGGTGGCACTTTTTAGGGGTGCGTTCTATCAAAAAGGTTGAGAAAAAACTTCCTCCAATTCAGTACATCGGGTTCCATTATTGAGCGGTTACGAACCTTCAGCTATCCAGACTAACATTCTTCGTGGTTTTTCTCAGATCCGACAAGTGAATGGTGGGTTGACGTCTTCAAATACGCTACAATATTCTCCTTCTAACGTCTCTGTTAATCCGTTATGCAGAAATTATCCACCCTTTCGACACCATGAAAAATATTAAATTCGCAAAGTGACGTAATTTAAACCACGCAAAACCCCAGTGCTGAAGACGACAATGAGCTAACATTTGCAGTTTGGCGATAATGTTTGTTGACGTGTTAATTTAATAAGACTCGATAACAATGCTGCCTCGCAAATAGACGTTTTGATGTTACTCTCCTTGCTGCGCAACTGTAACACGAAACTCCTGCGGGTCTGAAATTTAATGACACTGTACGACTATCAACAACAAAATCATCATAATCATCACCATCACACCACCACCACCACCACCACCATCATCATCTTGTTTCCAATAATGTACAATATGACTATGCAAATCTTTTAGATTATATGAAATTTCATATCCTATGAGTGAGGAGGCACCACACAGACTAGGTTTTCCCCACTAATGTTTAAAATCAACAAAAAAACTTGCCCTTCACTTTTGGAAACTGTCTTCCTTTATGTGCCGAGTCGAATCGCAATGATTTTAGTTTGTTTAGTGTTGATTTTGAACGTCGAAACTGTCCTTCTGCCAGACAGCATCGGCTGCTAATTCCTTATATAAAGGTTAACCAGCAATTAATGACAATACAACTTAGCGACAAATTTTCGTCCCCTACAGATACCGGCTACAACCCGAGTATTCACGGTATTCAAGAAATAATTTCAATACGAAAGGTAGGTAGGAAGTTAACGGATGAAAGGAAGAAAACAGACTACGGGAAAAAATTGGGAAGAGAAAGGTAGCCTCAACTGGCAAGAAAAAAAAAACCTAAACGGATCATGTGACTATTTTCTTTGGAAATTGGATAAAAAAGGAAGAAAGGTCTCCTCGGACCGTCCGTATTCTGTAGACGTTAGATAAATACATACCTTAAGGCCTCACAGAGTACGGGACAGAACATGTGACACCAGGACATTTGTTAGTTTTTGGCCGGTGGAATTTTAAAGCGGGAGGCTAGAAGCGAGTCACTTGTACAGCGATAGAGGGAAGGTTCATCACCAGCCAAATACTAACAAACCAACAACACCCATCATGTATTTGTTTTACGCACTCTGAACATACGGGGCATAAAGAACTTACATTTTAACTCTATTAAGAGAACATTTAGGATATCAGGCGTTTTGTAAAATTTTCCTTTAATTTTTATGCCTGGGTTCGATCGCAAGCCAGGCCATGCATCTGCAACCGACAATATATAATCTTCGGAACTGACAGCGTCGTGAACACTTCACACTACCATACTGGCACTTATTTCAAGGTGCAAAGACACTCAAAAACGCCATAAAATATCTCCGCTAACTAGGTAGCACAAAATTATTATATCAAACAAATATTTCAAATACAGACAAAAACAACAGAATATTTTGAACAAGTAGTTTGGTAGCAATACGTCACTGTGAGATATAGTGTGCTGTTTAACAGAAACACTTGTGGGCTGTGTACAGAGTTAAGGCGAAGAATGTTTGTGAGCCAAATATTTAGCAACTGCAGTAAACTTCTCTACGCTTTGCTATAATAAATATTATCGCAGAATTCGTGTAGAGTTTATCTTCTACTCCGTGAACCTTCACAAACTCTGACAACGTATCTCGTTATACGACGCGAACAAAGTACAAATTGTGAAAGGCGGCGCTTTTTATTACATCAGTGTCCTTGACGTAATATCTGCAGTTCCGTGCCACTTCCAAAAACTTCACCGTCCAAAGTCTGACTATTGTGCCAGATGCTATGTGATTTAAGTGACTGTTCTTTAAAAACTCTTTCGCAATCTATAAATGCGAGTAATGGTGCCCAAAGAAATGACCACCTTCACAAGACGTACAAAATGAAAGTGCCAAACGAAATGATTGTCTCTACAAGAGGTACAAAACTAAACATTCTGCATTCAGTTTGTTAGATGTATACAGCCCTCTGATTGTCTCTACAAGAGGTACAAAACTAAACATTCTGCATTCAGCTTGTTAGATGTATACAGCCCTCTGATTGTCTCTACAAGAGGTACAAAACTAAACATTCTGCATTCAGTTTATTAGATGTATACAGCCCTCTGATTCTCTCTACAAGAGGTACAAAACTAAACATTCTGCATTCAGTTTGTTAGATGTATACAGCCCTCTGATTATCTCTACAACAGGTACAAAACTAAACATTCTGCATTCAGTTTGTTAGATGTATACAGCCCTCTGATTGTCTCTACAAGAGGTACAAAACTAAACATTCTGCATTCAGTTTGTTAGATGTATACAGCCCTCTGATTGTCTCTACAAGAGGTACAAAACTAAACATTCTGCATTCAGTTTGTTAGATGTATACAGCCCTCTGATTGTCTCTACAAGAGGTACAAAACTAAACATTCTGCATTCAGTTTGTTAGATGTATACAGCCCTCTGATTGTCTCTACAAGAGGTACAAAACTAAACATTCTGCATTCAGTTTGTTAGATGTATACAGCCCTCTGATTGTCTCTACAAGAGGTACAAAACTAAACATTCTGCATTCAGTTTGTTAGATGTATACAGCCCTCTGATTGTCTCTACAAGAGGTACAAAACTAAACATTCTGCATTCAATTTGTTAGATGTATACAGCCCTCTGATTGTCTCTACAAGAGGTACAAAACTAAACATTCTGCATTCAGTTTGTTAGATGTATACAGCCCTCTGATTCTCTCTACAAGAGGTACAAAACTAAACATTCTGCATTCAGTTTGTTAGATGTATACAGCCCTCTGATTGTCTCTACAAGAGGTACAAAACTAAACATTCTGCATTCAGTTTGTTAGATGTATACAGCCCTCTGATTTTTCCTCTGCCACGTTCGTTAATACAAAGGCAAAGTTTTCCCTGTGCACACCAAGAAGGCATACGGGAGGCTGGGAATATAGCTCCACTCATTCTTAACCTCGGCACTAGACGGAGGTCATCAATCAGCCTGACGCCCCGGACGCTTTAATCCCGGTGAAGGAGCCGCGGTACCCACTACACAGGAGGCTCAATGGGCTCCAGAACCGGTCTGGGCGCTTAGGAGAAGACACAAATGTTTTCCTCCTGCCGGGTATCGAAGTTCAACAGTGTTTAAGAAACATAAATAACATACGAGGGCTGTCCAAAAAGTATCCGACCATATTTTTTCCCGCGGTAAGTAATGGCGAAAGGGTGGGGAAACTGAGCGTAGTGGTAGAAGGTACTTTCATGCGCATGCGTGATTTTTTGCTGCCTCACAATACCGCCGGATGCGTCTGTCGCTGCCAGATAGCGAAGTGGTGTAACACGTGTTCGTCGCATTCTCGTTTCGCTCAAGATGACAGAATGTTTGGAGCAGCGATACTGCATCAAGTTTTGTCAGAAACTTGGGGATACCCAAGCGGAAACAATCCGCAAAATTCAGCAGGCTTTCGGTGATGATGCAATGGGGGTCACTCAAATTAAAGAGTGGTTCAACCGCTTTAAAGATGGCCGCATGTCGGTGGACAGTGACCAGCGTTCCGGGAGACCGTCAACGAGCCGAAATGCTGATGTCATTGACAAAGTGAGGACATTGATCAAGGAGGACCGTCGTTTGACCGTCCGGGAAATTGCTGATGAGGTTGGGATCAGCAGAGGTTCCGCAAACACGATTTTAACTGAGGATGTGGGCATGCGAAGAGTGGCGGCAAAATTTGTGCCCAAGCTGTTTTCGCCGGAGCAGCAACAACTCCGCCTTGAGGTCGCGCAGGACATGCTGGAGTGCGCCAACAGGGATCCTGAGTTCCTGAAGACTGTGATCACTGGTGACGAGTCGTGGGTTTACGGATATGACCCGGAAACCAAGGTCCAGTCGTCACAATGGAAGCATCCAACATCCCCGAGGCCCAAAAAAGCACGACACGTTCGGAGCAATGTGAAGGTGATACTGACTGTTTTCTTCGATTACCGGGTGTTGTGCATCATGAGTACGCACCACTAGGCCAAACTGTTAATAAGGAGTACTACCAAGAAGTCCTCCGTCATCTTCGTGATGCAGTTCGGCGCAAGAGACCGGAGCTGTGGGACGCACGCAACTGGCAGTTGCATCATGACAATGCCCCAGCTCATTCATCACACCTGATCCAGGGTTTCCTGGCTAAGCACGGCATTCCGCAGGTTCGCCAGGCTCCCTACTCTCCTGACATGGCTCCTTGTGATTTCTGGCTGTTCCCGAGATTGAAGACACCGCTAAAAGGCTCCCGTTTTGACAGCCGCGAGGACATCATACAGAACGCGACGGCGCAGCTGCACACCATTCCAAAACAAGCCTTCCAGAATTGCTTCCAGCGATGGAAGGACCGCTGGGCTAAGTGTGTGGAGTCACAAGGGGCCTACTTTGAAGGAGATTAGGTATTGTAACCACCCAGATACAGAACTTTATTTTTCCCGGCCCAAGGTCGGATACTTTTTGGACAGACCTCGTATAGGTAGAATGGCGCTCTGAGCTGCATTTTTCCTCAACTGGACAAGAACTTCCCAGCTATGGAGTTATTTGATATCGATAAATCAATATTATACGATATCGTTGAAAAATTTTCTATGCCATTATATAACTTAAGCTCTTGGTACTATAATGCTTTCATTATGTACAAATAAGGGGTTTATACTAATAATTTAAAAAAATACATACACACATACATACATATCCGTTTCAGTGACAGAGCCGGAAAAGCATAGGCAGCCAAGCACGAAATATCGCCTGATTTTATCCGTGATATGTGTAAGCAGAACGTTTTAATTAAGAGTGAAAGCTTAAACTGCAGTGTAAATTTATGTAAGACAACTTGTAATACAAACAATGACAAGTATAAAGCTGAAGACTGAAGCTAACCACATGCCGGAGCGACCACAAGTTTTGTAACCGACAAAAGAAGTAGACAGCAGTATGACCGCCTGCGATACGAGTCACATCCCTATTCCCAGCTAGTTACCGAGTTTCCAGATACTGTTAGAGGATTTATTTGTCCCAATTAACATTTCCGCCGAATTCACAGAACGAGTTAAGACGCCTATTTCTTAATGGCGCGTGGTTGCGTATAGACCTACATGCTAAATTATGTTTAGCTACGGTACATCAGATTCATATGTCAGGCTAAGCAGAATGACATGACCGGACGTGAATGTGTGGACCCAGAGATGGAAGAACAAACAGCGATGATCTCTTTCGGAATTCGTTTGGTGAGTCAGAAGTACTATTGCAGTAGACCGGAAGATAGTACTTCCGTGCGCGTGATACGAAATAGGCATAACAGCATGTTAGAATTTAAAGTCTTAACATAACAACATAGGTCAACATCCATCCATACATACATACATACGTACATACATACATACACACATATACATACCATACATACATACATACATACATACATACACACATATACATACACATACACACATATACATACGCACACACACATACATACATACATACATACTACGTACACACAACATACACACACACTTACATACATACATACATACATACACACACATACATACATACGTACGTATGTATGCACACACACACGCGCGCGCACACACCCTGGAGGTAACTCAAGCAACCACCCAATTTTGTACCACTCGGCGGCTCATTACCATACACCGACGCTCTCAGTTCGTCTGTACTCACTTCAGTCACGTCAATACCGCCTCAGTCGCTTTCAGCGATCCAACAATCTCACACTTAAGTCCAGCTATCCCCGGTGTTAGTATTATAGAGGTCTGTTAATTACGCAAATTACTGTACTAACTCAACCTTGATACCTAATACAAGATATTAACTTGGTAAGCCTGTACACATAGACTACCCACATAAATATACACACACTCACAATACACAGGCCAACGTACAAACCTGATCGATAGGCTAAACATCCCAGATCCCGTACTTCAGCGCCTCCGAATGAATCGATTTGTATCAACTTGGCATCCCCTGAACAAAAGAAAACGGAAGGAAGAAAGAAGAGCAATTTGGGCCGAGTACAACACTTCCAGAAACTGTAATAATATTGCTGCTTCTGTGACACAACATACTTTATAAATATTTACCCGAACCGAGTTAATGGCTGAAGCACAAACACTGACAATACGTGTATGTCCCAACGAAATAATAGGGAGCAGCTCCAGCTATAACTGCGGCACACGGCACAAGAAGTGACAGAAAATATTCGACGAGTCATTTCGAACATTTTCCACGAAGTGCTGCGTCGAGTAAGCATTTCAAAGTGTGCAACCAGAGGTGACACTTGCGTACAAACAGACGAACGTCATTTTGAACATCTTTTGTGATCTAAGGTGTGAACAACGAACGTAATATCGAGCAGTGACGATAGATAGGCCTACTTGTAGTTCGCTGTTAACAGCGGAGAGAAAATCTCTAAATTTTTCGACCATTGGGCATTTACGGCATTTTTAAAATAATTACCTATTAATTTACAGTTGATACTAGTATCGTTATAAGGATTACTGAATCACCTACCAATTAATTCGGAACGCCTACATGAGTTCAGCATTGCAATGATTGCGTTGTTGTAAGTTCATTACACACCTTCTAGTTCAATTTTCTTAACCTACGAATATAACCGTGGGGGCACGCGGTGGCGCAGTTGGTTGAGGCACTGCTGTACAAGCCGGAAGGTCGCGGGATCGATTCCCGATGGTGTCAATGGAAGTTTTCATTGACATAATTCTTCCGGCCGCACCATGGCCCTGGGGTCGACTCAGCCTCTAACAGAAATGAGTACCAGGAATATTTCCTGGGGGGTAAAAGCGGCCGGTGCTTAGGGCTGACAACCTTACAGGCCTGTACAAGGATTGCTTTGCTTTGCTTTACGCATATAACTGTAGAGATTTTGAAGCAATCTTCCGCGGGTTCGCACAAACTTTTGGCATTCTGTATCTGTATCTTCCGCGGGTTCGCACAAACTTTTGGCATTCTGTATCTGTATCTTCCGCGGGTTCGCACAAACTTTTGGCATTCTGTATCTGTATCTTCCGCGGGTTCGCACAAACTTTTGGCATTCTGTATCTGTATCTTCCGCGGGTTCGCACAAACTTTTGGCATTCTGTATCTGTATCTTCCGCGGGTTCGCACAAACTTTTGGCATTCTGTATCTGTATTTACCGCGGGTTCGCACAAACTTTTGGCATTCTGTATCTTCCGCGGGTTCGCACAAACTTTTGGCATTCTGTATCTGTATCTTCCGCGGGTTCGCACAAACTTTTGGCATTCTGTATCTGTATCTTCCGCGGCTTCGCACAAACTTTTGGCATTCTGTATCTGTATTTACCGCGGGTTCGCACAAACTTTTGGCATTCTGTATCTGTATCTTCCGCGGGTTCGCACAAACTTTTGGCATTCTGTATCTGTATCTTCCGCGGGTTCGCACAAACTTTTGGCATTCTGTATCTGTATCTTCCGCGGGTTCGCACAAACTTTTGGCATTCTGTATCTGTATCTTCCGCGGGTTCGCACAAACTTTTGGCATTCATAAGCCTATCTGCGCCGTGTAACTATTCACACAATCCACACGCTGCCTTATAAGGTAGGCAGCGAAACATTTATAATTACAGTTAACAGTTTTACTTTCTGTGACCTACGTAGACGTAGTTTGGTAGGAATACCAATGGTTAAAACGAACGAATTAAGCCTCACGTGTTGTGACATATTTTACGATCACGCCGCCATTCGCGTGCAAATAATAACTGAAATAATAAAAGGTTTGAGTCACGATAGTCTACCACGGCCTCCTTTCCCGGATATCTTATTTCCAATATAACTCAAGCTTAATGCGTTTAGGTAATGTAGGCATTCCAGCAGCAAAGGGTGAACCAATGACCCAAACCCTTATTATGTGGCACCTCGTATGGCATTTCCTGAAACACGAAACATTTAATAGTTTTTGGACCTCTATAGGACTAACACTCTCTGACACAGTAATCTGATAACCTTCAAATTATAGATACATACGTCATATAACAACATAGGCAATATACGTATAACGTAACAACGTTGCGCATTCGTGTATACATTGTTGTCATAGAAACAACAACAAAGTCTTCTTTGTGTACTGCTGAGCTACATACGAGTATATCTCTGTAAACATCTTAAAAATATTGAAAGTGTTCCTTGAAAAAGCAACAGTTCGCTCCTTTTGTATTGCTACGCCACGTCGCTGCCAACAAGATAAAACTGTTGAGTGCTGTCGTGGAAACACAATAATTCATTGCATTGTTGTGTTTCCATGTTTGCACTGTAGTCAAGGTACAACATATTTCGTAGTGTTGTCAACAATATAAACGTACATAAGTCTTCACGTAAAGTGTTCAATATTTTTGTCCAATTTTAACTAAAATCTGTATTTTCTCGATAGATTTTAATAAAAGCCTCCAGTACCAGATTTCACGAAAATCCATCCAGTGGGAACAGAGCTGACACTTGCGGACAGATGGACGGACGGACAGACATGACGAAGTTAACAGGCGCTTTTTGCAACTAATGGAACGCGCCTACAAACTGAGTGTTCGGTGATTGACCATGCATGTGTTCTGATAACTAACGATTAAGAAATCATGAAAGACTTAACTGTTCGTTTAGGTACAGGTCACCAGTGAGTGTTAAACTGAGTCTTATTTGAAATCGCGAGGAATAAATTGGACCTGAAGGAGTCACACGCCCCAAACATGTGGATACGAATGGGTTAAAATCACCGTGCTGGAACCTGTTGCACTTGAAAGCCTACCGATGACAATGAAGCAGTATAGCAGTATCTTGTCATTGTCTGAAGAACGTAGCAGCAAAGAGGAGGCAAACAAATGTTCAAGTGGCACCGTAAATCTGAGACCGTAGTGAAGTGCAGTGTGTACGGTGTGCGAGCAGGCATCTGAAACACTGTCCTGCTCTACAATACAAAGGCTATATGCAGAGCGCAAGGGAACGAAATCTGCAAAACGAACAGAATTCAGGGCATGACTCAAAACATACTTTCCTACACCATCGTTTTCAAGTCCTATAAATGTTGTGCTGTTTGGTCAAGGTAAAAAAAACAGTTGTCTCTGTCCACGCCATGAAGGCATATAGGAGGAACAGAGGTATAGCTCCACTCTTTCTTAACAATGGCACTAGATGGAGGTCAGTGCTTCAACTATACTCCGCTATTACAGTGCACACAAGTAAACGGTATGACTTTTTAGTGGCCCCTATTGACATTACTGTTCATACCAAGTTTCGTTAAAACCCGACAATTTATTAAAAAGTGTAATTATGGGCCACATACACACACACACACAGCATGGTGATCTCTAAAGGCTATTTTTCCTGAGTAGGGACAGTTGTTTAAAAACTGGCAGATGATGCATGTGAGGGAGACATTACTCGCTCCGTGATACGTTTAGCGAAGCGTTCTCCGTCGGTTATAATGTGGGTATATAAAGGATGGCTGTGAATGATTATATGAAAAGAACAATGAAGCAAGCGGTCGGGGCCATTTATAGGCACTGCCACACAATTTGCCCAGATGGACAAAGAAAATAACAAAAGGCCCCAAAAGTCAGTCTCGTTGCTAAGAATAGAACCCGGGACCTACAAAGTAGAGGCGGAAGTGCTAACGACTCGATGCAAAGTACAGTGCAGTCGCATTTTATGCGAATTTGGAATAATCCGATATAAAATAATATGAAGAACTGCCACTTTATGCGAAAAAAAAAAAAAAAAAACGAATCCAAAAAGGAAAAAAAAAAAAGTGCAGAGATACCGCATCCTAATTAGGCGTCCGTTGCATTTCCTGTTCCTTTAGTGTCTTCGGAGTATGGTTGTTTTTCCCAATTTTTTCAGGCAGTGTAATACATTAATATTATAACTGTCATTAAATTAACTTTTTTTGTTTGCTGATTTATATTGTGCTTAAAAGGTGTGTTTAAAATTTGACATACGCTACCACGGATGTACATTTATGCGCTCCGAGAACATCCCCCCCCCCCCATTTTACATTTATTCCTATGAGAAAATCAGTCTTGTACTATGTAAGGTAATTCAGCAACGTACCCTCATAAAATGCGACATCACTGTATACCGGAACTCTCAGACTTCGTAAGGGCCAACAAGTTAACGTCATGTACCGACTAGTTGGGAAGTTCTCGGATTGGAGTGAAGAAGGGTTCTTGGACTCCGCACAATTCTCAGATATATACACTTCTCAGAACTGGAGATGCACACCGATACGGTATTTTGTTGACTTCGTGCACACATCGAGACTGAGGCGTCTCTGGAGATGATTATGCAATCAAACGAAACACCCCGCTGAACGGCTGTGTCAACAAGCACAACTGTGCGCAGACTTCTCCTATCCCTCCAGTACCTCACAGGACATAGCGATCTGCTTCTCCTTACTGTGTACCTTGGTAGTCCAACTGAGTTCGATGTGGACCCTGGAGACCTCACCCTTACAGGTTCTTCCTGGTTTCCTCAGACCCTTTAAGTAATTTTTGGATAAAATAAAAAAACCAAAACCAACAAAACACGCTGTTTTATGAAGAAACTCCCCAATTGTCTATAATTAACCTGCATATATTTCGGCCCATCTGGGCCATTAACAAAAAGCTTCCAGTACAACTTCAAGTGTAGAGGAGATTTAATAATGCATATATGGATAGGCCATTTATGTATGTACAAATTGAAAATGTAGAAATGGCCAGCTGTTGATTAAAATGTGTATTATTCGTAACTTCTAAAATGAAATCAATTTATTTTTAGTAGTTCTACGGTAGAATGGCTGTTTTTTTTTCTAAAATTACTTCGAGTAACACATGTAACACATACGAGTATAAGTTTGGGCACAAAAGGTTTACACAAATTATATGCACATACAAAATTCCGAACTAAAAATGTTGTGTCCAAACATAAAAGTATCACATATTGAAAATACTTAAAGCAATCTTAGTACAACATATATACACGTATATGCATTATATGCGGCGAAGTCTAGTGCTGAAATCTGCCGCCTGGACGCGGGCTATTCCGACTGAAGTTTCCGTTGTTTCCCTCAGTCACTCCATAGCAAGACTGGGCTTTAACCACCGCCTCTTGTCACACATTTCGCAATTCGCCATTCAAAGCTGTCTTCGTATTGGACGCTACGCGAGGCGTGCCGTTGACACTGCGTCCATAAGTTAACCAGGAACCAGTTCGTAAAAAAAAATCTCACGTATACGGATTCGGCCCACACTGTTGGAAAATGAAATTCCCCCAACACAGGTCTTTTCATCTGGCGTTTTAGTTTGGCGACTGTTTGCAACAGTTACGAATATATATATCGTCGATGGTAGATGACTGAACATGAATAGGGAGCATTAGGCCTTAGTGTAAGGATACTGACAGGCGGAAACCGAAGTACTTAGAGATGAACCCGTTCCGGTAACACTGTTTCCACAACAAATCCCATACAGAGTGCCCTGAAATCGAACTAAAGCCTTCGCAATTCCAACACACAGATGGAATGATAATTCTACTCGCTAATTCATTTAATAATATCTTGTCAAATACGAATTAATAAGACGTCGTACAAAAATGTGACATATATGAATAACTCGCAAGCATGAGTATGGAAGAATTCGCGACAGATTCCATTCCATAACCTACCCGGAGGAACGAAGAAAACCAACATAAATCTCAGTCCTAATGAAAGTCTTCCAAAGAGAGGAAGGAGAAGTACAGCTGTAGGTATAGGTGGAAAGGCACGGTGTTGGGGAAGCAATCATGCAGAAGGGAGGGTTGCCTGTTCGCAGATGTACTTAGTTTCGCACCTCGCAGATGTAGTTCGCAGATGTATCACGTAGTTCGTTTCGCACCTCGCAGATGTAGTTCGCAGATGTGATCACGTAGTTCGTTTCGCACCTCGCAGATGTAGTTCACAGATGTATCACGTAGTTCGTTTCGCCAACCTCGTCATGGATGTAGTTCGCAGATGTATCACGTAGTTCGTTTCGCACCTCGCAGCAACCACAATTACAAACGAGAGACATAATAACGGTTTTGGATGCCCATTAGATCAGCACCAGCATAACGTTGTGCGTGAGAGAATGAATTTACATGTGGGAAAGAGCATCTGCTAATACTGAAAGTAGCACAAAGTGAAGGCAATAAAATGCTCTCCATGGGCGATAAGCGCACTAAATAGCCATGCATTCCCTCATGCATCCAAACAGTTATGAAAATCAGCCTTAATCTTCTTCCTTTATTTCTTCCCATCTCACAAAGAAGGCGATATCTGATAGCTGATCGGCACGGCATGCAGTCACTGGAGATAACATTCAACGCCGTTAGTGGTTACAATAAACGGACAATTCAAAACGATGAAAATAAAGAACAGTAGCCAAGGCATCTTCAGGAACAGGGCTAAACCTAAATTTGTAGATGGTGAGCACCACGCAGGTTACTCTGGTCTTGAACCAAGATACACCCCCGTAACAGGTCTTCAGGTCTGCGTAAACAAATTCAAAACGGCTATTCGTTATCTTACATTTTTATTGTTTCTTGTGGTTTAACGACGCGTATTCAGCTGCACAATTATCTTTTCCTCCTGGGTGAAATAAGGTACACCTTATAAGGTATCGTAAAAGGTAAAGTTCACTCTAGAACTTGAGGGCCCAGAAGGGGAGTAGAGTTATAGCTCTACTTTTTCTTTAACCTCGAAGCTAGATGCGGGTGGGTGGTCAACGCCATACTCCGGCCGCTTTACCCCGGGGGCCGGTATCCATTGTACAGGAGGCTGGGTGGGCCCCAGGGCCGGTCTGGACGGGTGGGGAAAATCTCGCCTTCACCGGGATTCGATCCCCGGACCGTCCAGCCCGTAGCGAGTTGTTATACCGATTGAGCTATTCCGGCCCACAAGGTACACCTACAGAATTTCAATCTTAACACCCCGATGTGTCATTGCCTAAGAAATAAGCAGTAAGCTTACCTCGTAGAATTCTACTCGCGATTCTCAAATGTGACCTGGCTTTTTTCGATCCTCCTTAGTTTTGTGAATTACAACAACCATATTGTGAATGCATACATTTAATCAAATGAGGAATTTTTTAATTCAGTGGATAGTTTTTCTTATTCTATTATCAAGCGCAGAATTGCGCCACCTCATTGTAATGGACCCTTCTAACATTGCGAGTGTGTAAAGTACCCGTGGTTTCTAATATCACCTGAAAGGAGCATACTTTCAGTCTTTGTGTGTCTGCTGTCTGTACACACTTCCCTCATTTCTGTGGGTTCTTACTTCGCCTCTTCGCAAATTCGCGGGGTCGCCCCAAGAATACAGATACATCACTCGGACCCTTCAATGGATAGGGGCACAAAAATTGTTCTATAAGTCGAACAGCTCTTCGAGCCACACCGCACGATATTCAAGGGGCTGAAGGAAAAAAAGAAGCTGCTCCCGTCACAATGTTTCTGCAAAGAAGAAAAAACGCTTAAAAATACTAAAACACATTTTTGGGGGGAGGCGGTGAATTCGCGGATCTTCGCTTTTCGCGGAAGGGGGGGGGGGGAGTCTTGAAACCTAACCACGGCGAAAAGTGAGGATCGAGTATATATTTTATTGTATACTGTGAGTTCTATGTTTTAGTACGTCACTTCGTTGTGTTAACAGAAGCAACGTGCTTTGTTACATTCTTGAACACTTCACTGTCAAGCGTCGAAAGCGAACAATTATGAACTATTTTATACGCAAAGTCGGTGACCAGGACAAATTTTGGGCTCCTAATATTAGCTGTACCCACCCTCATGTAGCGCCAAGGTTGGAAAAGAGTACAGCTACGCCTTCTGCGCCTGCATCGAAAATTACGGTGAGATCTTGACGTCATTTTTGTGTCCGTGGTCTGTGGATCTCAGGGACTAGTTTAATGCAAAACGATACGCGATGTCATTTGCTGGGCCAAGGTTTGGAGGGGACCAAATTACTATATCTCCGACTTTTACTTTTGTTTCACTGATGATCTATGGAATACCAAACCTACGATCAACTTTGACGACTGTGCCTCACGGTAAGAGGTCACCGGCACCTTAGATACTTCTGATGAAGCAGACGATATTAGGTGATATGGATAGCATGGACCCCTAACGTTTCCAGCACAGTGAAGAGGTGGACTTTTGTGTCTGCACTTACAATACTTTATCCGTAACAAGCTGAGTGTAAATAATTCTACAGACAGGATTCATTCTTGATAACATGATGGCCATTCGGCCGTTCAAGAAATTCTGCTGTTCTGGAACCCGAATGTTCGTCCTGCGTGTATGTTTCAGAAACCACATACCGTCAGTTCCACAGTGTTAATAACGTCTGAATACCCCAGCTGTGCTAAATTAACTATTTCACAGGCAACAGGACTAGCGTAGTCGGCATAGCGACTCGCTACGGGCTGGAAAGTCCGGGGATCAAATCGCAGTGGAGACAAGATTTTCTGTGCCCGTCCAGACCGGCACCGAGGCCCATCCAGTTTTCTATACAATGGGTGCCGGGCCTTTCCCGGAGGTAAAGCGGCCTTGGCGTGGCGCTGACCACACACCCCCTTCTAACGCCGACGTTGCGAATGCGTTGGAACTATACCTGCACCTCTCCTCTGTGCCTCCACTGGCATGTCATGGGGTGACTTTTACTTTTACTGGTTAGGTAAAGGTAAAGGTCTTTCCGTAACAAGCCAGGCACAGAGAGGTAGCAGAGGTATAGCTCTACTCATTCTGAAAATAAGAGCTAGATGGGGTGGGTGGTAACCCCACGCCCCGACCACTTTACTCGCGGGGAAAAGCCCCGGTACCCATTGAACAGGAAGCTAGGTGGGCCCCAGGGCCGTTCTGGACTGGTATGAAGAACAGAAAATTTCTCCTCCCCCACCGTCCAGCCCGTAGCGAGTCGCTACACCGACTGAGCTATCCCAGCCCCATCCTACTGGTTACACCTCTGTCATCCACAGGCATGCTAATGGCACAGTAAGTTTCTAGATCGCTGGTGGTTAGCAGTATATGGCGCACTGTGTCACCATTTCACACGAAGTCACCTACGTGGTCACTTGTTAGCAGTATATGGCGCACTCTGTCACCATTTCACACGAAGTCACCTACGTGGTCACTTGTTAGCAGTATATGGCGCACTCTGTCACCATTTCACACGAAGTCACCTGCGTGGTCACTTGTTAGCAGTATATGGCGCACTGTGTCACCATTTCACATGAAGTCACCTGCGTGGTCATTGTTAGCGCTCGTGCTTCGTCCTGGTTCCAAATATCACCAAGCGAACGGTTATTCTGACCAACGCTCTTCGTGGTTTTTCTTCGTGACTCCAGGAAGGTTTCTGGGCAGCTCCGTGGGACAGGTCACAACCACATCCTTCTACTGTTTTCTAATTCATCATTCACAAATTCTGACATAACGCTACTTAATTGGGCAGTTCAACATCAGTCGTTAAGTGAATCAACAATCAGTTGCATACCCTCAAGTCTGTTCTCTTACGTTGTCACTGTGGATCGTTCATCACCGCGATGTCTAACAGAGTTTCTTCGCTTGGTCGAAGACACTTTAACCCTGTGTTTACATTTCGATTGACTGGAAGCACGAACCTAACAGCAGCTTGGAAGTATGGCCTGTACTGGTTTCCATTGCTCTTACTGGGACACTGCTTCCACAAATGTGCGGTATTCTAATAGCGTGTTTACATCCAACGCAACAGTCATTATAAACCCACTAACGTCCGATCTGCAACACGCAGCAATTCCCAAAGGACACAGCTCATACAAGTGCCATCTTTCATACGTTGGTACTTAGTGCCAAGTTAGAATGTGAAGTAGGTTACAGTCGGCGGGCAAAGTAGTGTTTCAAGCCGCAAATATCCAAGCTTTCTCTCAAATAACTTTATTTACAGGCAAGGACGTAGCTTTGGGGGGGGGGGGGGGAAGTGGTGCGGCTGCCCCGGGCGGTAAAGTGCAAGGGGCGTGAAAATGGGCGGACAATGTATATTTTAAGTGAAAAAAATTGGCCTTTCTGCGCTCAACAAATTTTTAATCATGAGCCAAATAAAATAAATAAATATGATTTTTTAAAATATTTACAATTCCTGTTAACAGCAGCCACTGTTATTCCTCGCTCCGGGAGCCAGAAATCCTAGCTACGGCATTGGTTACAGGTGACGCAACTTTACGGAGGATCAGAAAATACAGGATATAAAACAGTACTTAATATGACCACTCGAAAAGTCCTATCCATAATATACTGCGACGATTACATAGCGTCGTTGATAATTAATCAGTATGGAGCACTGGTGGAATGATATTGACAGGGGAAAACCGACGTACTCGGAGAAAGACCTGTCCACTGCAAATCGGACAGACTAATATGGGATCGAACCCGGGTCTCCGCAGAGAGGCCGGCGGCTAACCGCCTGAGCCATGACACGGCCCTAACACTTATGATTGAACATCCCAAGATTTGTGGGTGTGGAAGTCTGTACGAAAGGAAAGAAGGTTTTAGGAGTTCGGCTTGGAATTCCTTGTATTTGTACTCTTTTAGCTTTGTAGGTACGTATAAGTACAACAGTTTATTGGAACGAAACCCACGCATTTCCCTCCCGGGTGCTGTATACAGTCTGGCTCGTCTCATTTTATATGACGACTGAAATTCGTATTTAAGTGTACTTCCAACTTCTTGCATACATTTCAATTACTGTAACTAGCAACATAATGCCATAGCACTGTCTCATATCTTACCTATAGTTAAGTTGTACAAGTCGGTCGACTTTAAACATGAACAGGCATGGAGAATTCAGCGAAATCAATACAGCTGGTGCGTTTACTCTGTCCATAAATAACACAAATGTCTCGTCTGCGTCCTTCGCATTTGACATGAGAGCAGGATTAGAAATTCTAACCCCACAACAGTACTGCTTGCATGAGTGCTTGTGTCTCAGGCATTTACAACGAAAGCCAGTATGCTCTGGGTCGATTATCACATCTAAGGCGCGCATCAATACTCATCACTGGTCAATAAAATGCACAGCACACAATGACTGTTCAAAAATTTCTCGGACTGCGCGCGTAAACTGCCGTTAAAATCTTGTAACGGCGGCATGATGACTGTCGTGGTTTAGTGGGCTGCTGAATCCTGCTGCTGTTTTCCATTCAGCCCAGACGTGTTTTGTTGTACAGTGAAGATAATTATTGTATTTAAAGAAGGTATGCGTCAGAAGTTTTGAAAATAGCGTTCACGGACAGCGAATTTGTGTGAAGTTTTGTTACAAACCGGGGAAAACTGCTAAGAAAACTTACAATTTTTTAAAAGTGGCTTTCGGCGATGAGGCACTAAGCCGATCAACAGCGTTTTAGTGATAAAAACGTTTCATAAGTGGTCCAGAATCGTCGGAAATAGACTATCTGTCCGGCTGCTCGTCCACGTCGGACTGACGACTCGACGCCTTGGTGCGTTTGGATCGACACGTCACAGTACGATGAATGGCGGAAGACACAGAAATGTTCCACAATTCTCAGTGAGAATCTGTGCTTGCTGCTTGTCGCCGCGATACTCAATCCATATCTCACGGCTGAACGAAAATCGAACCGACTGAATATCTGCACAGACTGTTTGCAACAAGGTGAAGCGGACGAGAACATCTGAAATTAATTATTACGGGTGATGAGACATGGGTAAAGGAGTACTACGACGTCGAAACGAAGCAGTAGTATTCATAATGGAAGTCAGTATCATCCGCAGGACCACAGAAGGCGCGACTGGGCAGATCGAATAAGAAGACCATGCTGTTTTCTTTGACTGTCGAGTTTTGGTGCAATATGCGTTCGTTCCAGTGGTCAACCAGTGTATGGCGTAACAGTACAGAGTAAGCCTTCATGGTGTAAACATAGAGTGCCAATATACATGATTTGCCACTCGATTTTTTCGAAGATGTTTGGATGCAGAAGATTTCAATGACTGTCTTGCAATATAATAATTTTAATGTAATTTATATAACACTGTACACAGATGTTTTAATGGTCTTCTGTCATTATATATTTTACCATTTACATATGCCAGCTGTATAACAACGCTGTATACGTATTTTACTATTAATACTCTCTGAAGATGGCTAAAGACAATAAACGAAACATGTCGGAGTGTTTCCCGTTTTAACTATGTGCAATTTATTGGTTATAAACTTGTTTTAACATTCCGGAATTTCCACAACCAACCTACAGTGATGATCTCTCTCTACGAGAATTTTTCCTGTTCCCGAAATTGAAAGTTCGCTTAAATGGACGTCGATTTAGTCAGCAGAAAAAAATACGCTACAGTAGGTAACACAGGTTTCTTCACCATCGAATATGGAATGATACGGAAAATGGAAACGTCGCTGTAATCGCTCTTTGAACAGACTTCTATTTTGAGATTCTGCGTCACAACGTTGCATCATATGAAATTATCAATGCGCAAACCATTGACATGCATGATATATCATTTTAATTACTTCTGGCAGATATGTTTCGCCCCCATACCATCTTCAGGGGCATATTACACGGTCACAGCATATATAACACGTTTGCGGCTGAATATTTCAGTCAGCACAAGTCAGGCAATGTACGTAGAAACGTTAACAATTAGGCGCGTTCGCGTAACTATTCTTGCCGTGCAAGCGCAAATAATTATTAATTATTCTGAGTGTATGTCTGTAGCCTGAGTTGTCCAGCATGCAAAGCGCATGCTCCTATTATATTGTCATCTGTGGCCTGTCTGGCTCTACCATATTTTTCCACATTATCTCATAAACGGCGCGGTTTTCGGGGAAAAAAGTTACTGAATACAAAATGTGCGTTTTTATTTTCTCTACAACTTTTGTCTGAAACAATTCTCATTCTAAGAAGAATTCAGGGAGATATTATCATAAATGTACATGGATCTTCATGTAAAGTACCTATTATTCTTGTCACATTTTAATAAAACTTGAATTTTTCTTGACAGTTTTAAAAAATTCTAAAATATCAAATTTCATGAAAATCCGTCCACTGGGAGCCGAGTTGTTCCATGCGGACAGACAGACAGACGTGACGAAGCTAATAGTCACTTTTCGCAATTTTGCGAGCGTGCCTAAAAATGACTCGCTACGGGATACAGGGCCGAGGTTTAATTTCCGGCTGAGTCTGGAATCTTCTCAACTGCATCAACACCGGCTCCAGGGACCACAGAGGTTCTTGTACAATGAGTTCTGATGATAGCGGGGTAAAGCGACCGCAATTTGAAGTGACTACTCACCTGCGTCTCAGATACGCCGTCATGGCATGGTGCGTAGGAATACAGTAACGTATACGTTTACCTTCATTCAGTTTAAGTTGCTGCACGTGTCTATATGCAACATTAAAACGACGTACATGCACAGACGCTCGTATGCATCGTCTTGTGGCGTTTCGATTCAACTGGTGACATCAACAAAACGTCCTGGCAAACGACCTTCTTCGGCAAGACATATTTAAGGAAATTTAGTCATGTCGTTAAAATAATTTCTTTTCCTATGGCTCGACAGCCCCTTTTCGGGTGCCTAGGCCTCCTCATTTCGAGGTTTCATGACACACCACACTCGGTAGGACTCATCTGGACGAGTGACCAACTCGTCGCAGAGACCTCTACCTGACAACACACAACACTCACAAGAGACAGACATCCATGCCCCCGGTGGGAATTTTTTTTTTTTGCCTGTCCGGGTTTTTTTTTCCCTTTGATCCATTTTTTGTACTGTTTAAATCCTTTCGTCCTTCATGTCACTTTACGTTCCATATTACCATCCTTACAACAAACACAACACAAACATCCATGCCCCCGGTGGGATTTTTTTTTGGCTGTCTGGGGTTTTTCCCCTTTGATCCATTTTTGTACTGTTTAAATCCTTTCGTCCTTCATGTCACTTTACGTTCCATGCTACCGTCCTTGCAACAAACACAACACAAACATCCATGCCCCCGGTGGGATTCGAACCCACGATCCTAGTAAGCGAGCGGCCGCAGACCCACGCCTTAGACCGCGCGGCCACTGGGATCGGCCGTTAAATATAATAGCTACACATTATAACATCAGAGACCTTGCTCCTTCTGGGCATGTATTGCGTGCGATATATCGGTTTTACCAACTTAATAAAACAAATATTTAGGCTTACGAAACGCTTACCGGAGTCTATAAGCATGAACCTTTCACCTCATTACAATTAGTGAACAGATAAGAAAACAAACGCCATCAAATTCGGAGCCAAGGGAAATGAGTGACACTACAAGCATTAAATTATTTGTCAGTTACTTCAACAACATAGGACAAACGGTTCAGACACACAGACCTACGTGCGATGTAAACGAAATGCATTATTCTTATGACATTACTTAATAACGCTGTACCAGTTAGAGAGGTTATTTGATGTATAGTTCCGACGTAATGATGACGTTCGGCGCACATGAAAAATGTTTCGCTCTGATCTTTAACGACTCAGGACCGAGAAGTGCGCAAACACGCATAAAATTCTGTACGTGAAGTTCCCGTTGCAGTTGTCGATAATAAAAATTTCAATGGGTCGATGAATTGTTGTAAAACTACATATATACCAAATTTAATGAAAATACGTTAAGCGGTTTTACCGATTTCATTGAGGGCGAACCGGGACAGACATGGCGGAGCCAATGGACGCGTTTTTGCAACTTGTCGCTAAAAATGCCCTTAAATTATAACACTTAAACGCATGAACGATCGAATGAATACCTGTAAATGGCATCCCGGCAACATTTTCATCATCATATACGGATATATGTGTTGATAACAAATGTTATATGACAGAGATAAGGTAAACATTCAGGAGTCATGATATCTCCGGTGTAAACTAAATACACTCCTATGTACTGAATCGCACAAAGTCTGAAATCATACGACTCATGCAAACAATGCTAAACATAGCAATTATTCTGTTCTTCAGTTCTTGGGTTTGCGAATGCGAGGTTCAGGATTACTTTACCCTATTTAAGGGTCAAGATGACATGAAATACAAGTTAAATGATCTCGAGAAAACTAGCTTATTCTTAACCGAGACTTAGCCTTAAGATAATACGTCTGACATACGCGTATTTGTGACACGTGGTTCGAATCTCAGTCAGGAAGTCTGCTATCCTTACTGGGTCTGTTCTAGCCCTTGCAGGCGAAAACCGCATCATCTTCATATAAACCAGGACCACTTCCCTCTGAATCTCTCCGATTTCAATACCTCATTTGTTCGTCATTTACAAAAGTTGGTAAATGCTAACTGGTTCATTAAAATAGAAAACTTTCTTCTCACTTCAGATCTTCTAAGAATCGTCATGGATGTCAATTGGTGCTATTTAGTTTATCCTTTTTGTAAAATAGAACACATAAAAGACAAACAAATAGTTGGCCCTGTGCCTACGCACAACGCCACAAACGTGCTATGATAAAGCGCTATGCATCCTAGTCCTTTGCGTAGCAGAAGGTGGCACGTACTGCACGTATACTGTGACCCGCTATACAGTTACAACTCATCACACTATATATGACAATATTAGACACTACAGACCCCTCGAATATGATCATCTAGCTTAACGGCACCTGGAAGACACGATTAATTAACAGTATTGTGTAATTCATATGTGCATTTATAAGGTTCACAAAAAGTATGCAGAATCTTACAACAATATTATAAATAACCGTTTTTAATTTTCATTCGGGGATCGTTTAAAGTTAAGAGTTCCAAAACTGTGCAAGTCCACGGATTCATTTTGGTATTAAACAAGATAGGAAATGGACCTATAACGTAACACTGTGGCGCGTTCGCGTGATGTTTATACCTCCCTGGATATCCCAACACACCGATACCATTTCACTCGAAGAGAGCGCGTTTATGGCGACTTGATGTCGCCGGCAACAATAAAACGTACTTGGGTCTTCATGTAAAGTTCCCCATATTTTTGCCCAATTTTAAGCAAATTTGAAATTTCTGGACAGAATTTTAATAAAATCCCCAAAATCAAATTTCAATAAATCGATCCGGTGGGAGCCGCCCTGATACATGCGGACAAACGGACAGAAGGACAGATGGACGGACGAAAAGCATGATAGCATTTCACTCGAAGAGAGCGCTTTTATGGCGATTTCATGACGCCGGCAACAATAAAAGGTCCTTAGGTTTTCATGTAAATGGGGTGATATTCTTGCCCGATTTTAACCACATTTGGTTTTCTCGACAGATTCTTACGAAAGTCCCCAATATCAAATTTCACGTACATCCGTCCGGTAGGAGCCGCGCTGGTACTGCGGACAGACGGAAGGACAAAGAGCCTGATACCATTTCAGTCGAAGAGATTGCTTTTATGGCACTTTAATGTCGCCGGCAACAACAAAACGTACTTAGGTCTTCATGTAAAGTGCTCAATATTTTTGCCCGATTTTAAGCAAATATGGATTTTCTAGTCACATTCTTATGGAAGTCCCCAATACAAAAGTTCTGGGAAATCCGTCAAATGGGAACCGCACTGATACATGAAGACGGCAGGACAAACGGACATGACGAGGTAATAGGAGCTTTGCGCGACTATGCGAACGCTCCTCACAACGGAACCTCGAACTAAAATTAAAAGCCTTATAAGTGAAACAGCACGGCGTATGGAAGGAGGGGTCTGTGCAGCTACAACGTGTTGTGATGATCTGTACGAGATCCAGGGCAGTAACCACGGGCAACAGAAAGACTAAACAACTTCAAATCGAATCGTTTTACGTGTATTTTCAGTATCAGTGACAGGAATATATCTGTTACCATACATTATCCGAATATTTGGAGTAATTGTACTCGTAAGGTAGACTATCAAATGTTTCGAAATGTTTTTCTTAATTGTGATTTTAAGAGTAAATAAGCCACTACAAGAACTACCAGCTGTTGAGAGTTTGTGAATCCCTTAAGGACAACAAAACATCCCGTCTTTCAGATTTTTTTATTTCAAAGACTACCTTAACGAACATTTTATTTGTAGACCCAAATAAAATTAAATAACCTTACAGACATAAGATCTTAAAATTTATAATTTTAAACTACCCAGAATAAAACTTGGAGCCCTTTAAATAAATCCCGGGTAAGTCCATGTGGGATTTAATTATGGTGGACAAAGTGGCAGTGGGACAGGGTTTTCCCCGAGTACTTCGGTTTTCCCCTGTCAGCTCATCCCACCGGTGCTCCATTACTTGGAAAAATGAAAAAAAAAAAACTGATCATCTTCATCACAGGGTTGCACAATAAGCCTTTAATACTGCGGTGCGTTCGTAGCTTCTGCTGCGGGGCCCTTCTCCACAAAACAAAAAACTCAATACCTCACATTCACCTACACACTGTAATCCTCAGGCAAACCACGTGGCCGCGCCATGGCTCAGGGGGTTAGTCGCCGGCCTCTCACCGCGGAGGCCCGGTTTCGATCCCGGTTCAGTCCATGTGGGATTTGTGGTGGACAAAGTGGCAGTGGAACAGGTTTTTCCCCGAGTACTTCGGTTTTCCCTTGTCAGTTTCATTCAACCGGTGCTCCATTACACGAAAAACGAAAAAATAAAATTAATCATCTCATCACAGGGTTGCACAATAAGCCTAAAGGCTGCGGTGCGTCCGTAGCATCTGCTGCGGGGCTCTTCTCCACAACAAAAAAAAACGCATTCACCTTATGAAGTAGTCAGACGACAGAACAGTCGAGTCTGAATCGACTTCTTTTTGTTTTCATTAAATGACTAACGTAAATGTGCATACTCCGACATTTCAAACCAAATATTCAATTCGCATGACAAAAATGTACTGTTCGAATCTCCGAGTCTTATTCAATTACGAGATTTAAGTATTAACATATGAGATGAACCGATCAATTGCAGAAGCCGTAATAAACACACTGGCTATAAAACCGTCACTTGTCTTCGTGGCGAGAAGCGGAAGACATAAAATATACTCACCTGCGTACGTCTGCATGCCTGTATACATTCAATCGGCAGGAAACTGAGTCGTGACTCTATCTTGGAACTTTAACACACAACCGATCAGTAATAACAAACGCAGACAGGCTAGTAAGTGACTAGTTTCCTTTGTATTATTAGGCACAGGGCGCGGCGAAGAGGCAACCATTTCCGCCTCAGTGTATACAGCATAAATTGCTGGGGGAAAAAAACACAAAATAAACTCAAGGCCTTTGTGGTCCAGCTCATTAGCGTCACGGTCGACCTTCGCGATTTCGGAGCTCTCTCGGCAATTCCAGCTGTGTGCCTTGATACGCCATTAAAAGTATGCCACGGCCGCTTCCGCCCTTAAATGTGTTTCACCCTATACCACACCAATATCATCCACCAACTGCGCATTTCAAATTTGCGGTATAAAAATAAGACAAATTATGCCCTGTTCGAAATTCTGCGTTAATTTCAGATTTCTGGATAATATAAGAACGCTTTTCAAGGGCACTGACTGTACACCGTCGAATGAGAAATGATAATGTGGCTATCTACACTGAGATACAATTTGGATGATCAGAAGATTCGGATCTTCCGGGATGCCGTGTATGTTGGAAAACAATAACCAATATCGCTGAAGAGTTGAAACTTCAATAACACCGCTTGAGAGCCTCACGTGTCGCGCGTCGTAATCAGCTTCAAGGTGCTTCCGAGAATTCATCTGGATGGACAGAAAAACTGCAAGAAAGACAGCCGGGTTCTAAGAGCGAGAATCGAATTGGATGCACCTGGTACGTCACGCAGGTGTGACGCTCATTTTGGACGTATCACTTAAAACCGAGGTACAGTACGCTTTTCGTCGATTACACAACGTGCATTATTGTTGTGACGAAACGTGTGTTGGCGGCGACCGAAATGTTTATTTTGCACAAAAACAAGTCCGTCAAACCGAGCAATTTATAACACAAACTTCCTTATGCATGACTAAGGCAAAAATATGAATAAATTAAGTGTGTGCGCATGACACCATAACATGCATAGTGGGCGAGGCGGTAAAACTTAATGCATTTCATAAATCGTCATTAGAAAGTGTCAGCTTCACGCTCGGGCCGCTTTAGCCGAGGGGAAAACAACTGGATGTTTCTACCGAATAACTAACTCCATGAGCAGAGTCCTTCTTGAGAAGCTAGTAGGTCGTCAGCTAGTCAAGAAATTCCCGCGTTTTGTGGAACCCGAAGGTTCATTACTGCACTCACAAGAGCGAATAAAGAGCTAAATGAGCCCCAGAACCGCTGGCAATGAGAAACGTTCCTGACCCTGCGCAGGCAAAGCTCATCACGCAAGACAACCAACTGAACTACAAATATTTACCGCCTTACGGTAATTCCTCTTGAGCAGCTCATTTGCACTTATGAACTTTCGTTTCCACTTGTTTGAGAAACACGAGTTTAAACTTGGCCTATTCCTGATACAGTCACGGATGACACAGCACTGTACGGATAACTGAGAATTCCCTTCTTACTATTACTGTGCTCATAATCCGTTTGTTTTCTTTAAGAGAATAAAGACGCCTCTCTTCTATGTTTCTCAGTTACGTAAGGTCACTCACTACCAGCAAGCCCAACAGTGCCGCTCAATCCAAACAACACGCACACACACAGAACTAAAAAACATAACAAAGAATAATCAGGAAAGTGTCTTCACTGCAGTCGAGAAAGAAGAGCAATATTCTACTTGACACAAGAAAGGACTTCTTCAATATCACAGTCTAGCAGCTTCATACAAAAGGATGAAATGTCGGCAAACGTGTAAAAGGAATGGGGTACCATCATGCACCGAAAGCATTATTTGTTCTATTCAATAATGCAATGTTAAACTTTCAACAACACTGTTTCACTGACAGCCAACCATGAAGATGACACAATGGTGTTTAAACATTTCAGATGTGTATATTTTTATATGATCTTTTACAACTATATAAAATTAAAGACGCTGTATTACATGATTTTAATACTGGTTTATATTTACTGACAATTTCTCAACTGCATAATTTATAGTTAGCCAGAAATGTAAGGAAGCTAAATTAAGCCGTATCCAATCCTGAAACCTGTGAGGCCGACACAGTGTAAAACTACTTTTCTATCGAATGCTCTCCGACACACGAAAGACCACTGTATTATTTGAAGGTTCCCAGGTTTCACCCGTTTGTCCTTCTGATAAGAGCAGTATTAAGATTTCGATGACTACGGAGCACTGGTGGAATGATACTAACAGGGAAAAACCGAAGTGCTCAAAAAAAAAACCTGTCCCAGTATCACTCTGTCTATCATAAATCTCACATGGACCGACCTGAGATCTAACCCGGGCCTCCGTGGTGAGACTGGCACTCGTCTATATTATACTCGGTATATACCAATTAAGTTCCCACCTCACAGAGAAAGTGTTACGTTTCGATTAGAAATGCAAATAGGGAAAAAAGCGTTGTGTATTGCAAGAATTATGCGGAAACCTCATAACGTTTTCGCTGTTAAACCACGTGGTACATAACTTATAGTAGCCACTGGGTTTCAAATGTTAAATTACTACCCCCAGCATTTGCTGGCTGAAAGAACATTAAAATCTTAGCCATGATAAACGGCCTCTGATTAAGTCTTGGTTATGGTTTTCGTTATTCTAGATCAGGGGATCGCGTCACTGAGTGAATGGTGCGCGACTTTCGAGACAACGTGGTGTTCTGATCACGACTACATCGTCCCCGAATGTCGCACCCCAATCACCTAGCGACTCGGCGCCATATCCCAGAAGAACGAAGACTGGATGATGAACTGGCAAGGGCCTTGAAGGATGTTTGAAGCACTTTGCCGCTGTGTGACAGAATGGCGTTTCTGCAGCTTCCTAATACAAAAAATGTCGCTGAATGAATGCCGTACTGCTTGGGTGTGGTTTGCGGCCTTCGACTTCAGAAGTCTCCACAGATTGGACTTGGCTTGAACTGGATGCCGTTTTCAACTCTGTGCACTCATTCTAGTTCAATCACAATAAAAATTACATCTGTAAGTGCATTCAGACAACACTATCCTGAGAAAAGAATCTTCCTCCTTCATTAAGTCATTCAGTATGTGAGATAGCAGGCTACTGTCAGATTTGCCTCAAGTTTATGTATCGCACATGACCAGCTTAAATGTGTTGTAATTAACTACAGCAGCTTCATCTACTTCACACTTAATTCATGATTTTCGAACGTGGGTTTGTAATTATTTTTAAAGAGAACTGGATGGGAAAAAAAATGCCTATTACCAATTTAGGTCTATTGCAAAGGTTTCCGTGTAAAACACTTAAATAAAAGGAAATAAATTACGTTTACACACGTTCCTGTGAAGTTGAAAATCTCGCCAACGAACTGCTTTCGTAAAACGACTTGAGAGTACACAATCACCCCGTTTCATTGCACAATTATATTAGCTGAACAGGAGAGAACTCATGCAGAGTGGACAAATGTCCCGCAAGTTATCTATAATTCTCTGACAGCCAAAAGGGCAGTTCAGTTTAGATCAGTACTGTTTGCGACTCGCTACGGGCTGGACGGTCCGGGATCGAATCCCGGTGGGGGGCGAGACTTTCCACACCCGTCCAGACCGGCCTTGGGGCCCACCCAACCTCCTATACAATGGGTACCAGGTCCCTTTCCCGGGGGTTAAAGCGGCCGGGGCGTGGAATTGACCGCCCACCCTCATCTAGTGCAAGGGTTTAAAGAAAGAATAGAGCTATACCTCTACTTCCCTTCTGGGTCTTCATGGCCTGTTCTAGGAAGAACTTTACCTTTACGTTTACTTTACTGTTTGCAACTGCAAAAGGTGGAACTGAATTATGTCTGGACACCGCAGTAGCCCAACTGCAGGCAGGCAACACATGACACCAAGCAGGTATAGGCATTTGCTCCACCAGAATATGATAACATAATCTGTTTGCTACAAAGCACATGACCACATCTGCATAACTCGACCCTTAGCGTTCACTGACGAAGAGAACCTGAATCATTACTGAAATTCTAACGACGCTACGAGGTGTGTTCGATTCTCGTGTCAGTTAGATATGCTTTCCTATGGTACGGGATCGTATAAGTATGTGTCGGCTGGACACAACAAACATACAAACTGGTTATTGCGCATCAGAATATGATGCATTAGTTTTAAACGTCAGCCATTAAATGGCATTACAAAAACAAACGCTCGACCAAACGACAGCATAACGAGCACAGTCCGGGGATCAGAATTTCGTAGGCCAACAACGAAACAGCAATAATGCGTTCGTCAGACCTATTGTTGTAGCTCCTACTGTTGAGTAAATAATAAACTGACCGTGTAACCGTAATATCAGATTTAATAAACACGATAACATGCGTGTAAATAATTATGCTAAACATGAGCAAATTTGGGCAACATTTGCCTTGTGTATTAAAGCATGCAGCAGACAGCAGCTGGCAGGTGGACAGCACAAGTGTTTTCTAAATATTCTACAATGATACAAATTAGTGACAAATAATTTACGAAATTCAGGGAATATTACACGTGTCACAAATTCGTTCTTAATAATACTTAAAGCAAATGTTTCGCTGGATTCTTCAATGTTTATATTCAACCACAACCCAAACGCATTTGATGGTTTTTAATAACAGTGCATGCTATGCTTACTTTGCACATCACATTCACTTCCCTATCGAAAGACGAACGCGTTCTCAAGGGATGTTATGCAACGTTTCGCGAGCATGACTGACAACACACAATTCTGGACATCACCACAAACACACGTTTTTTTACTTACGTTCCAAGCAACTCCTTCAAGTTGTATTTGTCTTCTACACATGGCTGTTTGTCTGTTTCTTTTTTCGATTTCTTCGCGGGGTCCTTCTTACCAAACAGAGGCATCTTTTTCTTGATGTGGTTTACATTCACGTTGAGAAAGTGACAGTATGTGTTTGTATTGACACCCGTACGAGTCCGTTTCCAGGCTGTCAGAATACTGAATTTTTATAACTCTGTATATCCGAATGTGGAAACGATTATATGCATCTACCGTACAACGAATAAGGAATAATCCTTAACACACATTGTTTTAGGCCGCTTATAAAAAATACGAAAGTGCCCAGTACTTGCGCCGTCACCCACGTATCATCAGCGAACTTGTTCACTGACAGAGAACACAGAGGAAACGCGCCGCCTCAACCAATGGGCGCTGACTCACTGCATAGTAGTACTTGTACGCCATCTGTTATAGACTATTTACACCACATCTCCGGTACCGGTCGTGGTAGGAGGCTGTGGCTGCAGATGGAGACAGCTTATAGCCTCAGACGAGATAAACATTTATTTTTTAAATTCTGTGAGAGTTGAAGGCAAAAGTAAAAAGCAGAAGGTAATGGGTATAAAGTTGTCCCTGTCTACCCCATGAAGGCGTATGAGGGGTTATAGTTATAGCTCCACTCATTCTGAATCGCGGTTGTATATTGTGGTGAGTGACCAAACTCACGGCCCGGCCGCTTTATCCCCGTACCCTTTGAATTAGAGGCTGGGTATGCCCCATAGCCGACCTGGACATTTTAGAGAAAAGATAATTTTTTTGTCCCTGCCGGTGATCGAGCCCCGGATCGTCCAGCTCAGACCTTGCTCTCTATACCGACTAAGCTAACCTTGCTCCACAAGAGATGAGACTTGCTTTGCCTATTCGGCAAACCCACGTACGTCTTTACCTCATTTTTGGTCTGAGAACGGGGACCGGTCCTATCCCAGGAAACTGATGTTTTATTGAAGAGTGTAATTATTTTTATTATTCTTGAAGACACTGCGCTGTACGAAGTCCATAAAGTAGGTAATTCCAAATTTATTTCAATATTTAGTCATGCCTATTTAACCCTATATTTATTTTATTGGAGGGCCCCGCAGCAGATGCTACGGACGCACCGCAGCCTTAAGGCTTATTGTGCAATCCTGTGATGAAGATGATGAGGTTTTTTCTGCATTTCCATTTTAATGGAGCACCGGTTGAATGAAATTGACAGGGAAAAACCGAAATACTCGGAGAAAAACCTGTCCCAGTGCCACTTTATCCACCTCAAATCCCACATGAACCGACCCGGGATCGAACCCGTGCCTCCGCGGTGAGAGGCCGGCGACTAACCGCCTGAGCCATGGCACGGTCTACTTAACCCTCTAAAGCCTAGTGATTACTGCATTTTGCAGATACTTTATTTACGTGATCCCCTGTGCTTCTTACAAAGAACAGCTATTATTACAGTGTATAGCATTCACCCATTGATATTGTCTAACTAAAGAATATTGTGTTCCTGTGAGGCACGAAGTAAATCTTTATATGTAGTGTAGACAATATCTGGAACCTCGCTAGCCCATATGAGGTTTGTGCTGGACAAAGTGGCACTGGGACATGTTTTCTCCGAGTACTGCGGTTTTCCCTGTCAGTATCATTCTACCATTGCTCCATACTCGTCTTCTAATTACGTGTACTGCTCTCGTCTGACGGACAAGCAGGCCAAAACTCTGAATCTTCAAAGAAAGTAATGATGTCTGCGTTCTTTACGTTTTGAGATCCATAAACGTGTTATATCTGTTTGGAGTAAGAAATAATTTCCCCAGCAGGGGCCGAGTCTGTTATCATACCAATTTGTAAGACAAGCGACACAACTGATTATCAAGGCATATATATGATTCTCATCAAATACATGCAACATTTTATCCAGCATTATTCTCTCCAGGCTACCCACATGGGTAGACGAAATTATTGAGGAGCAGCAGGTATGGGCTGGACGATCAGAAGTACGAATCCCGGCAGGGACAAGAGACTTTTCTCTGCTTCATAATGTCCAGACCGGCTGAAGGACCCACCCAGCCTCTTATTCAATGGGTGCCAGAATTATTTCCTGAATGTAAAGTGGCCGGGGAGTGAATTTTGTCACTTCAAATTCTGACGAGGTTAAGGACGAGTGGAGCTATAACTCTGTTCCCCCCATAGGCCTCCACGGCGTAGACGGGGAGAGATTTGCCTTTTTCCCTTTAGTGCGGATTTCGACGTAACAGGTCGGCTACTGATCATTCGTGAAATACGTGAAACGATATTGGAACCGCAATGGGACAGTGTTTCAGTTATTTTTAGATTTCAAGGAAGTCTGTGATTCGATTACGAGCGATATTTCATGTAATATTCTCATTGAGTTTCGTATAGCCATGAAGCAATTTAGGTTAATTAAAATGTGCCTTTAATTACTATGGTTGAGAAGCTTAGTAAAACAATCCGCCACTTCGCATGCGCTACAAACGCTGTAAGGTTATTTGCGATGGGGCAATGCTAAAGCGCACTTTATTTGGACAACGAATTACCTTTTCGTCTGTATCTCGGCTTCCGGTGGAAAGATTATCCTGAAACATCACACCTCGCACTCCCCGCGCATGCTCTACGAAGATTGTAAGTTTGGTTGCGATCAGTCAATATTCAAGGACACTTTACTGGGAAAACAAAGTACAATTTCGACTGTATGCCGGCTTCCATTGTATGAATTTTCGCGAAACTTCACATTTCTCACTTTCCATTCATGAGGTAAAAAGGGTGTAAGTTTCGTTAAGAATGAAGCGCACTTTACTTGCAGAACGAAGCACCTTTCCGGCTTATCTCCTCTTCCGCTGGAGGGATTTTCCTGAAACTTCATACCTAGCACTTGTTACTTGCACGCATATACAATGCATGAAGCGCTTATATATCGCTGACAAGATAACACAGGTATTGTATCAATCATTTTCACCTAAATATTTTAAAAATGGTTGATTCCTTTACCAGTACTACGCTGGGCGTTTCAAGACATTTGATACATTCGACGTTTCTGGAACTGGTTCTACACAGTTCGTCCAATAGGCTAAATGGTTGTACTTACGCTAGAAGATCTTTATTATATCTTATTTTTGCAAACTCAGGCCCTTTTAAGTCCAGACTAATGTTGAGGCTGCCGATCCCGGTGGCCGTGCTGTCTCAAGCATAGCTCTGCGGCCGCTCTAATATTGCGATCGCGGTTTCTAATCCCGCTGAGGGAATGGATGTTCATCTTTTGTGTTTGTTGTGTGTAGTGTAGGTAGCGGCATCTGCGACGGGCTGCTCACTCGTTCAGAGAAATTCTGCCGGGTGTGTATGTGTGTGTAAATGTGTGTGATCTAGGAACCTCAACAATGAGGCGGCATAAGGCCCGAATTGGGCTGTTGCGCTACAGAAAAAAAAATGTAAAGACTTCTCCGTTTGTACATTTTTTGGTCATTAATGCTATATCCAAATGATCTTCGGTCTGAACCCAACCAACACAACTAACATTCATATAAAACACAATACGCTCAGAAAATTTAGACCGAACAGGTCAACTTACGTCGTAAAGCTTCTGATGCCTACCCGATTCAAATCTTGGCCGGAATACGGGCCGACGTGACTGCGAATTTTCGTGGTTTTCCTCAGATTGTTATGAAACTTCCAGTGTGTTTTCTCAAATATACCACTATCTGCTGCTTCCAAATCCTTTCAGAATACTCATTTACCGAACATATTACCATTCGGCCAAGATGCACACAAATTCACAATATAAAAACAAAAATAAATAGATTGTAATACCCCTCCCTCTTTCCGCCGTCAGACATTGGGAAAAAATTGTAATTTGGAACGACAAAAGTATTTCCAAATGAAAAGCTTATTGACTGTATGTTCAATAATTTATGCATTAGTGACTGAAAAACGAAATTGTAATTTCCATTAATTTAGTCTTGTTAAACATAATAAGCGGGTAACAAAGTATGAGACACTTAACGTCTGCGAGCTTTTATCGACTTTTATGTATGCATGAGAACATAAATTGCAAATTTGCGAAGTTTTAGGATTTTGCAGCGATGTAGTTGTGGTCTGCGTTCTTCTGGAATGTGGCTCTGCGGAAATGGGTAATTAATTTCCGACGTTTCGAGACAAATTTCTGGTCTCATTTTCAAGGATTGAATTGTCAAGGAAGTTGGACATTCCGACCCTTGAAGATGATTACACTACCTCGCCTCGAACCGTCGGGAACAAATTAAACAGCGCCGCGGCGCCTCATCGCCGAAGAACGGAGACCACGTTTTGGAAATCTTATCGTAAGATACTTTGTTTGCACACCAGCGGCCATTACTGCAGGTATCACTGTCATCACACGTCTGCGTTTATAACAGCTGACTGTGAAAGTAGCTGAGCAGACAAATTCCGTGCCCCACTAATAGGAAGATTTTATTACTGGATCTGAGATCTACAGTAACATGAGTAAAAAATCCTTCGTTTTTATATTTAGCAGGATTTTGTGTGGGCCTTTTGATCTTCTTCAGGCCTGTGACCAGTCGGAAGCACATGGCTGTCTCAGTGTGTTGTGTCGTGTTCTATATATCATGAACACTTGCCGCCAGTATTCAAAGGCTTCGCTGTGAAGTGAAAAGCCATTGTGATACGGTTACAGAGCGAGTAATACATGTCTACTAGCGCCTGTGGAATGTGGCCAGATTTGCTTTCTTTTGTGGATTTTATACTTCTTTTGGTTCTTATTTATGAATTACCTAAGCATGGGAAATTTGTAAGTGTAAAGAGAAACGGTTCTGCTGCGACAGATTTAAATGTTATTGCACTGTGCGTTTCTTTGCTAGTCGTTTTCAACACATTCTCAAATGTTTTGCTAACTCAGAGGCAGAGGAAAGAACTTCTCAAATTTACACTTATTTTGTATAGTGCTTTGAGACACAATGTTGTTTTTATGAAGCATTTCTATTGTATTGTTGTGTTGTCTTGTTAGTTTTGTGTGTTTTTGTGTTGTTTGTGTCTTGTTATGACCAGTTTCATGTCCATTGTATCTTGGACTTATGAAATGTGAAATATATGTATGTATGTATGTATGTATGTATGTATGTATGTATGTATGTATGTACACAAACCTCTTATGCCACTGTTTCTCAGCCTTTTGAGGCGCGACTCAGATTAGCCCAGTATCTTTGTCTCGCGACCCCAGGAGTAAAAAATAAAGATAGGTGTTAAATAAGGTACATGAATTGATGTAGGAAAAGTGACATTTTAATTGTTTAATAAAATAAAGATAAACGTATATGCATTTATATATGTAAGCAAATCCTTTAAACAAAAAATAATAATTTTCAAAAATTTCACAAGCACCTAAAAATGATCTCGTGCATGTTAATGTGTATCTTGGCTCTGTGAAAGTTTCCAAGCCTCTTCAGATGACGGTTTTATGCTTGAAAGGCTACATCCGAAATCATGCAGTGGCTATAATTGGTTCCGTATATTGGTTTTGATGTTTGTAAAGAGTAGAGTCTACGCGAACCACTGGCTGAAAAACACAGCGGTATTCTATGCATCCGTTACGTTTGTGTCTTTTTACTCGTGTGTGTGTGTGTGATGGGGCAGACAGCTCAGCGTGGGCTCACGATCTTGCCGGACAGGTAGAAGCAGCCTCCCGTAGACAGGTAGGACGTGCTCTGGCATTCCTTTGATTGCGCCCATTCAAGTCCATATCAGGACTGCAACGTTTGGACACTGGACTAGGAATGCGTGTCGTTAGCTTTAGTCCAGGGGAAATTTTTTTTTTTAATTCCAGAAATCACCTTCTTTCTTTGAACTTTGTCCCAACACTAAGCTAGTTGTTCTTTCTTCCTCAAATGCAAATCTATCTGGTGAACATCTTAGACAGGGCTACTCTCAGTTACTGGACACTGTGTACACATACTGAGGTTCTAATCTGAAGACCACAGCAGAACTGGCTTCCGGAAGGCAGTGTTTTAATTACAAGAGACAGTGAATGAAGTCCAAAGAAAGATTAGTGCTTCTAACTTCATAGACAGTCCTCAAAGCTTTATAGAATTGAACTGTTCAAAATACGTACCATAAGCATTTAGACATTGTTGATAAGGACCTAACGCAATAAAACCGATGACATAGCCTACAGTGTACACCATTGTTCTCCGAGCTGCTGTATTACCTATCTGTCTGTCTGTCTAAATAAATGTATGTTTGGCCTTTGTCCTTCCTGCCATGCATCAGTTCGTTTACTGAACCCTCTGCTGTTAGATCCCCAAGGACCAGCACTGCTGTTCCTTGTATCGTACCTGAACATTCCTTTGTGGTGGCTACAAACAGTCAGTTCAATGAGCCGTCAGAACCCAAAACAGCTCTTTAGATTAAAAACTGCGTAGTCGTTAGATGGTCAGCGACATATTTCGACTTCGACTTGAGTCATCTTCATGGCTTACTTAAAACTGAGAAAAAGCAAATACTGCAAAGAATGTGATTACTGAATTTCAAATTTAAGTAGGTCATGAAGACGGCCTGTAAGCCGGAACACTTCGCTGACCATTATTATAAAATAAATAGCTGTTTGTATTGACAGGTTTTTCATCCCAACAGCTATTATGCAAGCACGTAAGTTCAATTTAGTCAACGGCGTCGCAGCCTAATTTCGCAAAATCCAAATAAATATTACCATTCCATTTCCATTTAGATCTTCTGACCAGCTCCAACTCTATCACCAAATTTGCCGCATTTCTCATCAAATTTTTGCGTGGAATTCTTGTTCCTTTCACGTAAAACGAACCGTTAGTTGCTCTATTCACCTTACCGCATCATATCTACACTCCACGAATCTCGTCTTTATGTAACGTTCTGCATTGGTCATCCCATACGACCAACAAACTTGAGCCCGAAGGGAAGTTATCATATAAAACGAAACCAGTTGCCAAGATAACGTGTAGAAAATAGCTTGTTGTGTGTGACTGACAGTTAAATATACATACTTTTTGTGATTTGATGCGTCAGTGGGGATGTCCTGTATTAAGTGTACTTCCAAGTTTAATTTGATGACTGTCATCCCGTTGTGTGTATATAGCAATATACAGATGCCAGTCCAAAACAACTACTCACTTTTACTGGAACACAGCTACATGTTTCGGTCCACTACAGAACCATCATCAAGTTGTCATATAAAAACTTTTTTCAAAATAGGCAAATATTCACACGAAGTATACACTCCATTTATTTTTGCGAGATATCAACAATTACGAAAAAGTAGTTAATATATTCTTTATTGTGTCAATAAGTGGCTTTTATTTATGTAAAACCATGTACTTTAAAAATTATATGCATAAAATTTGCCGCGCCATAATACTGCAGTTTCATTAATTAGGATTTTTGTACAAATAGTTGTTTATATGAACCAGGTTGGTTTTAAAATTCAGAATGTACGTATAAGCATTTCAAAACTCAAAGACGAAAGGCATTAAAACACACACACGAGTGCGCGCGTGTGAATTTTGATTCCTTAAGCCTGTAGACTCTGGAAGTTTTAGCAAAATGGCGGTACACTTCATTTTCAGCACTTTGGGCAGCGTGGAGCGAACTCAGTCTAAACAGCCACGTCTGCAGTTTGCTGTCCGCTACTGTCACGGCTCGGTATAATTAAGTATTTAAGGGAGACAAGTGAATGTGTGTGCCTGCCGATGGTGCAGTTAGTGCCGCAGCTGTGAGCAGGCCACCGAACACGTTGTGCGTAAGCTCGGGTTGCGTAACCTGATGTGGAACGGATTTCGAAGCCGCTGCACAGGTTAACAAAGCTACCGGATACCCCTGTTTGTTATTGGATATGATGTACCGTTCATTTAGAAGCGGATCCGCAGCATGCGACCGTAAGGCATCTGCTGTCTGAGAAAGAACTTCGCTGTGGACAGCCTTCGCACTTCGGCACGTAAGTACGTGGCCTAGTCACTGTCCTGACGTCAAAATATTTGTAGCTCACTGCACCGTTGTGGAGTGTCTTTTTCTGTGTTTTAAAATGAAACTTAATAATTTATTATGATGATGACACACCATAGCTGAGCGAGAGGAGTGATCGTCTACTGGGTGCAGGTGAGAACCCAGAATTTTTCTTTCAGGGTGGGGGGGCTCACCCTGAGGCTGTATGTATAATTTATGTTTGATTTTAAAAATTGTCTTATAAAAATCATGTCGTAAGTATAACATAGCACTGTTTACAACTGCGTTTATCATATATACATACACACATAACTACATGTTCCATGACTCAATCAGTGTCCTATCTTCTTGTTTTTTTATTTTATTAATTTATTTTTCAAAATTCTAATGTACTAGTCATCATCAGATTTCAGTGGCTGATTTCGGCTGAAGGGTAAATCACTTAAAACCTTTGATATCATAATATCTACAAAATCTGTGTTTTTTAAATTTCGGTTTTTGGGGGGTTTGTGGGGGGACTGCATTCTGGCAGCCCCCCTTCTTGGGTGCGCCCCTGACTGGCTGAATGACCGAAGATCACGTCTCGGATTGGAGAAATATTCAGGGACCCACATAGCTTTCTGTCAGTCTGGTGCTGATGGTAAAACTGCTAAACGTACACGTGACAACTCACCTGCACCTAGTGTCGAGATTAAGGCTGCGTGAAGCAAATGCATCTTCAACCCCCAACCCCCACATTCAAATGCTTGGCGTGGTATTTAGAACACATTGATAAAATTACATTTGAGAAGTTCGCTCTTCTGGTATGTTCTTGTTACGCAGGATAAATTGGTAGTTAAGTTATCGACGTTTCGGGACAAACTATCGGTCCCATCTTCAAGGGTTAAGCATTCCAAGAAGAATATTCCTGTAATGCGTATTATAACGAGGTTATTGCCGTGCCATGGCTCAGGCAGTTAGTCGCCGGCCTCCCACAGCGGAGGCCCGGGTTCGATCCCGGGTCGCTCCATGTGGGATTTGTGGTAGACAAAGTGGCACTGGGACAGGTTTTTCCCCAAGTACTTCGGTTTTCCCATGTCAATTTAATTCAATCGGTGCTCCATTACTTGGAAAAACGAAAAAAAATGATTATCTTCATCACAGGGTTGCACAATAAGCCTTAAGGGTGCGGTGCGTCCGTAGCATCTGCTGCGGGGCCCTGCACCAAAAAAAATTACAACGATATTTATTATAAAAGTGAGAGAAGACTAAACTCAGGAAATGATTGCTATTAATCAGTTCAGAGAATGCTATCTTCCCATTTGCTGTCCAAACTGTTTTCTACTTTTGTAAAGGGGTGTGTCTTACTCTCAAATCACGACATATATTACAAAGTTTTGAAAAATAAATGTTGCATGAGATGTTATTTGTAAGCAAGAGAATTGGTATAAATGGGTAATTTAGGGTATTAGCTTGCAAAACAAGAAGTTCATGATTTGTAGACACATATTATTGACAGGATAGTCATCAAGGAAATACGATGGGTCCGACTTTTGCCTCGAAAGGGGGAAATCGTAATTGAATCTTGCATTTAAGTGGAGAAACCTGTAAAGAGCCTGAACCGATAAAGATATCAGAGTGTAGAAATAAGTTGGGTGGATGGATTGTTTCAGCATCACAGCTAGTAACTTCGTCATAAGCCTATCATTGCTCGGAAATAATGAGGAAAATAGCTAATACGTCTAACAGGCTGGCTTGTCTTTAGATTTCTATCTTTATCAAAGAAATAAATAAAAAGGTGAAGTTGTCCCTGCGTACGGCATGAGGTTATATAGGGGGAGTAGAGGAATTGATCCACTCATTCGTAACTTGAACTACATGGAGGTGAGTGGCAAAATTCACACCCCTGCCGCTTATCACCGGAGAAGAACCCCTCTGTACCCATAGAATAGGAGGCTGGGTGGGCCCCAGAACCGGTATGGAATTTTCGGGAAAAGGATATATGTTGCCCTTTTCTGGTATCGAACCTCGGATTGTCAAGCTCATAGCCTGGAGTTACTATACCGACTGAGCCATCCCAGCTTCAAAATAAATAACATAACATAACATAACACAACACAACACAACACAACACAACATGACATAACGTAACGTAACGTAACATAACATAATATAACATAACATAACATGACCTTTCAGTTCACGACGTTGCCTTAAAAAATTACAGATGCTTCCCTGGTCCATCGTTTTAGAACTGCCCGATACATGTGTACTACCTCCGGGGACAAGTTATAGTGTACACCTTCTCGTTTTAGAAACGATATTTGTTGTAACGGGGCCGTATGGACGGCAGATGCACAAACAAAGTTTAGTGTATTAAGGAAACACTGAAGACATTACAAAATAGTGGGCTATACCAGATCTGGTTGCCTAACATGCTACGACAAAGCGGTTCAAGGTCACACCGCGCACACAACAGGTGGCGTAGTGCAGACGCCACAGTTGAGGTGCTGGACCGAGTTAGAGTGCACGTGAGTCGGCATACGTTGTGGTGTGGAGCGGAAGCTTCGTGTGATCATCGTTACTGTGTGATGACAGGTTAGTGTGTTGTGTTGTTCAGCATTACAGACTTAACAACGCCCTTAAAATGTGCGCTTGTGGTGGCGTAGGCCTGTTTGCAGCGGAGTAACACAGCGTTACGTTACCATGTGACTTCACTTGGCCGCCTGCATTTTGTCAATGAAATTACGTGGTTTGGGTTAGATTAAAGTGTGGGTATTAGCATAATTATAATTAAGTTGCTTTTAATTACGATGTGATGGCATACGTTAACACCCTTGCTAACCGTCTGTTACAATGGGCCACGATTAGAAATTAGGTTATATGCATTTTTCTTGATTGCCTGATCTCATTTACGAAGTTTAAATTTTTATATTACCGTGTACTGATGTAGGGCACATAACATTTTATTACATAACCGTGTTCCGTGACTTCCCCGTTACCGTGAACATGCATACGTGGTTTAAGTCGGATTAAGAGGTCTCCTCTTTCAGTTGCGCTAATGTCCGATCGCGATTGTACTGTGGTGATTCAGGTTGCACTACGTCACATCACATATTTCCGTATTCCTAAAACATATTTAGTACATTTAAGCTATACACCAAGCCCTTGCTTTACGCCCTAGTTGTGTTCCTGAAAAAGTGGTCGTGAATAAGAAATGATATTTGTAAGAAATAATGGAGTACGTAGGGCTTAGCGTAACAAAGTGCAGCCAGCCAAAGGGCGTTTAACCGAAAATGAGAGGGCGTAAATTAAGAAATAGTATATATTGGCAGGGGGCGTTAAAGTAAAAGGGCGTGAAACAAGGTATACGTGTATAGTTTAGTTCAAATGAAACCGTGGTTGAAGTTTTTAATTTATAATGTGACTACCAGGTATGGATTTTGAATATCCACCACGCGTTACTTTCAGTCTTGAGTGAAAGTGTTAAATAAGGAAGTCTGCATAAGTTTATTATAAAATGTTTACAGGGTCTGAATTATTCTGAGAGCGCCAAACCATTACGCAGAGTGTCGCAAATTTACTTCGCACTAGAGCCAAAATGTTGAACATGGAGTGTCAAGTTACTTTTGCGCCACCCTGTACTCACGTTCCTCAACGTGGTACCCTATTTTACATAAATATGTGGTTATATAACAGAGGTATCGTGTTTCGGTTACCGGCAAGGGCAAGAGATTTTTGTCGTCTCCCACGCATCCGGACCGGTTTTCGGGTCCACAGAGCCTCCTATATGATGGGCACAGGAGGCTCTTTGCATGGCGGTAAAGCGGCCAGGGCGTGAAGCTGACCATTGACCTCCATCTAGTACCGAGATTAAGAATGAGGGGCGCTGTAACTTCATTCCCCCATATTCCTTCATGGCTTGCACAGGGCCAACTGCAAATAGTGCAGTTTTGATTAGGTTGCAACCTTAAATTTCTGCGTTGTATCTGATTTAGAATATAAGAATCGATCCGAATTTTGTTGTGGTCTCCTGGGATGTGACGCTGTATCAACTGCTTGACATGTTGCCGGCTTATTTTTCTATTTTCTTATCGTTCTTCTTATCTTATTATCTTCTTTCATCTTCGGATCCCTTTTTTGACCTTACAATCCGAACCAATCCGTGGAGTCACTTACAGTTTTCTGTTCATACTCGCACATTCGGCAGAATTCCTTTCATCTGGAATGAACAGTTGCACGGACTGTATCGTAGTAAAGACAGAAAACCGTGCAATAGAACTTGGATTCGTCAACGGGATGCGAACCAACGATTCCGGTGTTGCAAAGGCCAAAATCGGTACCATGATAGGCCTCGGTTAATTCAGATCACACCCGGATTCGTATGCTAGTTTTTGAGGTTAAGTAATCTGAATTTTGACTTCCTTTCTTAGGTCAGACCATTGTTTGTTAATTCATATGCTTTCACGTAAATTGTGTTGAAAGTCTTTAAATACTGGTGTACGCCTACTGGGATGCTGGAATTAATGGCTATCTCATGAAACATCAGTTATTGTAAGAATAATTTGTTATGGCTACACTTTCTTTTAAAACGTACTGAAGAGGAACGTAGAAGTGTAAACTGTAACGTGTCGTATATATGTGCTGTTTGGCTAACAGGTACACAGCTACTGTGCTGACAGGTAAGAGAGGTTGAAAAGCAGTGTGCTGTATTGTGGTTAGAACTCTTGGATTATAATTTTATGATACTTTGTGGCTTCCAATATTTGGTTTATTGTGGTTAGTGTTTGGGGTACGATGTGTACTGGGTATTTGCTTTGTTTAAAAATTGTCCATGCTTTATTCGAAAAACGACATGATACGTATTATCCTACATTGCGCTTAGAGTACAGTGTCTGTAATTTGCTGTCTAGTGGTATGCCTGTAGGTGTCTCTGCTCGTGAAAATTCACACCGCCCGGTCAAATTAAGAACAAGGCTTTAATTGTCTGGTTTTTATTAGCTATGTCATCACCAAGCCCAGCGTCGTCGTCGTCGTCCAACCCGTCATCACCATCACCATCATCATCATCATAGTCATCACCACCACCGCCGCCGCCGCCACCACCATCATCACCCCCATCACCACCATTCACACTCAGGGTGTTATATTGATATTTATTATGTAGCATATCGAAGGTTTTTTAACTGCACTGTGTGTCGGTCTAAGATACACGTGGGACGTATACGATTATATGTAAGCCTATCTATAACATTTTTAATAATAATGTCATGAGGTAAATTGTTCTGCTGTTGGCGTTCAGGACTTGTGGAATGTGAAATATTTCAGATATTTCAATGAGATGCTTTGGTATCATTTCGTTTGTTGAACTAACTGCTGGCGCAACCTCTACTTCCTGCAATTTCAGCTCTCCACTCAGCTTTTGCTAACAGAACAAAACACCCTCTGTGGCTTCTTTTGTCTAACGTTACCGCGTTTTTACGCTGCTTCCTTTGTTTGTGTGTGAAGCTTCTTTCCTTTCAAATTCGAAACAACCGCAGGCATTGTGCAAGATTTAGACAGGTCGTAACACAGTTAACCTTATAAGGCTCAGCGGTTACTTTATGTACTGCCAGGTTCAACATTCAGAAATTCTTACATTCTGTCCGCAGAAGGTATTTCTGTGTTTGCTATGAATCATTGAACAAACAGCGATTATTGCCATATTAACGGATTGGTCATAGACATTCTTTACGAAGAAGAAAAACGCTTATGTGAAGACCACGTCTGCCCGTCCGTGACGTATCAGCGACTAAACCACCTGTTGGATTTTTGTGAAAACGCTGTAGGATTTTTTTTTAACAACATGTTGTGGCAAACGTGAATTCCTTGAAAATCTTCTCAGTGACAGTCTTACTTAACTTAAGGAAGTAAATGAATTTCTTCACAATTTCCAGATCGATTACAGGAAATTCAGCACAGAAGATTTCTGCTCAGTGCTGCTGAGTGATCGTGAGTTTAATGAAAATGGGTACAGTGAATGTCATACGTTACTTAAGGGCGCAAATGAATTTCTGTCCTGCGTTCTACGTATTGTTGGATCTGGGTAAAATTCGGTTTAAGGGGTGTTCCCATAATATTGTTGAGAATTTGTGAATTTCGTGAAGATCTGCCCAGGGAAGGCCGTACTTTTCTTATTAACGACGTTACATTTACGCGTGTACCGTGAAACCGCATTATATTTTGAAAGTAAAGAAAGCCTTCGTAAAGTCTCTGTACTACGTCACGGAGTGCAATATTTGTTATCTTGCTATAACCGAGACGAAGAGTGTTTACTGCGCTGTGCGAACTGAACCTTTAAATACAAGTGAAGTTAATGTTTGTCTTGAAAGCATTAAAGCTAATAAGAAAACAGCACTTTAGACAAATAACTTTTAGTCTATCACAAATTCTAGCTTAGTCATACAGTAGTGAGTACCGCAGTCTCATTCAACAGTATTTCACCCTTCAGGATTTACCGTGGTCTAAGAAAATAATCGGAAATCTATGGCACGCGTGCTCCAAGGAGAGAATTTTAGGTGGCACTGTGATCTAAGATATGGAAGGACGAAAACACAGTCTTTTCTCTAAATTGTTCAGACCGGCTGTGGGGCCCACCCGGTCTCCTGTTCAATGGGTACCGTGGCAAAGCGAGTGGGCCGTAATTGTGACCAATTCCCTCTATCTAGTACTGAGGTTAAGAATCAGTGGAGCTATACACCAATACACCTTCATGGCACGGACAGGGACAACTTTACATTTACTTTTTTGTTGCACAAACGTGTCTTTGTTATGGCACTTTGAACAATAAATACCTATGAGAAGAGACAAAGTAGCAACGTGTAAAGGTGTTATAAAGTACTGCCTGACGTGCATCTGAAATGAGAGCAGATGGGCTACCACCACAACAACAAAATACAATATTTGAAACAGCTGAAATGAGTGTACTAATGAAGATAATGGGAGAGCCGATGATCAGTCATGTGAGAAGCCGATCAGTGCGGTATCCAACAGATGCGTACAGTGGGTGATTACACGAAGGCCTGAATGCAACAACCACGTAGCAGTTTTGGTTGTACGAATAGCAATACAACACTCTGGAGGGGTAAGTCCGGGACTCACATTCTGTAGCAAACAGCAGTAGCGTAAAGAAGAAAATGCGACCTTAAAACCCCGCGACTCCTACAAAACGTAAACCTACACGTGACAAGATAATGCAGAGTGTAAACAGACCTCACAGCCCGCTCGTTCGGGAGACTGAAATGCTGTAAGGTGCTTGTTTGAATAAGCGTTACATAAACATTGTCTGCAGATACAAAGAGCTGTGCTGAGACCTTACGTGTTGAACACGTCGTGGCGAGAACAGAACGGCGGGGGCACGACAATAGTCGATCGCTGCGCGGTGGCAAGTGGCGGCAGGCGCCCACTTCTTCGCCTGCCGAGTCTTCTGCATAGCTCCAAGCTGTGTTGCATGTCTATGCCTTTTGTAGTTTGATAGTTTGACGACATTGTGACAAACACAGAGTGCAACCAAAAGTGTTGGGTTTGTAATGTTTCATACGGAATAACGTGGGTGGAAGAAGTCATTTATATATCTTTGTTTCATGCCGTCCTAGTCTTCTTTCTTTCTTTCTTTCCTTCCTTCCTACATGTCTTTGCTTATTTATTCCCTTATTTTCTGTATTTTTTCACTGATTGTTAGTTACCGTTGTACTCCGAGAGGTATGCAGATCGAATTTCGGTTTTCCTGCTATCCTCACTGACATTATGCCTGTTTTCCTCAGTTTCTCCAGCTTCATGCTGAGGGTATACTTTCAACTAGACTGCGATAACTTGCGTTATAACTTTTATATTTCTGACCAATCAAGATCTTCTTCCTGTCTCGTTTTCATTCATCAGTAGGACTCTGTTGCCTCTGGTGTTGAAACAGCGTAATTTTTTCTTTAACTTCGTCTTCTGACCTTCGCGAGTCTTAATTGTCTTTCTTATTTAGGCATTGGAATTCTGTTTTAAGTCTAGAAAACTTCGCACTCCGGTTCCTTTACCCCCGGGGAAAAATCTCCCGGTTTGGCCTCAGAGTTGGTCTCTGATTGGAGGATAATATTAAAATGGATCTTCAAGAAGTGGGATGGGGGGCATGGACTGGATTGGTATGGCTCAGGATAGGGACAGGTGGCGGGCTATTGTGAGTGCGGTAATGAACCTTCGGGTTCCATAAAATGCGGGGAATTTCTTGACTAGCTGACGACCTGTTAGCTTCTCAAGAAGGAATCTGCTCCATGGAGTTAGTTAGTTAGTTGGTTGGTCTACACGCTTTTGAGAAGAGAGAAATATCTCCGCCCTGCCAGGAATCGAACCCCGGAACTCTCTGACGTCCAGAACTTAGTTTAGTCATTATACAGACTGCGTTGCCCTGGCTGAAAGTTAATATATCAAGACAGGCAATGTACTCATACGCATAAACGTAACATTGACGCGCCTTCGTGTAACCATTGTTGCCGTGGAGAAGCAATAAGTATTACATATTCTGAGTGTGTGTCTGTAGCCTTAGTTATCCGGCATGAAAAGCGCATGCGCCGTATTATATCGTCACTTGTGGTCTGTCCGGCACTACCATGTATCAACATTATCTCATAAAAGGCACGAATTTCGGGGAAAAAATTATTGAACATAATGTGTGTGTTTTGATTTTCTCTGCAGCTTTTGTCTGAAACATTTCTCATTTTAAGAAGAATTCAGAGCGATATTATCATAAATGTACATAGGTCTTCATGTAAAGTACCCGTTATTCTTATCAGATTTTAATGAAATTTGAATTTTCTCGACAGATTTTCGAAAACTTCTCAAGTCTCAAATGTTATGAAAATCCATGTAGTGGGAGCCGACCTGTTCCGTGCGGACGGACAGAGAGACACAGACGGAAATGACGAGGATAATAGTCGCTTTTCGCAATGTTGCGAACGCGCCTAAAAACGTATTTTAAAGGGACAGGATGTGACGGTGCCGCAGGGACCAAGTGGCGTCCAGTGGTAGGCTGTTCTGACCGGAACTTCTGCTGACTTTGAAAAAACCCAGCCTCGCAATGTTCTTTAAATTTTTTCAGGTATAAATTACTGTCTTATTTCGTTTTTTAGTATCTGTCTGGAGGAGCTGGGATAGCGTAGCTAGTATAGCTACTAGGCTACGAACTGTGCCGTCCGGGGTTGGAATCCTGGTAGATTTTACTCTTGTGGAAAACGTCCTGACCGGCTCTGGGAGTCCACCCAACCTCCTATTCAATGGGTACCAGCGTGGTTTGCTGGAGGGTAAAGCGGCCGTGGCGTGAATTTGACTATTTACATCCTTATAGTGCCGAGGTTAAGAATGAGTGGAGCTATACGTCTTCTCCCCCTGTATGCCTTTATGGCGTGGACAGGTAAAATCTTTGCCTTCGACATGACATAATGAGCAGTGCACGTGAAGGCAGGCGTTTATCTCATTCCGTTTCGACATGCTTGATTTGTCCAGCTCGTCCCGACTCGTCATGTCATCTTATTCTAACATTTCGTACTTCAAGAAGCTTAAGTGTTTGTAGGTAATGTTTACGTACTACTTCAAATATAACATTAAATACTTCTAGGAACAACAGTACAAACAACCAGAAGTTACATTACATTGTTGACACAGGACTCTAAAAAATAACAAAAAACAAGGTAATAATATTTTGCTATGTAAATTTCACATGTGACGTTATGAAGATTTGTCAGTTATAATCACGTGTCTTTATGATCCATAAATAAAATAAATCATTATTCACTGATCTTTCATCATGCAGAACTTGAGTGCATTCTAGCATTCTGCCCATCCCAGAAGTGACTGTCGATCTTACGCTGTTATCAGCGAATTAGCTCACGAATGCGTTTTATACGTTTCTCTAAACCAGGAGTTCTCAAATTTTTATCGGTAGCTTACCACTACATGAAATTTAACAATTTCAGGGTACGACCAGTAATTTTTTGTATTCAAATAAAAAAAACTGAAATTGGAAAGTCTAGCCGACAGGGGGGATGAGTTACGTAATGTTGCCAGTATTGCTGCGTATTAGAAAATGTATATAGCTTATGTCTTATTTATTTTTAAGTTTATATCCTTTTTATATTTCGATTATTTTATTAAGACCGCGTTCCAGTAATAAATGTTTGGCGTGCCAGTAGTGGTACGCATACGACAGTTTGAGAAACCATGCTCTAAATCATTCTGACCTTTTATACGTTCTTCCCAACCATTCTGATGTTTTGTACTTTTTCCAAACCATTTTTACATTCTACCTAACCATTTTTTACGTTCTTCCAAACCATTCTGACGTTTCTTATTGAATGCGCGAAATGTGAAGTTGTTACATTGTGAGATTTGAGGTACTGGTAGCCGCTTTGCTCAACATTCAAGTCTTCTGGGATGTTACACCATGTCCACTGATAAATACTTACCGAAGTTTCGAAGGATCTTTTTGTCTTCATCTTCAGGGTCTATCAGTCTAAGAAGACTTGAATCTTGATACAGCATCTTAAAGTAAACTAGCACAGTAATGTAATCGTTGCACTGCCGCCCTCTTTCTCTGGTACTGCAATGTGCTTTATCATTGACCGTCTGACGATGTTGTATCAGCTACACAGGTTATATGGCAGCGCAGTAACGCACGGTGGAGTGAAAAGGATGGGAAGAAGGTAATGTGTCCCGGTACTTGCCTGGGAGGACAGAGCCAAGATTTAAAGCGGGAACGTTGCAGACGTGGCTAGTTTTTGAGCTGACCTTTCCTGGAGTCATTAATTATAGTTGCGCATGAAAATTAGTCCGTCTGCATGCGTAAAATAATTGTCACTGATCACAGAGGAAGGCTTCTGTGGTACATCTGCTTTTATTCAAAGAAACGTGACTTCCTGTATCAACGGGAACATGTGTGTGAAATGTCGGGAATGTCAGCGGGCAGTGCAAGTCTGTAATCGTAGTGAAGAGCCACAAATGTGTGTTGGCCGCCGCAGTGTCGCGCAAGGTTCTGTGCAGTGTTACACTGTCATGTTTAGGGCGGTGTGTACTACGTGACACTTGCAATCCAGCGCCGCAGTGTCGCGCAAGGTTCTGTGCAGTGTTACACTGTCATGTTTAGGGCGGTGTGTACGACGTGACACTTGCAATCCAGCGCCGCAGTGTCGCGCAAGGTTCTGTGCAGTGTTACACTGTCATGTTTAGGGCGGTGTGTACGACGTGACACTTGCAAGCCAGTGCAGCAGTCCTCAGCTTACCTTGTTTCCATTCTTGGACCATGAAAGTGTGCCCCTTTCTTTCCTTTTCCCCCTCCCTTTCCTTTTTACATCTTTGTTTATTTACGAGTTCCTTTTCTTCTCTATCTGTCTTTCCTTTCAAAACCTATTTTGTTTTTCTTGTTTTCTATATCCCTCCTTGTTCTGTTTATTTATTCCTTTCTGGCTTTCTTTCTTATGTTGTTTGTTTACGTCTTTTGCCTCCTTTTCAATTTTCCCTTTTCATTCGTTCTGTCCGTCCTTTTCTTTCATGTTTTTCTTTATCTGATTAGTCTCTTCGTCCTGATGATGGAAACAGCCATAGTCTCCGAACACAACTTGCTGTGTTCAGTACATGTTGCCCAGCATTGGTAACTGTCAACCCATTTCTTACAAAATGCCTCTGAACTTGTGTTATTTCTGTGCCTTGACAATGTCGCAGCAAATTTAGTCAAGACAATAGCAATACAAGTAGCATCCGTACTGTCAGAGTGCCGGTACGAATTAGAACGGCACGGTAAGAAGGCAGTGATTATAATGCAGCAATTCTTGCACGCACACAACACACACACATCCTTGCATTTAATTATCTAGAAAGACACAAAGTTTCAATTTCAATAAGGTGACGGATGTAGCAGCACTTCCAATAGTACACAGTGCGTCTACTAAGTTTTAGGACTGATTGCGCAGAGCGAATACTACGCGCGCCATCAGGCGGTCACCCACAGAAACACGTAGGAGCAAGTCTCCACACGTTGTGTGCTTAGTGTTGCCTGAGTGAGTTGAGCAGTATTTGTGATTTGTGGTGTGAAACGAAGCTGTTTGTGAAAGCCTCGTCATGGATTTGAGTATCGAGCAACGATTAGCCATAAAGTTCTGTTTTAAAGCTGGAAAAAGTGCGACGGAAACTCTCCAAATGGTAAATGCAGCTTATGGGGACCAAGCACTATCCCGGTCGAATGTTTTCCGATGGTATGGACGATTTCGTAATGGACGAGAAGACACTGAAGACGACCCAGGAGTGGCCGGCCTACGGAGTGTCGCAATGACAACAATGTCGAGAAGATTTCTCAATTGTTGCTTCAAAACCGTCACCTTTCGCTAAGAATGCTAGCAGGCGAGGTGAACATTGGCAAGGACACAGTGAGAAAGATTGTAGTTGAAGATTTGCGAAAACGGAATATTTGTTCGCGCTTTGTTCCACACTCTTTGACTCCAGAGCAGAAAGACCGGAGAATTGCAGCTTGCCAAGATTTGATTGTCACAGCAGACAGTGATCCTGACTTCTTTAAGAAGATTGTAACTGGCGATGAGACGTGGTGTTTTGCCTACGATCCGACCACTAAACGTCAATCCGCTGCATGGGTCGGAGCAACCTCGCCACGGCCGAAAAAATTGCGATTTCAGAAGTCTCGTGTGAAGACCATGTTGGTGATATTCTTCGATTGGCAAGGCGTAATCCACAAAGAATTTGTTCCGGAGGGTCAAATTATCAATGCAGTGTACTACAAAGGTGTAATGGAAAGGCTCCTGAACAGAATTCGACGTGTTAGACCGGGCATGTGTGAATCTGGTGAGTGGTTCCTTTTGCACGGCAACGCCCCGTCCCACAACGCTACAATCGTCAAGCAGGTTTTGGCCAAACGAAAAGTGACTGTGCTCGACCACCCTCCGTATTCGCCAGATTTAGCACCTGCTGATTACTTTTTGTTCCCAAAAGTGAAATCCCACTTGAAGGGGCGTCTCTTTGACTCGATTTCGGACATCCAGAAAGCCGTGACAAGTACATTAAACACCATTGCAAAGGACGACTTCTACAAAGGCATCCAGAAGCTGTATGACCGTGCAAATCAGTGTGTACAGTTAGAAGGGATGTATGTCGAAAACTAAACAATAAAAGTGTCATTTCTTTCACGCAAATACTTTTTATAATGCCAGTCCTAAAACTTAGTAGACGCACTGTGTATGTTAATTGACTACATGTTTGTGCCTCTCTGCTTCTGTATTTGCAGTCCTCAGACCTTCGAAGGACTAGAATTTCTCCTTGCGTTCTCGTGTGCAGTGTCGTTTATGTGTTGTGGTAATGCGTGTTTGCTTATTATAGCCACATTAGCGACCCTTAAGTAAAAGTCCAAGTAACACACCTCGGAAAGTGGATGGTGTTAATCATAGGATTCTCATGTCACGTGTACGCCTCTGAAGGAGGTCAGTTTGTTTATGTTTTTTATAAATGCTGTACCAGCTGCCTGGGTTTCAGTGACAAATGATGACAAATGAAGAGCAGAAAATAATGCGGAAGGAAGCTGCCCCCCCCCAATTTTAATTTACTGTGTCAACAGTTTCCTAGACGTACTGTGGTAAGCCACGTAAAGTTTCATATTCTGTCTATGGCCTGAGATTCGAAACCCGGACCTCTCAGATACAAAGAAAGGTTATAATCTCTCAACTGCAACTTTGGTCCTTAAGGGTGGAGAAACACTCAAAAACGCCTAGGAGAAGAAAGGTTAAAAGCAAAATTGAGAATGATATTTAAACTGGAATAATTACATGGTTCTGACATATAGGAATTTTAGAGCACCTCATAGTTACGAAGTCCAGAATTCGTTTGTAATGTAGCACCTACTAAGTCTGCCGCACTGAATACGGCGAGAGTAAATCATTCGTGAGGATATGACTCATTAATGAAGTCAGAGTTAAAATTAATCAAACAGAGTTTAAGTTTTACAAGTTGGTTACAAACCCACAACACCCCATGAAAAACTGGAGATACTTTTTGGAGAATTACGGACAGTTGTTACGTTCTTATAAACTTAAGCGCCACATTGCACTGACAGTGTCTTTACCCTTTCACAGTTCGATTCCTCATTCAGCATCTTACTCTGCCAGATCGAAATATTTTAGCATATTGGCAAGTGTCAAAACGCTGACGTAGCCACTATTTGTATCTCGACATGGTGTTTCTCACAGGTGTGATGGCCAAAAATTGTCGACCGCAATAAAAAGAATCCCCCGCTCCCGCAACTTTTACATGCTACGCAAAAGAGTTAGATAAATAGAGAACACAATAATTTCTTCTACACACCGATGTGTGTTCTTGTAACCGTCGCTTCCTCTTGACAATGTCGAACGAGAATTTTGAAAGGCAACGTAAATACCATGTGAGAACTGCTGGTTCTCTAATTTATGCTGTAAGTGTGGGACGTGGAGACTTCACAGTTCGGCCTGTGGCCATTTGTGCCGGAACATGCAGACACAACCGTATCCTGGCTCAAATCTGAGTCGTGACCGTGAAAGAGATGAGCATCAACTTGGAATTTCCTGATCACGATAATTGTCTTTAAGTAGTGAAATTTTTCGGGCATTGGATTGTAATCAAATTTTACGTGCGTGAAACGTAAGGAGTTAGAATATTCAGAGGTCTAAATATAATACTCGTCTCTGTAATTGATTTCGTGATTTTCTCCAGTTCCTGCAGATTAATGTTTGGGAAGTCAAGGTCTGTCCCACATTGTGTTTCAAGTCTGCCCACCCATATCTCATGAAAGCTGATTTGAACGTAGCGAGAAATAATGAATAAATAGATAAATAAATAAATTTTATAGACTTGCTCCAATCCGGTATATTGTAGTTCGGTGCTTGTATACTTTTTTGAAACTTAAGATTAGTTATGCAATTGTGTATTTTCTTGTATTTCTAACCATCAGAAAAATACCATTACATACTTAGTGTAAGTTGGTTGTTTTTGTTTTTTGGTTCTGTCCTTCATTTCCATGCAAGCCAAATGAATAGGCCTATATTAGTTACGATAGCACCATAACATGGAAGCAATAAACGGCAAAGGAAAACGTGCCTCAAGTATTCAATATAGTCTTCTCGGGCGCACAGCGCGTCAATTCGTTTGAATACAACGTTTCGGGGACTAGCTCCGTCCATCCTCAGGCAAACTTTGTTTTTTTGCCTGAGGATGGGACGGAGCTAGTCCCCGAAACGTTGTATTCAAACGAATTGACGGGCTGTGCGCCCGAGAAGACTATATGAATCATGTCGCCGCGAAAGTTTTAAAACGTGCCTCAAGTAGCTTATAAACTATAAGGAATAAAATATTTAGCGTGTTACTGTATACAACAGCGAAGAATGTGTGGAACGAAAAAGTAATTCGTGATGAGAACTGAATTTATAAATCAGTAATAGTGTAAATAAGAAGAAAACCTTTACGGCAGTAAAGAGAAAGAACTGATCTGTACCTGATCTGTAGATGCCAACGCTATTAAGTACATTGGATTGTTTTGCACAGATTGTGGCAGAAGGTGTAAATTAAGTGTGCAGTCAACATTATTACCTTTGCTGTACAGAAACCTAGACCTTGCATATTCGTTATTCTGGGTCTGAACAATTTAATTGGTACTGCAATGCAATTTAACTTTGATTCGGTTAAGCAGCATCACTTAGGAAGTCAAGGAGTCTGTTGAGAGGGGGGAATTGTTCGTATTTCTGTTGAATTTCACAGGGCATGCCTGTACATGTACATAACTGTAAGTAGCTAATCAAGGAGTTGTATTTCCACACGGCTTGGCGTAACACAGTCGGAACAAGGGCGGACACATGCGTTTGAGGGATCTCTTTGTAATGTATGAAAAGTGTTTCTGTGCAAAAACTGATATTATGTAACAACTTATTGCAGTTTTCTCTACAATTTGAAGACATAAGAATGTTCCCAAATTCTAACAAGCAATTACTGGGGAACTCCATTCTTCTGGGCTATTGCACTCCGTCACTTATTTCTTGAGACTTTTCTCTTCGCCAAACTCTCCAGACCGGCTCGGGGACCCACACAACCTCATATCCAATGGGTACCGGGGTTCTTTGCTGATGGTAAAGCGGCAGGGACGTGATATTGACCACACCTCCATCTAGTGCCGAGGTTAAGAGTGGGTGGAGCTATACCTCTGCTCCCCTTATATGCCTTCATGGCGTGGACAGGAACACCTGTGCCCTTTTTACCACTAGACTTACCACATCCAATAATGTGAAATCATGTAAGAAAACAATATGCGAAAATACAAAATACTGAAAAATGTAGTCGTCCTCCTGTTTGAGATTGGAACCCAGGACCTTCTGTTACCAGATAGTGGTGCTGAACTCTGTATAGCGCGTGCAGTTTAATATGTAGAAAGGTTGTTTGAATTTTGCTGGTAGTCGTGACTTTTAACATTTGCGCCTCCTTTTATAAACAAAATTATTCTTATGGTGCCAAGTTCGTGTGCATGTCCACCTAATAGTTTTCGAAGTAACACATAATATCACCATCGACGTACCTTGATGGTTATTTTATGTATTAATGCTGAAGGCTCACGGTTAGTTAGAGGATGAACTAATTTTTGAAGTAGCTGATATTTTATGAAGGTCAATGTGCGAATAAAATGATACTAGGAGAGAGAGAGAGAGAAGCCAGCGCTGTAATTTATGTTAGAAGCCAACACGACGGCCGCAGAAACATCTGTAGTGAGCTGCCTTAATGCCATTCAGTACAGGATGTTGAAGTGTTAAGGTGATAAAAGGTACAACCGTTATTAAGTAAATATATCGTGGAATACAAAACAGCAACATGGCGAATGAGCGAAGTGTCTCGTGTGTAGCTTGGTAGTTAACTAATGAAATGTGGAGCTATGCATATGTTATTTAAATGGCGATAGATCACAAAAATTCTACAGTTTTCTTCTAAACCTCTTTTACAAACATGGCTGCGGTGCGAGATTTAGAAGTCTTCTCTGTAGTATTTAATGTTGACTGGTCGAAATTATTCACAGAATTTTATCACTGCAATGTACGCCTATTCACGTGGTTCCTTAAAAAAGCGTCGTCATAAAAGTGAAGCACTGTAAGGAAATTAGTGTTTTATAATTTGTGTGACTTTGCTCAATGTCTTCAGGAAGATAAGGAAAACGCCACGACTGCTGCTTTCAATGTTCCTCCAGTATTCTTCGTTGATTTCTCATTAGACGTCAGAGAACTTCTGAAGTTGATGCAGCAAAGTAACACGATTACTGACACAAACACTACATTTGCTGTCTCTGGGCTGATCAATGACGCTGCACTTATGGTCAGTCGGGTAATTATTTTCCAAAATAAACCGTAGCTGTGTAAATGTGTTTCTGCGTTCTTGTTGTAGACAAGCCCGCGTTGCGTACCTGAAGCTGCAATTCGGTTCTGTGTGTCGCCGTGCGGTCGGGTAGGCTGGTTACATCTGTCTACTTCATCACGATCAGTTATTCAGTCGGGTACACTGATCACGAAGGGAGCGGGTTCCGCCTAAACGTCCGTACCTCTACCAAAAGTACACGGCGCAGTGTCCCAGGTGAAAGCAGTGTTCGTGGTCACCACGGTGAGAATTTCAAATCTCACGGAAATTCACTTCGTACTTTGAATTTCATGTCAGATTCTTTGGGGGGGGGGGGGATATATTTATTCAACACACCGAAACCTTTATTACACAATAAGTAGATGTATCCTCCGAAATGCTAAGGATCACTCAACGTTACGCACTTTTAAACGTATTTGATTCAGCACTATTTAATAGCCAAAAGTAAATCGAAACTGCAGTTTTGGAGTCACCGACGGCAAAGAACTCGGCAGGCTCCTGTAATTTAGTGCGTTCCATTTTGGACAGTGATAACTTTTATTTAAACATATGTCACTTTTTTTGTGGTACAGCTATGTGACGGACAAAACAAACTAGTTTTTGTGCACCCGGCTCGATGTGCACCGCACCTGTAGCTCCAAGTAATGACCTCCTTACCATGACCCACTGCGTCTTTGAATTCCATCCAACTAGGAACGCTTTTCGACAGATGAAGAGGAGACAGTGGGGAGGATACCATAGGCGGCTCGTGTGGTTCTCATTGAAGAAAAGCTAAGGATCCTTTGTTGTTAAATTTCTCCCTAGAACAGGCCATGAAGGCCCAGAGGGGGAGTAGAGGTATAGCTCTACTCTTTCTTTAACCTCGGCGCTAGATGAGGGTGGGTGGTCAACTCCACGCCCCAGCCGCTTTACCCCCGGGAAAGAGATCCGGTACCCATTGTATAGGAGGCTGGGTAGGCCCCAGGGCCGGTCTGGACGGCTGCGAAAAATCTCGCCCCCACCGGGATTTTTTTTGCCTGTCCGGGGTTTTTCTCCTTTTGATCCATTTTTGTACTGTTTAAATCCTTTCGTCCTTCATGTCACTTTACGTTCCATACTACCGTCCTTACAACAAACACAACACAAACATCCATGCCCCGGGTGGGATTGGAACCCACGATCCTAGTAAGCGAGCGGCCGCAGACCCACGCCTTAGACCGTACGGCCACTGGGATCGGCATTCGATCCCCGGACCGTCCAGCCCGTAGCGAGTCGCTATACCGACTGCGCTATCCCGGCCCTTTGTTGTTGGCACTTGCATATCCTTAGTCTGTGTAGAGCTGTACTAAGGACACATGATGACGGTGATAATGTAGGTGTGTGTGACGTGACAGTTCATCAAGCAGCAAAGCACACTCAAGAAAAATAAAGGATGATTTTTGTTATCATGGCATTTCTGTAGTTGGCGAAAAGCTGTACGAAGGACACTGAAGAGTACGATGATGCTGTTTATTGTTATTGTTATTATTATTATTATAAAGTCGGTTGTATTGTCGACGTGACAGTTTATTAGGCAGCAAAGCTACAAAGACAAAGACAAAAGCATTATTTGAACTACGCACTACAAATATAAATGTGTGGAGATTGAAAGAGGCAATTATTGAAAAACATATTATCAAGAATAGGAATATCTCATACTTGATAACTGATTTAATCAACACAACGGGATGGTGATTCCTAAATCTCTCCTCGGTTTGTACAACTTATTCCAGAATTAGAACTGGAGGAAATAATTCCGCTAAACAAATGTCTGTGGCTGCGTTGTGACTAGAACAATATTTTACTGCATTTTAGCTACGAATGTTCTATATATATATATAATATATAATATATGCACGAAAGGGTAGTGTAGAACACGTAAAATGAAGATAATGGAGGCAGTGATGCTGATGATGGTGATGATAAGTTGTAATTCTGCCCGAGGCTAAGCCGTAATACTTCATATTTTACTAATTCACGATTAGTTGAGGCTTTCTGGGAACAAAACAGTGTTGCTAAAACGTATTTATAAGTTAAAGAAATGTTAGTTTTTATCCTGAAAGATTATACCGAAAGAATTTACACTCCCAGCGTTCGCCTGAGAGGGCAGGAGATGAAGAAGTACAGTGAGAACATCCTGCCGTCACCTGGAGATTGCAACCTGGCAGGCCAGTGCCACGAATGGAAGCGGAATGTTGCAACAACTATCACAGTAATTATACGTCGCATGGCGATGTTAGGATGACTATAATATAGGATTAGGGAAAAATCTGATAATGATTGTTTATAACAATATATCAGCACTTAATTTAAAAAAGCACAAAATGGACTCAGTCATGGCATCTGTTCTTGTAAATCGACTCCAGTAGAACTCAAACACATATTTTTACATCTAATGGCTCTTAGACGCACATAGAACTATATTTTAACCGGTGGGTTTACATCAGTTTGAAACTTGTCACATACTCTGACGGTAGAGCAGATAATATTGGGGGTATATGGGGACAAAATGGTTAGCGAAGTACTTGGACAGAAACTGCAGAGTACTAGAGAATGGAAAAAAAGCACGTGATAAGGAGCATCGAAGTTTGTCCTCACATTCCTATATTGTTAGGGGCCATGGCATATTTGACACAGTATGACTTGACTTTGCTCGTATCGTGTGAAAGAAAGAGCGTATATTTCTGAAAGGCTTTGTGATTGATTTTATTAAATGAGTGATTTTTTGGAATATTTAATGACTCTGTATTACTGTCGGCGATTCGAATTACATAGGAAGATTTATGAATTGTCAGTGGGTAAGCATCTGAAAGGAGACATTCTCGTGTTTCACTGTGCCATCCTATCATTATATCGGAAACAAAAGAACCACAATATGCGTAACAGGTAACACAGCCGACTGTGACTCCAAAACTTTACCTTTCGACTAAAGTTCTAATAGTAGCTTACCCCACCCTGTAACCAGACAAGTGTTGGGGCAGAGAGAAGCTCCCAACTTCAAAACCAAGGATGTGGTAGCGGTCAGAGCCAGTGCAGCCCTAACGGGGCTGTGGTACAGGAGTATGTATCAGTGGTGGTATGATGGTTGGCAGGGGAAAACCGAAGCATCTGAGAGAGAAACTTGCTTCAGTGTTAGGCCTACTTCGTCTGCTACGGATCTGGCATGAAATCAACTGGGACTGAACCTGAGTGTCCGCGGTTAGAAGCTAGCGCCTAGACGCTTGAGCTGTGACACGACCTTAAACTACGAGATCCGTAGCTGACTAATTAGCTAAACTAACTCCATGGATTAAAGCTATTCTATTCCTCAGCTAGTCAAGAAAATCCCCGCATTTTATGGAAACCGAAGTTTTATTACCGCGTTCACAAGGTCCCGCCTCTGTTCCCATCCGTAGCCAGATTAATCCATTCCATGTGTCCTTCCATCTCATTTATTTAAGATTCATCTTAGTATTGTCCTCCCATTTGCGCCTAGGTGGTCTTCTTTCAGGTTTTCCCACCAAAACGAATTTCTCTTCTCCATGCGTACCACGTGCCCCACCCATCTTGTACTCCATGTCTTGGTCACCTTAACTGTAGTTGATGATGAGTACAAATCATGAAGCTATTCATTACGCACTTTTCTCCAGCCTCCTCTTCCTTCATCTTAAGTCCTTATTCTCGAATACCTTCACAGCCTACATACCTCCCTTAATGTGAGAGACCATGTTTTGTACCCATATAAAACAACCAAAGTTATGGTTCTATATATTTCAAACCTTATGCTTTTAGATAGCAAACAGGAAAGCTAAAGATTCTGGACCGAATGGTAGCAGGTGCCAGACCTACGGTAAGTTTTTAGAAACTTCCCTGCGCGCAGTTCGATGCCAATACGACGTTCAAGTTAAACGTATAAACTTTGCGGCAGAGGAAAACTGTGGCGTAGTTGTTCCTTGCCTAAGCAGCACACGCAGCACATTCCGAACTATAAATATCTGCGTGCTGCGTCCTCGGCCGGTCATTGTTTAGCTTCCCTCCACCCCTACCCCCTCCACATAACGAGTCCTTAGCATCCATTGGTTAGAGCTGAGGTAATGTGGCTGGAACGTGAAGCTGCTCACTTACGCCATGTGTGGAGATGTATTTGAATGCCCGGTGCTTGGGCACAAGGTCAGCTTTACCTTTTGTCTGCTTCATTCAAGAAGAATTATTTGGCACAAGAGAGGTTAATGCATAATACGTGAATGTGCTTTTCTTACCACATAATTAAGTTGGTGTAATCAGAAATTGGATCAAAGAAACGCCCAACTTTCGTTATTTCGGAGTAGATGTTTGAAGTGATATACCTTAATTCTCTTCGTATTTCCATTTCCAGTATTACAAGGCTTTGAAAACCAAATTAGCACAGTTTCAGAACGGATACAGCGCTGCAAGCAGATCTGAAACAGGGAACGCTCACATTCTTAGTGGATCGGTTCTAATTATCCGTCAGAATCCTCACACAGTTAATCGAAATACTCAAAAATGGGTAACAGATTGGCTAGTAATATTTTATCTGTAAATGTGTGGTTCTTCTTTCCGATAGGAATCTGTACATTTTACATTATTATATGTCGTTAGTATGACTAAAGTAAACCGAAGGAGCTGGATCAAGCGATATTAGGTAAGTTCCAGGTTCGGATCTCGGTCAGGACATAGATTATCTGACTGAGGGCTTTTGTGGCTTTCTTCAGTCCCACCAGGAAGGTGCTGAGATACTGCATTAAATTAAGCCTCTAGTGCCTTTTTAAACATTATTTCCAATTCAAAATTTATTCTCGTCCTATCATTCGACGTTGCGTGAACTCAAGTCACTTGTACCGTCATTAAATAAACTACAAATATATGTATACACGTATATAGATAGATGGATGGATGGATGGAAAGGTGAATTGCTGGATGGATAGATGCATGGATAGATAGATAGATACATACATACATACATGCATGGAGAGATAGATAGATAGATACATACATACATGGATAGATAGATACATAGATAGATACATAGTTAGGTAGGTAGATAAATAGATAGGTAGATACATGGATAGGAAGATACATAGATAGATGTATGGATGGATAAGTTTACTAATAAGTGAAAGGTCCATGAAATCGCAGAAGGGATAGAACGAGCTTGTTATGCGAGCTTACTAGCCACCACTGCGTGGAGACGAGAGAGGAGAGAGTTGTGAATGTAGAGAGTTGGTCAGGCCTTAGTCGCTGTGGCGACTTCACGTGTTTCAGTGGTGTTCTATCATGAGTGTCATCAAGAAACAGTTCACTTGGAAACTCGGATATCCACGTTTCCAGAAGAAGTTTAAGTTAAATTTTGAGGTAGGTGGCATTATGTGAATATAAAATAATATAATTCCACTCCCTGTACTTTAACTAACTAGTAGCTTACTATTTCATTAGCAGAGAATTGCTGTTACTAGTAATGTGGCTGGTTCAGATTTCGGTGTTTACTCATTTATGTTTTAATATTGTCAAGGCCCGGTGCTGTGGTGATTAACACACTACCCAGATATTAGAATGTTAACGGGTTCGATTCCAAACTTCGCCACTAATATTAAAATCGGTGTACCTGGAGAACGAGTAACATAGTGTTAATGTTGCCTGTATCATGAGTGGGTTATTGTTACAGACGTTTATAGAGTCATTAATTACCCCATTCTCAATGTATGGTTTGTTTGCTAGTGATCTGCTAAATTGGTTGGTAAGAAATTGCATGTCTATTGCACTGAAATGTATAATATCAAGTTTATTTATTTGAAATTTATTTTACGATATCGAATCAGTTACAGAGATATATTTGCGTGGATGAGTTACGGTAAATGTTAAGGATAGGAGAAAGAAGTCTTGAGGTATTTCATAGCATTTTTCCAGCATGCATCCGGAAGGAAAGAAGAAAACTGTGAACATTTTTAATTTCTTATCCGTTTCTTTGGCTGTGATTCGAAAAGCGGCGATGTTGACATTAAAAGCAGGATTTCTTTGGAAGTCGCCCTCGTTAAAGCGAAACCCCGCCGTTGGATAAGATCCTGATCCTCTTCAAACCATTTCTTATCATATCCAACTTCCTTAACCCTTTAAGGACGAAATTAACCTGAATTATATTTAATGATTCAGTTCGTACCGCGCAGTAAACACTCTCCGTCTCGGTTATAAAACCAATCAGAGAAAGCTGTACAGAAAAATAATCCCCGTTGTTTCTGAGAGCCATAAAAGCACATAAATTTACTCCGTTGGCAGAATGTAAAAGCTGGAAGTGTTAAACCTGGTGGTACGTAACGTAACTACTGAGCTGTAAAAGGTTAATATGTAGGCCCCCTATTTCTCTGCCGATACTCAAAGTGGATGTTTTCCAAACAGGCTTCCCCAGTGGAAATCTGTGTGCAATGACCTCGTCCATCCACCTGCCTGCAACTTACACCTTTATGGTACCCCCAAAATTCAAAGGTAAATTTGTCATTGTGCAGGTCATGAAAGGTATATGGGGGAGTTGAGGGCAGAACCACCCATTCTTTATATAAGCAGTAGATGGGGTGAGTGGTCAGCTTCAAACTGCAGTTGCTTTTGCCCCGAGGATAAGAGCCACCGGTATCCATTGAACAGGAGTCTGAGTGGGCCCCTGTCTGGACAATTTGGAGAAGAGACGAATTTGATGTCAGTGCCGGGAGTCGACCTCCATTTGAAACCGAACTAAGTTAAATGAAACTAAACATATCAGTAATAGATTGTTGGCCTAAGCCACGCTAATGTAATGAGTACTGATGTACTGCAATGGAATTGTGGTAATGAGAATAATTGCGGGGGGTGTTGAAAGGACTCGCACAGAGAACAGTGTCTTGGGCAGGATTCGAAATCGTAACAGCAAATGAAAAGTATCAGGCCGAAACAGTCATGCATTCTGCAGCAATTCTAAGTAGCTGATATAAGCAAAGCATCCTTAAGATTGATTCTCATAGCACGGAACAAACAGGAAGCGGTCTGTGCATTTCAAAGAAACGCTCATAACCAAATACCTGACCTCACAGTGCAGCCTTCCTTGAAACTGTGTAACTATTCGGTTGTTAGACGTTCGCTAGTTTTATGAAAGCCGCAGGTTTGTCATCGCGTTCATAACTGCTCGCCGTTGTTACCCTTTAGTTCTCAGTGCAGTTCGTATTTTACATACCATTTCATTCAGGTTCACTTTAATATTATTCTCCCATATATGCGTAATTCCATCAGTGTCCTCTTCTTTTCTGATTTTGCTGTCAAATTGTCTGTGCATTTCTTATTTCCATATATTTCGCCTATTTAATTTATCTCTATGTAATTACCTTTACAACTTTCAGTGCAGGAGAACTGTGCAGAGTGTTATCAAATAATGCTCTTCTGTCTATTGTGTACGTATCTCTTCAAAATGTCTTTATCTCTTTGCTTTCAGTCTCTCAATTAGTCTCCTTGACCTAGAGTGAAAGACCAAGTTTCACGTTCATGTAATACCAGAGATAAAAAATACCCTATTTATTTTAATTCTACGTTTCTTAGATGTTTAGAATTGGCGTGGGAAGATAAAATATTTTTAGATCATTGCAGAAACAAATTATCGGACGTAATCTGCTCGAAATGTCAGTATGAATTCCATTTTCTTTGTTAATCTGGTTATCACTCAGCTGAACGATACATATTTTCAAAGGCCTTTAACTACCCTTATATAACGTCGTTTTTTCTTTCTGATGACGAAACACACATGCCTGTGTGCAGAACGTGTTACAGTCCTGGCGTACACACTGCTGTAAAAAAGGTAAGCTTGTCCCTGTCCACGCCGTGAAGGCATGTAGGGGCAGTAGACGTAGAGCTCCACTCATTCTTGACCTCAGCATTAGATGGAGGTGAGTGGTCAACATCACGGCCCGGCCGCTTTACCCGGGAAAGAATCTCGGTACCCATTGGTTGGGCCCCAGAGCCGGTCTGGACGTTTTGGCGAAGACAGGAGTCCCTTACGGCTGCCGTGTTAGTGTTACTCATAAATCGATAGTGTTACTCATAAATCGATAGCCATGAGCAGGTAGTATAATAAGACACATGTACATAACGGGCAGTGTCTGGAATAGTTATGTAACATTAGCCCTGGAATGAATGGAATGCCAGAACAGCTGCACCAGACGTTGACCTACATAATTTAGTGCAATCCGTAACTCTCACCTGGATGACAAGGTCGTTGAACTACCCGCAGAAATGTTGATCTCAGACGAAAGCTTTCATGTGAACGAGCCGTGTAGCCACTTACGTGTACATGCAGTGACGTAGTGTATGTTACTGCGGTAACTGTGCGTCCTGAACTTCACCAGCCTAGGCTCAAAAGGCCATCGCTCTAACCTGTTGTTAATCAGCTGAAACTATCCATTATTAAATAAATGTGTGCCAGGTCTGCGTCTTGGTCAGCGAAGTGACCTTTTGCCTGGTTTCCTAACTTTTCTGTCCTTCATACACTTTACATGTAGCTACAAGTTTTTCAGCAAGCATGTTGACGTAGTAGTATCGCTGTCTAAACTTGTATTCGCGCTATATCCTGTTCGAATCGCGCCAGAATTACTGGCTGTCCTGACCCACATTTTGTATGATTTTACACAGTCTCTACATGAGTACTGTAATTGTGCCATTAATTCGGCCACAGTTCCTGGCTACCAAATTTTTGCCTACTATCTGTGATTTTCTTCCCATACTGTTCGTCCAAGTATTATCATTGCAGTTGAAACAGGCTGGTTGAAAATAAAGGAACCATCGCTCGTAGATTTCTAACACATCTTAACAGTTTCCGTAGTACAAACGAGACAAATCCACATAAACAGAACATTTAAAACTTGCCTTAATTTGAAACAAACATTCCATTGATCTTTTTGTACCACCTGTCGACACTTTATACCACCCGTTTGCCTTTTAATAAAGATTTAATATCATATAGTGTTAATGAGACGTGACGTATACAACATTTTATTGCAAATGTTCTGATTTCGGGGGAAACAACTACATGGGAAGAAATCCTGCTTAAGAGGCCCTCGTTTAACGGGTCTATGAACACTTAACATTCCGTAACAAGCGAACGTTTTCAGAAACGTTGGCCATTGTACACCGTGCTGAACTTGAAAGCATCCGTCTAAATGTGAGGCCCTTTGTGACGGTTCTTGTTAGGACGAGGGGTTATTACTACCGAGGTGCGAGACCATCCCTTACGCAACCGTCGTTCAGACTCTCTAAGCCGCCTGTTGGATCCGCAGTCTCGGAACGTGCCATGTCATTTTAACGTTTGTTTTCTGCCAGTGTATAGAAACACCTTACTGCAGTTAATTACAGAGACTTCTTGACGTTTGATAAACATTGAATGGCATGGTTTATGGACTTTACAAGAAGACCTAATACATTTTAGAATTATTTCGAGTAAGATCCGAAACTGCGGTACTTACAAATCGACATGACATCATATTTCAGAAGATCTGAATGTTCCAAATAATGTCAGCTACTTGCACAGGACATCAGCAGTACCGCTTTGTTATTTTAGGTTATTTATCTGGAAAGTTGGATTAGCTTATGTAACAGTATTTCGTAAGTACTTGCATCAGGGCTTCAACTCTGAAGAAATATACTTCCATACATCCAGTTTTTATTAGGCGCATTCGCAAAATTGCGAAAATCGGCTATTAGCTTCGTCATGTCTGTCTGTCCGTCCTCATGGAACAGCTCGGCTACCATTGGAAGGATTTTAATGAAATATGATATTTGAGTATTTTCGGAAAATCTGTCGAGAAAGTTCCACTTTCATTAAAAACTGACAAGAATAACGGGTGCTTTACACGAAGACCTAGTACATTTCTGATAATATCTTGCTAAATTCTTCCTAGAATGAGAAATGTTTCAGACAAAAGTTGTAGGGAAAATCAAAACACGTTTCATGTTCAATAACTTTTTTCCGAAAATCGTGCCGTTTATGAGATAATGTGGAAAAATGTGGTACAGCCGGACTGGCCACAGATGGCAATATAATACGGCGCATGCGCTTTGCATGCCGGATAACTATGGCAAGAATACAGACACAGATACTTATTGTGTATCCTCTCCAACAATGGTTACGCGAACGCGTCTCAATGTTACCTTATACGTACATTGCCTGTCTTGTCTAAATGCACGTGATTGTCATTCCTGTATCTGTGGAGCATATTCGTATTCCTGGTAGCCGAATTATACGTGGCACATACATCTTAATAAGCAGCTTGGTGTAGCGGCGAATCTCTAGGCTTATATTCGGAAGGTGCTTGGTTCGAATACAAGCCTGGACACCTGACGTCTTATCTGACGTTTTCCTAGATTTTCCTCAGCTCCAAGCAAATATCATGATGGTACTTCTGTCAGGCCACGACCGTTTCCTACCAAATGCTTTCCAATTCATTGCTTCCCTTTCACTGAAACATTTAACACTATATATTGTACATATTTCACTGTCGTACAATAAGCCATAAATAAAAACGTTCAAATTTAAAGTGTAATTGAAATTCCATGTATACAGAGCAAAGTCAACTAGTGCGATAGTATGTAATCTGGAACACTGCTCGTATTCTATTGGAAAACGGTCAGAAAGTGTGTTTACAGTGCTTATATTTTGGGTTCTTTTTCGTTTATTATAATAACAGTTCACACTTAATGGTGCTGCTGTCCAGCCACTATTACACCTAGACTCGCCACTATTGAAACATTTGTCGTCTGTTGTATCTTTAGCGATATCAGTTCGAGCCCTGTGTTATCAGGCTCGTGCCACAACTGTTTCTACCTCGAGATCGTCTTTAAATTTGTGTCCTCCATAATTATTTTCAGCCCAGAAACTATAACTCGCCTGATATAAATAGAACCAATGCGAGTCCTTCAGCTTGAAATTATAAGACGTGTAAACTCATTTTCTAAATGGCACTCGTATAACTTATAATTCGCTTTTTGTCCTCGTACGCGCATTACGCCGGACTGTGCGCACCTTTCATTTACTGATATCCTTCACATCTTCACGTATTTTCAGCGGATGTTTTAGAAAGTATGTCATAATGCATTAATGACGTGACCTAGAAACTTCAGTAATATACATATCTGAAACTGATGGATTCGCTGAGGCATGCGTGATGAAGGTAATTAAGAAGAACTGGTATTTCCTTACAGCAGTCGAAAGTGTTACACAGTTTTTCTAGCATATGGACGGATATATTTGTCTTGTCAGTTCATCTTTACGGGCTGAACTTGGACAGTAATAGCTATACACAGTGGTCCGTCGTGTGTTTTAGAATATGAATGGGGCAGAATTATAATAACGCCGTCTGGAGTGTTTAGTTTATACTTTGTAAAAGGGGAAATACAATTCAGTGTGTCACAGTAAGATATTACAGGTGTTAGAACTGAATACCAATATTGTGTTAAGCTATAAATATAATATAAAGGGTTATCCTGCATTTTCACCAAAATATGAATACTTGCAGTAGGCGTAATTTGGTTTGAGTCATTTTAATTAACAAATGAATACACGAGTATGATTGTGTTACATCACATTACTCTCGAAGAATCTTCTTACATGTGGAGACAGTTCCTTCCACAGAACGTTGTGGGTATTTTCTAAGGACAGACACAATGTCACAATCCAGTCAAAGAAACCCCTTTTATGTCTGCAATAGAATATACACAGGGACAATGTGAATGACGACATGCCTTCACAAACCATCTCCAGTCATGTCCCGATTGAACACAGCGAACATTGCCTTCAGCCAAAACTAGTCTCCAAGTCAAGTGTCCCACAGGATTATGAACACAGCGAATGCCTTCAGCAATATCTCAAGTAAGTGTCCCACGATTATGAACCACCTTTATACATCACCATTTCCCCCACGCTGACACCAAAGGCACACATTCTTGACTGACAAAATTATTCTTAGTTAGAAAAAATATTTGGAGGGGTATTTCCCGCCCTTGGCCCCCCCCCCCCATAGTTACGCTCTGTGAAGTGTCCAACACTTTCACACATATTTGTTCTTGCTGGAGGCTTATGAGCATATAAATACAGATTGTGTTTTGTGTTATAATATCGCATTACCCTAGAAGAAATTTCGTAAATGTGGAGACAGTTCATCCTCTGAAACTTGTAGGTCTTCTGTAAAGACAACCTAAAATACACTATGTTACAGGAACACAATGTCGCAATCCAGTTGAGTTATCCTATGTAGTAAATTTGATGACTGTCATCCCGTTGTGTTTAAGTACAGGTACAGATAGCATATACAGATTTCCGTCCGAAACAACTATTGACTTTTCTGGAACACATCTACATGTTTCGGTCCACTACAGAACCATCATCAGGCTGTTAAATAAGAACTTTTTTAAAATGCCTAAACGTTAATATGAAGTGTACACTTTATTTGTTTTGTGAGATCTAAAAAATTATGAAAAATTAGTTAATATATTCCCTTATTTTGTTAATAAGTGGCTGTTATGTAAAACCATTTATTTTGAAAAAGAGCATTATAAACATTTTTACATCTGGTATTTTATTTATCTTAATTTCAAAACTATATTCAAATGGGGAGGTCTACTTTCTTTCTGCAGTCTTCTAATTTTTGTTGTTTTGTAAAAGTGTATGACGAAGGTTAAGTTGACACGGGGTATATAATCTCTTGCTATTGATTGTCCATATTTCATATTTCTTCAGAATATTTTCCGGATTCTATTTTCCAATGGTCAAACGTATTATTGACGCGGACTCCCTTTTCTTTGTGCCTCGTGTTATCACCAAACAAAATATCGACGTCATTTTGTGTGATAAGCATATTTAATAGATAATACAATATTGTAGTAACATGAAGTGTGATTGATGGAAGCACAGAATTTTTCTAACGATATCAATGATAATATGAACAACGATAATAATAGTAGCATTGTTGATGATAATTCTGAGCGACATGATCTGACCAGACGTCAAGGACGATACACCTTATATTATGAAGTGAAAGAATGAATAATAATGATGATATTGACACAATAATGATAATATAAATAATTCTGTACGAGTAATGTAATCGTATAATACAACAACAGCAAAATTCTGTGACTTAATAAGCATAATTAAATTTATAAATCGGTAAGCAAAATCTATTCTTTCCTGAGTATACCACTGTCTCTGCAGATAGTATTAGCAACAGGTGCGCATTTAGCGAGGAATACAAATCATGAAGCTGCTCATTATGCAATATTTTGCAGCCTCCTTTTACTTCCTCCGCGTTAGACCCAAATATCTTGCTCGCCACCCTAAACGGCGATTTATTGTGTTAAAAATATATTTATGTGTGCAATACATGAACCAGAAAACCAGTGAGAAAAGTCAGATGACAAGGAACGCACACGTAAGGTACGTGTACTCCGAGCTCTAATATACTGGCACATTTGCGCTCCTTTATGTCAGTTTGCTACTTAAATGACAGATACTTTAAGCCAACTCTTGATTTCATTGTATGTTACAATGTATACGTTTTATTTCCTTAACCTATCGCGACCATTCAATCTATCTTTTGAGTTTTCGTGTAACAATAGAGTTGATTCCCAAGATTAGTGTGTAGGCCGTGCCATGGCTCAGGCGGTTAGTCGCCGGCCTCTCACCCGGAGGCCCGGGTTCGATCCCGGGGTCAGTCTATGTGGGATTTGTGGTGGAAAAAGTGACACTGGGACAGGTTTTTCTCCGAGTTATCGGTTTTCTCCTGTCAATTTCATTCCACTGGTGCTCCATTAATTGTAAAAACTTGGTAAAAAACTGCTCATCTTCATCACATGGTTGCACAAGAAGCCTTAAGGCTGCGGTGCGTCCGCAGCATCTGCTGCGGGGCCCTTCACCACGCAAAAAAAAAATTAGTGTGTTACATGTTTGTTTTAGAAGGCAGAAGGAGCGCTCGGGAAACCTGGAGACTTTTCATGTGATGAGGGAGTTCCGTGCAGCGGTTTGGTGTTGACTGCTGCATCTGAGGACGTGTGCTGGGATTTCGGTGACAAGAAAACTAAAGCTGACGAGACTAAACGTGTCGTCAAGACGCAGACGTCTGCTTTACCGCAAACACCAGAACTGCTGCAAGAATCAGAAGTACATCAAGAGAGAATCTACTGCAATCTGGTGGAACTAACTGAAGACCCTGTATATGAGAACCAGAGGTATAAACTGCGAACTTGTTAACTGTTATAGCATAGCATCTGATTGATACTTATTTTTCCTGTACCTCGAAGAGTGTTTTAGTTTATTAAGTAGGAACTTTTATGCAACAGCCCAGGACATTACTATTTGATCAAAATCTTGAGGTAAAGGGAACAACAAACTTCATTTTCAAAGCACGTGGCAAAAGAAGACGTGTGGCACGTCACAGTGGCTGTTGTGTGTCGTTCGTGCACATGACCGTTATAATTTGTTGCACTTACGTCTGCCCATTTTACTGAAAACACGTTGTTTTAGCCTGGATTGTTTAAAAAAGTTGTAAGCGGGAAAGTATCCGCTTAGATAACGATAAAGTACATCTGATAACAAGAACTTATAACAAGGATTCAGAAATATGACTTCCATTACTCAGCCACAGGAAATGTTATGCCGTTTTGCCTAACAGCATTTATTACTCACTTCTTCAGCTGTGTAAACCTGACTTTCATGTAAATTGCACAAGAATATGATTTATATAATGTGAAATTTGTGCGTCTGTATAGAAACGTAAAAGTACATTTTGATTTTTCGTCCCTTCATTTCTGTGAGACTGGATGACCAGTTAAAAACTGTGTCGATATGAAGGTGAATCTGTAAGAAGTGTGACGCATTGTATATCCATTTTATCGGGGTTAGGTCCTGAGGCCGACTTCCCTAACCAGCTGAAACCGAATACGATGAACTTGCGTTAAATGCATAAAGACTTGAAGATAACCTGTTGACCTCTGGGAGTGCTACAGGAAGACATGTCATGCAGTCAGTCTGTAGCAAGGCGCACTGTTGAAACTGTTCTGAACGTACCAAGCCTTCTAGTCATTTTCAAGGAGAGTGTACAGAGGTTTAGCATTAAGGTATTGTGAGTTGTTACGCTGAGTAGTAGGGTTATTGATTCCCGACGTTTCGAAGGAACGTACTGCCTTCATATTCAGGGTCACGAACACCTAACTCCATGGAGCAGAATCCTTCTTGAAAAGCTAATGGTTCTTCAGCTAGTCAAGAAATTTCCCCTTATTTTGTTGAACCCCGAGGTTCATTACCGCATTCACAAGAGCCCGCCACCTGTTCCAATCGTGAGCCAGATCAATGCAGTCCATACCCCCCATCACACGTATTGAAGATCCATTTTAATATTATCCTCGCGTCTACACCTAGCTCTTCCAAGTGGCTTATTTCCCTTATGTTTCGCCACCAAAACCCTGTCTGCACCTCTCCTGTCTCCCTTGCATGTCACATGCACCTCCCAACTCATCTTCTTTATTTGATCACACGAATAGTATTTTATAACAGTGCAGATCACGTAGCCGCTCAGTATGCGGTCTCCAGCAGTTCCCTGTTACCTCGTCCTTCTAGGTCCAGATATTTTCTGAACACCCTATTCTCAAATACGCTCAGCAAGGAGTCCCACAAGATGCCGAACACGAAAGACAGGTGGAAATATGTTGGCCCTGTGGTCCGATTTATTAAGTCAGAAAGATTGTCAAGCCAATCAAGGGGAGGGTGGGCGGGGCCTGGTGTGAATGTTTGTTATTAAACACTCCCGCAGATAATCTGAAATCAGTTTAGTACAGTAAAGCCTTGTTCAACGTGGCGTATACGTCTTTCGAAAGCGGTGCATTTTGTAAATCGGCTTTCGACGGAGTTGTTTTTGTATTGGGCTGACGGGGATACGGGAACATGGCAGTGGGACGTCAAGACAAAGTAAATAATAAGCCGTATTTATACTGTAATAATATTTATTTATAAACATGCATTTTTGCTGAGAAGAAGAGGGTGGAGAAATATACGGGGGGGGGGGGGGGATCGCGGGATGACAGCTGAACTCAAACGTTACACTGGTTACGCAGATAATAATATACGCGAAGCTAAACCGCCCGTATTGTTGATGAAGTGGTGTTACTACAGGTTGTGTGGCAGTCAGCGTGTAATTGATGTTTCCGCGTTCGGCCAATAGCTGGAAGTGTTGGCATTTATTTTTACTCGTTAGGCAAATCCGCGTTGGAAAGATGATGTTCTGCAAATTCATTCTGTTAACAGAATCTTTAAAATGATGACACGGCCTAATACAGCATGAACGGTTGTAATTCTTGACTGAGTCTAGTTTATTGTACAGCACTCTAAATTATGTAGGTTATGCATACAGTATTTTCGTGTAGATTGTATCCTTGATAATTTTTACAGAAGATGGTGGGTGTAAGCGACATTGATCTATTTCAGAAGCCTGTCCCTGTTTACCAACGAGGGCTGTCACTGCCAGAGTAGATGGTAAAAGAGATTCAGATGAAATGGCACATGACGTTAATCTGCGTTATGTACTACAGTGTGTCTGCACAAGTACAGTGGTACTAGCTAAAGCTCTGTCCTTATCTCCGTTGGTTATCAGATTGTTACTTTGTAACTGTATCATTCCTGCTTATCTCTAAAAATTAAGCAGTTATTGTGTGAACTGGCACTAAAATCCCCTTTCATCTTCGAGCTGTCGTTTCTGTTTCCACTCATCTTGTAACGTGTTGTCACGCAACATGCAGTAGTAACTACTAAATACTTTCTAACGTAATTGTGTACAAAGGTTGAGTTTTTGTGCAGAGCGTTTCCTCTTTATCTGCTTGAGGATTTTCACTATCGAAACCACGTGGACTTTGCACGTATGCCACTCAATTCGAACATGATATGTTCTTGTCCTTCCATTGTCATTAAATATTTACTATATTAGCAACCAGACACAACATTCCAAACATTAAACATTTTCAGCGGATAGCTGGGATAGCTCAGTCAGTATAGTGACTGGACTAGGGGCTGCATGATCCGATGTTCGAATCCCGGTAGGGGCTAGAGATTTTCTCTTGTCTTAAACCCAGCTCCCGATTTAATGGGTACCATGGATTCTTCCCCGGGGGGTAAAGCGGCCGGGGCGTGAATTTGATCACACACTTTTATCTCGTGCTGAAGTTAAGAATGATTGGAGCTGTATTTCTAACCCCCCCCCCCCCTTCATAGCGTGAACGTGAGAAACTTTACCTTTTTAAACATCTTCAGCTGTCAGTGTTAGCCAGCTTCGTATAATACTTTAACTGAATTAATTTTGTTTATACTCTATAAGTTTTGAATGGGACACACCACGCTCCTCCTGTCTGCACTGGCGATGTTATTTGATTGAGCGAAAATATTAAATACAGTAACAAAATAAAACTCCCAGGGTTCATTAGTCGGTAGTAAAGAGTTTGTTCTGTAGATCCCAGTGGCCGTGCGGTCTAAGGCGTGGGTCTTCGGCCGCTCGCTTACTAGGATCGTGGGTTCGAATCCCACCGGGGGCATGGATGTCTGTCTCTTGTGAGTGTTGTGTTATGTCAGGTAGAGGTCTCTGCGACGAGCTGATCCCTCGTCCAGAGGAGACCTACCGACTGTGGTGTGTCTCAAATGTGTGTGACCATGAAACCTCGACGAACACGAGGAGGCCCAGGCCCATATAGGGCTGTCGAGCCATAGGAAAAAAAAAAGAGTTTGGTCTAAGGAATAAATGTCAAGAAACTATGTACGTTTTTTGATATCTCGTGAAGAGAATGTAAAGCTAAATAGCAAAGTACACAGGTAAAGGTCAGTTTGTCCCTGTGCACGCCGTGAAGGCATATGGTGGTAATATAGGTGCAGCTATTAGTAGTAAGTCCATTAAAAATGTAGCGCAGTGCAGATATTCGGATAATGCTTGCTACCATTCGGTTTAGAGCCATTTTTTTCCTATCCGCCATTTAACTGTAATTTTGCATCTTATTTTTTGTGTGACAGTTGGTGTCTCGCATTATGGAAAAGTGATTGAGGGTGTAGGAGAAGAGGTGCTGAAGAAAATATTTGGACATTAGAGTGATGACTTACCAGGAGGCAGGAGAAAGTGGAATAATGAGAAGCATAGAGCTGTAGAGATTTTTGTGGGAAAGTTAGAAGGAAATGGACCGCCTGGAAGCCATAACCGTAAATTTCAAGATAATATTAAAATGAGCCTCTGAGAAGTAGGATGAAATAATGTGGACTCTATTCATCTGGCTGAGGACAAGGACAGATGAAAACCACTTGTGAATTGTGAACATGGCAGTGAACCTTCGGGTTCCATAAGTTGCGAGGAACTGACTACCTGAGGACTTGTTAGCCCATCACGGACTACAAAGTCCAACCATGGAGTTAGGAGTCAGCTTAGTTTAGATTTGCTAAAGTTGTAACTTTAACATACTTCTGCGAGATTTGAGCTTTTCACGTAGGTGAATATAAAAGTGTTTTCGTCTTAAATGTGACGCCGTCTGGTCTAGTAGAAGGTACCAATATTTGTAGAAATATGCTGCATGCTTATGAAGATGGTGGCAGCGTGGTGCCCTTTCTACCGGGCTACATGGCGTCACATCCCACAGAACGGTATTTTTTATATCCCTGTTCTGATTAAATAAGGATATAGACCTATAACGTCTTCTGTCTGTTTAACTTCCAGATCTCAAGATGCTGAGAACGAGCACCTCTACGAAAACACTGTCTCTGAGGAGCCATGGTACGAGAACTACGCTGTTCCTGTGAGTGATGATGACAAAGAGCATATCTATGAACACGTCTCATGTCAGAGCCCAGTAAATGTCTTCTTGGGTTTACTCCAGAGTGATACTGAAACAATAAGTCCAGATCCAAATATTTACGAGGTTCCTCCTGGAGCAATTTTCAATTCAAATCTCGTCAGCTTCGAAGAACCTGATGCGGGGAAAGTAAAACCACCCAAAGGCTTCCAAGACTACGAGAACGTTTGCTGGGACTCACAGAGAGGCTTTGATGAAGATATTTTCGCTCTTCCAGTTGAAGTGTTATACTCGACTGTTGTGAAACCAAAACGCAGAAAGTGCAGACCTCACATCTCGGCTATGTTATTTGAAGATAAGGATGCTGCGTTGAGGGGTGTAGAAGGAAGAACCATCGAAACGAGTGCTGCTACAGACGTGGACAGTAACAGTGCGAATGCTGTGAATGGTTGTTCTGTGATAGGGAACATGGAGAAACATGCCGAGACTGCCGGCTGTGAAGCTTCCGGCGAACATGTTTCAGGACGCACTGAAGTCTCTGACAACGATATTACCTCCAGTGGCAATGTAATCGATTACAAAATCGATGGTAGTGTTGTTTTTCTTCAAGATAATTCTAATGACACTAAAGCCGATGACAATGGAGACAGTTCGCACAACGTTAAGTTCCATAGCTCTTTAATTTCCTCTGGAGAAAATCCAATCAAAGATGAAGTTAAAAACTCTGTTGATCCTGCTGTAGACGAAACGATCAAAATACACGATGTCTTAAATTTATGTGAAGATAAGACACTCAATGCTAAGACTGATAACAACGTACCTACTCGTGGAAGCAATATAGACAGTGGTCATCTGGATAAATGCTTAACTGACTGCGAAGACAGCTCAATGGATACAAAAGTCGATCAGTGTGTAAATTGTTCCGGTGATGATGAGAAACTCGCTGAAGACCGTAACTGCAGAAATTCTTATGGAAATAAATCGATTGATACCAAGGTAGATACTTTTGTAACTTCTTGTGAAGACGCTGCAAACGGTGTTGATGTTCAAGATAAAACTGTTGCCTGTAAAGACGAATCAATCGCTATTTGCGTAGCGTCCGGTGAAGACAATGCAATCTATGCTAATATCGATCAATGTTTATCGTGCTCTGTGGATCCCAAGAACCACAGCGAAAACAATGCTGCCATAATAATCAGCGGAGACAGCTCAGAGAGTGGTGGGACTGCAGAAGAAAGAATGTCTTTATCGAATGAGATGTCAGATTCTGTTAATGGAGAACTTCCAAAATCCACAGTGATAAGTGGGAATAATACAGATAACGAATCAGAAAGTAAGATGAGTGACACTTCTCAAAAAGACTGCACAATTATAGAAGACGCCGAATGTGAAGAAACGTCGGTAATTGAAATATCTGAAGATGGCACTTGGGAGACGAAGACAGTGCCTCCTGCTGAACTGAGTCAAGTGAAACAGGAAGAGCGAAATCACAGCGTTGAAGAGCCAGAGTTCTTGTGTGCGGTTGATCGGTCAGTGAAGACGATTTATGGCTCCCAGTATTACGTGAATTGTCCCGTAGCAAGCGTGAAGCCCATGAAGCAAGGGAGTGCGTCTGCTGGAGGCGATGGCGTGCCTCGAAACATCGGTGCTCAGATCATGGACAAACATGACGAAAAGATGCAGAAACTTCGTGAGACCTTACCGGACGTTAGCCTTCTGGACGTTGACGCTACACTGGAAGATATTGAACGTGAGCGTCGACGTATTATAGAGAATCAGGCCGTCCGTGCCAAGAAGATCAGCTCGTGGGTAAGAAATGGTAGGCATCCTGATTACATGCCTGAAGACTTGATGGAAATGGAAAATGTGTCGTCAGTTGAAGGCAAGACAGCGGAACTGCCTTCTTCTGCAGTGCCAGACATCGTTGTGTCTGTCGACAGGCCGGATAGTGTAACGAAATTCAATACTTCTTGCGTCGATGTGGAAACATGCACGAGTAACGATACGCCGAAAGGTAAGTTCAGCGAATCACTTTAGCATTAAAGTATTTGTGCCTGTACACGATTTTATTTTACTGCATTGTTCACATGTTGGTCTTCTGAGTTTTGACACCGTATACCCATGTACGTTGACACTGTGTGGTTTCGCATGTTGCTATGGAACTTCCGCAGGAAAGCGCTGCATCCATGTCAAGGTTGATGGAGTTAACGTCCCAGGCAAAAGTTTAAGTGATTAAAAGGTGGAAAATTTTTATTGTGTAAGCATTTTGCAAGGAATATGACGTATAAGAACCACTGAAATGGGAGAAATGATAGATCGGGGATTTTTTCCTTTTACCGTTTCATCCTCGTGAAAATGATGGCAGCGTGTTTTTCCGAAACGCCGTGTCATCCTACGAATGTACACCTTATCAAAATCTAGAAGACAGCGATATGAAATGCTTTGTGTCTGCCTGTTTCGATGCCGACTGAAGTGTCCCGACGTTAAGTTCTGTGTTGTTCATTGCTTCATTATAAAACTGACGAGTTTCAGACAAATTTGACGGACCGCATCCTGCCATAGTACTAGAACGGGTGGACTTGTGATCCATTTTTTTTCGCATGTTTTCTTCGGAGTGGTGAGGAACGTAACGCTTAATTTCTGTCCCGAAACTTTAGTGAGTGTTACAATGAGTGGCTTCATTTGAACATAGCATTCTCATGAACACTTTCACCTGCGACAGTTAATATTTGGGCCAGTCCGACAGATTCCTTTATTTCCACAATGATATTGTCAGCTGTAAATCTTCGATATTTTCTGAAGCTGAAAGCGCATGGTTGTCTTTTCCTTACAGATATTTCGAATACATTTAGGTTTTCAAAAATATCAGCAAGTACCAAGTTTCACGTAGAAATCCCGTTGAAAATTTATTTACACTGGGATTTTTGTTCTGTTTACAATAAATTAACATTTCATCAGATCAGAGCGCCTCGGTAATGCAGCGCCCGGAAACAACCCGCGAAATCTACGGTTGTACAAGACAGAATGAATGCTTTTACGTAGTTGCTGAAACATTCTCTGCTGTTTGGTATTCAGCTTGATTTTGCTTGTGCGCAGAGAAAATAAGAGCAGAAGTTGACAGAGCTGTGATATATGCCTTACTGTTATCTGTGGATATAATTAATTGATTTTCCTAGATAGGAGCAAGTCAAGCCAAGGTCAGTTATTTGTATCTTACAAGAATCCACGCACATATTTGTTGATAAGAAGACGTGACAGCAACAGATTCCTTCCAAGTTAACTGCCAAGTTTAATCGAGACTTAAAGAGAGATTTTATATCTTGCATTCAGTATTTACACATTTTAATACTTGTAATTCCCCTCTGTATGCCAGAGTTCACGTGTAGGAATGGTAAAGGTGAAGTTGCCTCTAGCATGCACAGAGGCGTATGGGGAAGTGGAGGTAGAGCTAGTATAGCCTTAACCTCGGAACTATATGAGTGTAAGTGGTCAGCTTCACGCCGCGGCCACATTTCTCCAGAGGGTACTTGCTGCATGGGTGGACCCTACAGCCGGTGTGAAGGCTTTAGAGAGCAGCCAACTCTCTTGCCCCTGCCTTCCAGCCCGTAACCCGGTCTCTGGACAGACAGAGTTGTCCCTGCTTCCCAGACACAGGAATGACAGGAGCAAAGGTTGAAAGGTGAAGGTAAGATTGTCCCTGTCCACGCCTTGAAGGTATAAGAGTATAAGAGGAGTAGCTGTATAGCCTCACTTGTTTTTAACCTCGGCACCAGATGTGGGTGAGTGGCCAACGTCACGCACCAACCGTTTTACCTCCGAAACAAACCAAAATAAAATTGAATTTGGGGAGCGCTGTAGGTGTTAGTGTTAGTTAAGCTCATAACGTTTTGTATCTCATGCCCCGTCTACAAAGACGCGACTGTAGTATGCTGAACTTGAAGTTACGTGTTGTTGAACATGAGATTGCATGTCTGGGTCGTGCTATAACTAACGAGTGTAGGTTGGGATGTTTGACACGCTTTCATAATTGTGTACTCTTCACCTATATGCTTATGTGATTAAATGGGCAAGGATTAGGTGACAGGGAAATGAAGCACGTGTAGGGAAATGAGAAATTCATATGAGATATTTAACGGATAACCTGAATTGAGGAGACCACTTGGGGACCCAGGGAAAAATTGTAAATGCAGTATTCCTACAAGTATTTTAGAAGTACTATGTGCGGCCGCTCGGTCTAAGGCGTGGGTCTGCGGCCGTTCGCTTGCTGGGATTGTGGGTTCGAATCCCCCGGGGGTATGATGTCTGTCTCTTGTGAGTGTTGCTTCTTGTCAGGTAGAGGTCTCTGCGTCGGGCTGATCACTCGTCCAGAGGAGTCCTACCGAATGTGGTGTGTCTGACTGTGATCGTGAAGCCCCGATATTGAGGAGGCCCTGGCCCACTAGGGGCTGTTGCGCCATGCAAGAAGAAAAAAAATGTGGGGTAGATTAAAGTGGTTCAGTGTAGCCTTCATTGTTGGGCTTTTATGAAGCCGGTGATGAACATTTAGACTCCGTACTCGCAAGGATTTCCTAGGCTTTTGAGTATAAACGTTTCGAAATATTTGTAACATTGAGTTGATTAGGTAATCATTTATTATGTAAGCCATTTATTTAATTATTTGATACGTACTTCTATTCGGTATTTAAACATGCGGATCACCGAAACGTATTTAAAGTACACATTTTCCTTGATTTAGTACTGTGTTTCTTACCCAATAAAACCTGACTACAAGCCTACCACGTACTGAACAATATAAGCGGACTAACAAGTAGATGCGGAGTCACAGTAACCAATCCATAAGCCTCGACTGAGACAAGAGCAAGATCCAGTATGGTGGAGTAAGGAGGACGCAGTATTTGAGTTTTTTTAGTTTAGTTTTGCTCCTGTCGCTCCTTGCGAAGCATAGGGCCTCCTTTCAGAGGTTTCTTGGTCTGGACAGTATTTGAAGGCCTTCATAATTCCATTGACGTGGAAGGACTGTGAAGAAGACCAAAGCATAAACTCGGGTAAGATAGCTGGTGTGTTTTGTGAGGTTCGAACCGTAAATTGTTTAACACAAGTACGACGTGTTATGTGTACTGTGAGCTGTCCTCTTGTGTTATTGTTTCTCACAGACTACAATAGTGTATAATATATACACCGACTACTCGAATTGTCTTGTCACAGCTTAGGCGGTTTGTTTGACGGCTTTAAATCCCAGAGGACCAAGTTTAATCCTAAGCTGATTAGTGTGGGATACATATTGGGCAAATCGTTATGGGGCAGGTTTTACCCTGTCTGTTATCACTGTTTCTCCTTAAGGATCTACAGTTAGGGTCTTCTATTGCACATGTAATGAAAATTAAACTCTCTGAATGTTCCAAATCAAATATCGAAGGACTGTGGTAGACATATGAAGAGCTTCTACGGAAGAATGAAGGCGAAGATTACACTTGGCTTGTACATCCATATTCGCTGGTACACGAGCAGTCACCTGTAGCAAATTGCTTACTTATCTCGGAAATGTTATTTTAACATTAGTTCGTGTATTTGTTTTCAAATGAGGAAGGTATATTTTTGTTTTTGCTTAATAAATATGCGGCACAAGGAGCTGTAATTAGCGGAAGGTAGATAGAACTCACAAGCGGAAATATACAAGAAAATTACGAATGGTTTGTTTTATACCGCTACCTGTATGCTGATGTAACTTCAGGTTTCGAACTTGGAAATTTTAAGCACCTAATTGTTTTTGCACAGAGGGCACAGTGCCAAGGTACTCAGTTTTTTACCCACGTTTACAAATAAACTAAGCACTCGATTCACGGATGGGGAGCTTCCTGTCTTAGATTAAGAGCAGATTTGGACCGTACCACTCTTGACCGGGTTTTTGGAGTAATGTTTTAAGTTCTGTGAAGTTAAAAGAACCACTTAACCCTTGAGAGACTGCGCTTAACCTGAATTAAAGATTGAGTTCGTACCGCGAAGTAAACACACTTTTTCTCGGTGATGAAAGGTAAATAATCGCTGTTTGTCGCGATTATTTACCTTTGTAGCATTAAGTTATTCTGAAAACAGTATAAAATATGTAAATGCACTGTGTGGGCCGAACGTACTGTGTTTTAGCTTGAAACTCATGGTATTATATATATATATATATATTATCTAGAGCAGCCACTAGGTTTTAAAAGGTTAATGGCTTTGCGGGTTGTGACCGTTCAAGGTGTGGAATAACCCCTTAGAATATTTATTATTTCTTCTCTTTTCTAACCTCATCTCCACTTTCTGCTTTCGTCTGCTGCTGCTTCTCCATTTAATCCTTCGTTTTCTCCCTTCCTTTCTCACGGGCCGGAATTCTCGGAACTTTGCGCTACTGAACCGTGAACCCCAGATTGGAAACCACTCTTCTAGAATGACCTACCTGGCTCACACACGAAACAGGTTCCACTAGGTCTAGTTCCGATACACAGTATCACACTGTTTTCATCAGGGGGCAATGACTTTGAACTAGTCAGAAATTTATCTCGCTCAGAAAGTTTATCGAAGGCTGAGATGAGTAATTATGCGAGACCGTTTGGTCAGGCTGCAACCTGAGGACGGTCCATGCACACGAAGAACCTGTAAGAGCTGTGAAGTTCTCACAGCGGTGTTGAATGATCAAGTTTTGGGGGATGTTACGTCGTGGGGACTGGTAAATATTTTAAAAGTCTGTTTGGAATGCTTAGCCGTAAAGTTGTAGGCAATACGCTCCTCCGAAACGTCGAAAATTATCAGTTGATACGACGTCACATCCCAGAAGACTTGAATCTTGAACCTCGTAAAAGCCTTGGAATTCTCAAAATCTTACAGTAGGAATAACGTCCATATTCCGATGAAGTTGAACACACTTTAAAGCTGGGCTTTCTTCTCCGAATATGATTATGCAAATGACAGTTAATATTAGTACATACATAGCTGATGACATCTTCTCCTGGTTTGTTTATCGTGGTGATGGCTGTGAAGATCGCAGCCTCGGTCTGAACAGGAACAGAGCACAACACGCAAGTATCGCAACACATCAGTTCATACGTCAGTTGAACCACGAAGTAAGTCCACACAGTTAGCAACTTAAAACATTTCAGACGTCAAGTAGCAAAGTGTAACTGAAATTTGAAGGGCAAGTTTACAGATTTATTTAACTACAGAGAGGCCTTTAATTATATTTTGATAACAACGCCAATAAAGCAAAAACAAATACGTATATATAAATGCAAAAATTGTGTTCTGTATGAGTTATTTAATTAGCTTTATTTTATTTTTATCATTCATACAGTGCAATCATACATCTGAATAAATATATTTATACGGATATATGATTGCATTATATGAATGATAAAATACAATAAACATTAAGTATATATTTAATGGCCTAAAGTGGGGTCTGAAAATAGAAAGTTGCAGAAATATGTAATCAATCTATGAATATGTAAGCACTGGTTTATTTTTAAGATTGTTACTTATACTACGTAAACTTGATACTTGTATTATCGCTACAGAATTTTGCGTTTTGGATTCTCTTACGAAAAGTCGAAACTGAGATTTTGGACTCTGTTTATCATGTCGGTCTAAAAACCAAAAATGTTTCGGAGACGAGTATTTTCTTCCCTTTACGCATTCCACCTGGATCTCCGAGACGTTATGGGTCTTGTACCCTAAGGCAGCGGACGATGTTCGGAGTATTAGTCATGGCTGTTACCATATACCATCGTCAGATACCTTTAACGTTTTTACCTCAAGACTCATCTTACCGTCCATTTTTGTCTATGTCACATCCAGAACCAACGTTTTCTGTTCGAAGGATCTCACGTATTGTCTGCTTGCGGGTTTCCAGGATCCCCTCGGACTTTAAAAGTAAAAAAAATATTTTCTTTGTTTTTATGATTATTCAAAAATCCATTATTCGCCCTGTAACTTGTTTGTTTGAAATCTCAAGGTGGTCTTTTCACTCTAAATTATGGATTTTGTCACCACATGCCTCATTATTATGCAAACTGGCTACAAGACGACAGGGAAGTTATAGGAACTCGCTACGGGCTGAACCGTCCGGTGGGGGCGAGATTTTCCGCACCCGTCCAGACTGGGCCTGGGGCCCACCCAGCCCCCTGTACAATGGGCAACGGATCTCTTTCCCGGGGGTAAAACGGCCAAGGCGTGGCCTTGACCACCAACACCTAGGTTAAAGAAAGAATAGAGCTATACCTCTACTCCCCCTCTGGGACTTCATGGCCTGTTCTAGGGTGAACTTTACCTTTACCTTTACCTTTTTATTTCTTCTCTTATAGGCCCCTTTGGTGCTTACACTTTGTGTACATTGTTGTGTTAGTGGTCTGATTCGGTACAACAGCACAGTGGTCTGAGGTAACGCATTTGCCACGCTTCGTTTGTTAAGGTCCCATTTCATTCAAAGCCTGAAAGGAGGTTTTGCTTTCGATTGATTGTTGCGCAACAGTGATACAATGTCCATTGACACTTGTCTGCCACAATGTCTCTATATTCTTATAGTAGCACTTTTTGCCTCAGATTAACTAACCATGAAGCAGAGTCCTTCTTGAGAAGCTAATAGTTTCTCAGCTAGTGCAGAAATTCCCCGCGTTTTATTTAACCCTAAAGTTCATTACGATGTTCACAACGAACAACCCGCTACTTGTTCCCGTTTCACTCCCATCCTATTCTTTACGGTCCATTTTAATATTATCGTCAGCTATACCTAGGTCTTCCAAGTGGTTCTTTCCTTCAGGTTTCCCCCATCATAACCCGGCATGTATTTTTCCCTCCATATGAGCCACATTCCCTGCCCCTTCCGTAAGTACGCCTTAATTTGATAAGTGTAGTAATATTCCTTAAGATGTAAAAATCACGTAGCTCCTCATAATGCACTCTTTCCCAGCCTGTTGTTATATTTTCCAAATAGCTTTAATTTTCACCATTATTTCTTAATCGATTTCATTCGTTCCCTTTCCCTTCCTTCCATCACATAGGCCGTAATATTTGACATTCTTGACTTTGTAACCCTTATTTCATTTGTGTGAAAATGAAATTCTAATGTCTTCTTAGCCCTGTAAGCCTGCTTTTCAAATGTATCTTATATTACCTAATTTCTTTTACGTTTGGCAAAAAATGAAAATGCCTTTGCGTTTTATTTCCTGTGCTTTTTTTTTGTGGTGAAGGGCCCCGCAGCAGAAGCTACGGACGCACTACAGCGTTGAGGCTTATTGTACAACCCTGCGATGAAGATGATAGTTTTCTCGTTTTTCCTTGTAATGGAGCACCGGTGGAATAAAATTGACAGGGGAAAACCGAAGTACTCGGGGAAAAACCTGTCCCAGTGCCACTTTGTCCACCACAAATCCCACATGGACTGACCTGGGATCCAACCCGGGCCTCCGCGGTGAGAGGCCGGCGACTAACCGCCTGAACCATGGCACGGCCTTTTGTGCATTTTACTCGCCACTTATTACGTATTATTAATTAGGCCTAATTAGTCTCATGGCAGCTGAGTACGTGTGTCAGCCCCTTAACGTACACTGGTTTTACGGCCATTACCCTTTGTGGGGCGTTGAGACAGCAGTGTACAGAAGTATGGAAACTGTTGCTGTACGCCGCCCGTTCAGAACACGGCTTTGACTACGAAAAGAATGCCACTCGATTGATATAGCGCGTTCGAACAGGGAACGTCAGAAAACAACTGAATAACTTTACTTCTTGTTTATATATTATGTTTAAAATTATGTTATAGCTTTGTATTGGCCCTGGGTATATTGGTAAATTGAAAATTTTCAAATCGATCCAAAAGATGGCAGTGTAAACGAAGTGTCGTCGTACGTGTGAGTGTGTGTCAGAATAACATAGCATGCACATGTAGGCCTACCTGTTGTTATTAATCTTAAATACGATATAGCCTAATAACGACTAAACGTGAGGAGCACTCCGTAAGTTGAGCAACATTACTACGTTTCTCTCTTCATTCGCCATTATGTCATGAGGGTTTGTCTCTCTTTCTCTCTCTCTTCCCCCCCCCCCCCCTTCCCCCTAACACGCACTCCCTCTGATGTTCGTCGCTGGGCGTTGAAAGAGAGGGCTAATATGGATTGTGTTTGCGTATAGCAGGCCCACTCTAGCCTAGCACATCCTTGGCGGTTTGAGAGTGGTGTGAGGCGCCATCGTGTGGTGTTATTTGGAAACTGACCTACTCTATGTGAAGTTGAAACGATAAGCAGTAGATGGCAGAGCATGCCACTTCACAGCACTCAACGTTCACGGATTTGCTGTCAGTGAAATGTGCAAGGATTATGAGGCTACTTACCTTCCTAAAAGGGGAAAAAAGTCATCACCATGATGTGTGTGTGTGTGTATATGGTTGGGCCGGGGGGGGGGGGGGGTTCCTGCGTGCCACTCATTTCTATACTTTTTTTATTTATGCGCCTTTTAGTTTCCTACAATCAGTAATAACAACATGGCGAACGGGCGAAATTTTGAGTCGGTAGCTACAATAGCGTCACTTGCTTTTTAAGTTTTTAAATACGCAATTTCTGTTAAGGCAATATTTTTGTAGACTGTGAAATACCAACATCGCCACCGTGCGAAAAATTCCTTAACTTTCTGTCTGCTGGCGATAGCTGGTGAACAGTCGAAGTTAAGCAGTTAAATACGGCACGGAGGTTGATCACAAATATACCTGCGTGTTGTATATGAAGCATTACTTGTACGCCTGTAATTACACAAAAAGCTACATTATGTCCTGCAAATTGTATCTCGCAAAGAACCAAACTGCAGTCATAAACTCTCACAAAAATAAAACGAACAAAATAAAACAACTGTTGTCGTGTTAGACACGTATGACCACAAATCCACACAGCAGCAAAGCAGACATTGAATTCTGCTCGGAACGTGTGCTGTTACATAAATGGAGCTGATTTTTCAGACGGTTAATTCTTACGTTTAATGAACTACTTTGTATGTAGTTCATCCTGTTTGTGCCTTCGTTTTTATTTTTCCTTTCTTTCTTCCTCCTTTCTTTTCTCTTTCTAAGTCTTCATAGCCCGTCACAAAAAGATTTTTCGGTATTTAAGGCAGGTTTTTTTATTACTTTTCTCCATATTGTACTCGCGGGGATAGCTCAGTCGGTATAGTGACTACTTTTCAGAGTGGACGTACGAGGAGTAGTGGTTCGATTCTTGACAGGGGCAAGAGACTTTCTGCTCTCCAAAACGTCCAGACCGGCTCTGGGCCCCACCCAGCCTTCTGTTCAATGGTTACCGGGCTAAAGCGGCTTAGGCATGAAATTTAACACTCACCCGCATTTAGTGCCCACGTTAAGAATGAGTGGAGCTGCAACTACACTCCCCATACGCCTTCATAAGGTGCACATTTTACCATATTGTGACTGCTCTTTGCCGTCCAGTATCAGACTTAATTTACGCCCGTATTTTATGCATGACACATTACCTGAAACTCGTCTGTTTCAGTATGTGTTGCTGTGTATGTGTGTCAGTATGTGTTGCTGTGTATGTGTGTCAGTATGTGTTGCTATGTATGTGTGTCAGTATGTGTTGCTATGTATGTGTCAGTATGTGTTGCTGTGTATGTGTCAGTATGTGTTGTTGTGTATGTGTATCAGTATGTGTTGCTATATATGTGTGTCAGTGTGTGTTGCTATGTATGTGTATCAGTATGTGTTGCTGTGTATTGTATCAGTATGTGTTGCTATGTATGTGTGTCGGTATGTGTTGCTATGTATGTGTCATTATGTGTTGCTATGTATGTGTGTCAGTATGTGTTGCTATGTATGTGTGTCAGTATGTGTTGCTATGTATGTGTGTCAGTATGTGTTGCCATGTATGTGTGTCAGTATGTGTTGCTGTGTATGTGTGTCAGTATGTGTTGCTGTGTATGTGTCAGTATGTGTTGCTGTGTATGTGTATCAGTATGTGTTGCTGTGTATGTGTGTCAGTATGTGTTGCTATGTATGTGTGTCAGTATGTGTTGCTATGTATGTATGTCAGTATATGTTGCTGTGTATGTGTGTCAGTATGTGTTGCTATGTATGTGTGTTAGTATGTGTTGCTATGTATGTGTGCCATTATGTGTTGCTATGTATGTGTATCAGTATGTGTTGCTGTGTATGTGTGTCAGTATGTGTTGCTATGTATGTGTGTCATTATGTGTTCTATGTATGTGTGTCAGTATGTGTTGCTGTGTATGTGTGTCAGTATGTGTTGCTGTGTATGTGTATCAGTATGTGTTGCTATGTATGTGTGCCAGTATGTGTTGCTATGTATGTGTGTCAGTATGTGTTGCTATGTATGTGTGTCATTATGTGTTGCTATGTATGTGTGTCAGTATGTGTTGCTATGTATGTGTGTCAGTATGCCTTATTCTGGTTCCTGAAGCACTAAGGTAGTCCATAAACATGTCGTTCAGGATGGCAGGTATGCCCCTCTGTGACGAGATTTGGTTCCGAAATATCTGGAATATGAAGCAGGAATGCTAATTATACGCCATGACATTTGGTTCTTCGTGAGGAGTATCGAGAAAGTCTGTGTATAGGCTGAGATACTGAAATCGCCTAAAATATACGACGACAGTACGGTAACAAGTGTGTGCCTGCTCAGTGGGCTATCAAACAAAGGTGAATGTTAAGCTTTTAATAGCGACTGAAATTTTGGACTCTATACGTGCTAGTACGTATTGCAAGCGAGAATACAGTGTTTTCAAGAGTGTTGTAATACCACTAGGTGCTTTATCCATGCATTCTAAACATTGTTCGTATCAACTGAAAAGCAGCGCAGAAAATGTCCTTCAGTTGAACATTGTGTTCTTTAAATGAGGATCTGTTTTTCACTGAGTCTTTACTGAACTGTTTAAAGACACAATGTGTCAACATCTTTGCCATTGGGGATGTGGTGAGATTTTTCTTCTGGTGGGGACCATGTTTTAGAATGAAAGTGATATGCACTTTGCAAATTAAAAAAAAATGGTTTAACGAAGCTGTTTCAACTGTAGAAGTTATTCATTCATTCATTCTGTAGTCTGTCTTACGAAAAGTCCGTAGTCTCTTCCAAAGCGAGTTCTCCACAGGGTGCGATCTAGTGCTTATTCTTTCAATTTCCAGTATCTTCTCTTTCCTTAAGGTCATCCAGTTACTGCTTACGTCTTCTCCCTCGTCTTGCCGTCATTTCTATCCTTCCCTCTAACTTTCCTTCAATCACGTGTTTTAGAAACCAGTTTCTGCGCAAGATGTGACCAATCCACTTAGCCTTCCTTCTTTTTATTGTATGTAGGATATTCCTCTCCTCCTTCACTCTGTGTAATACTTCTTCATTTCTCACACGATCGGTCCAACTGATCTTCCCATTCTTCTCCAGCACCACATTTCAAAACTTTCCACGCATTTCTGATCTACTTTCCGAAGTGTCCACGTTTCAGCACCATACAAAGCTATGCTTCAAATGTAGCACTTTACTAGTTTTTTCCTTAAATTTCAGTCCAATTTGCTCGTGAAAGGAGCCTTTTTCTTGGATGAATGCTGCATTTTCCATGGAAATCCTTGATTTAATTTTACGTGTACATCTTGCATTATTTGTTATCATGCTACTCAGACAGTTGAAGTAGGTTTTATGCACCGTAGTAAAATTATTATTACTATTGAGTACCTACGAATTTAGAAGAATTTAACTCATTTATGTGTACCGTTACCCTCACGGTCTTTGTCTGGGGAGACTCGGAAAACCGCGAAGACGGGATAGTGGTTAGCCCAGCCAAATGTCGAATCTGGCACCTCTCTAATACAGGTCTCGAGCATTACCGCTACCACGAGTTAGTGTATGCAGTAATTAAAATGTAATTTACTGTGTTGTCATAACTTAATTTTTAACCATAATTTTAACTGTGACCCTTTTTAACTTTCTTTAGCGCGTTGGCAAAGAAGAGCTGTACAACGTGCCAGCTGCTTTCGTTATATTTGTCTGTGAGTCCGCATGTAAAGTAATATTAGGATGCACACAGCGGTGCCCATATTTACTTGCTGTTTCAAACCTTGTCTTTGGTCTGTCACCCTAAGCGACGAATGGATATTGAAGGTCTTCTTTAGCTTAGCGAATTAATCACTATCCGTGACAGTTCGGGTTCCGTAACAGCGCGGTCAGTATGTAGATACTATCAAACGGACGGACGGAAAGGGGCGTAATGACAGCTCAAGAAAGTTGGGAACGAGGTTGCTGGGAGTTAGTGCGTGCGGTGCACCTGAGTGGCAAACTGCGTCAGCCGTGCAACTCTTATCGTTACACGTATATCCACTGCACTGTTAAAACGTACAAGATTTTTACATCGCTAACTATTGGAAAATTTGACGAAACGGGAAGAACCAGCAGACAAAAAGAAACCTGACTGAATGAGTAATGAGTAAATAATGGGTCGAGCCCTTGCGGTCCCGATGCGCGTAGGCATTTGACAGGCCCTTTGTGCCCCTTAACTAAAGTCCAAGTCATAATAGCCTTGTCGCTTTAATAAAGTTCCAGATCGCCCCCAGACTTAGTTCTCTGACATCCTCAGGGTCCAAAAAGAAGGAACCCAGATACGTGCGTCTGTCTGTCGCCAAAGCTTCACACTCACACAAAACATGAGCTGAGGTCTCCTCCTCTGCCGCGCATTTCCTACACAATGGACTGTCGCTCAGTCCCATAATGTGAAGGTGTCTTCTGAGGTGTTATGTCCGGTAAGAAATTTGACTGAAACAAGCGTGTTCAATTTAATTATAAAGTTAACTGAAAATGTTACCTTTGTCAAGAGGTTGGTCTTTTAATTCGTAGGTACGACTATGTTAGCTACTGGGGCAACGTTTCTTTCGCAAACAATAACCGTGTCCTTGGTGGTGTTGGCGGAAGAAGCATGTCCCGCCGTCGCTCGACGAGCAAAAACGCGATCAGAGATCACTGAAAAATAAAAAAAATACGCGTTACAGTTGTATAAAAGCCGAAGCCCAAAGCAGAATGATATATCCTGTCCTTAAAAGAAGGGTAAATGTTGCAGCTGAGTCTGGAATTTCAGGAGTGCTTGTGTGCTTGAGAAGGCTGTGGATTTAATTGTGAGTGTCGTATATAAGCATTATAAATGTGAAGTTTATAACAAGCTCAAATAGAGTGTAGGCAACAGCAACACACGACTTTGTCCGTAGGGTCAAGACATGTTACAAGGCCACAGTGTAACAACGTTTGTATATGTAGCACAGTGGTGAACGTGGAGTAGTCACAAACCAGAAAAGAAAGTACACAGTTTACGATACAGTCGTAGTATTTCAGTTTCTCGCTTCTTATTTCAGTGATAGACTTAAAAGACATTTGGCACGTATGGAGGATAGGAGAGGTGCATACAGATTATTAGTAGGGGAACCCTAAGGGAAAGAGAAAATTTGGAGGACCTAGGCGTAGATGGTAGGATAAAACTGAACTGGATCTTCGATAAATAGGATGGGGGATATGGACTGGATTTATCTGGCTCAGGACAGGGACAGGTGGCCGGCTCTTGTGAACGCTGTAATGAACCTTCATCTTACACAAAATGCGGGGATTTGTTGACTAGCCGAGGAAAAAGAATGACTGCTGCGTGCATTTATTTGTTACACGTGTGCGACTGTCGTGATACAAAACTGCAGTACTCAGTGCTGAGTGCATCTGGTTTCTTGCCTACCGCATAAGTTAGCATTTATTTGTTACACGTGTGCGATCTGTCGTGATACAAAACTGCAGTACTCAGTGCTGAGTGCATCTGGTTTCTTGCCCACCGCATAAGTTAGCATTTATTTGTTACACGTGTGCGATCTGTCGTGATACAAAACTGCAGTACTCAGTGCTGAGTGCATCTGGTTTCTTGCCCACCGCATAAGTTAGCAGTTTCGGCGTGTTTGTATTATCTAAGGCAGCGTCTTAACACCCTTTAGCGTCGGAGGACTTCAGTTCATACTAACCTGTGTCCGGATTGAGATCTGAAGCGAATACCTCCGAAAAAGCAACAGGAATACATCCCACTACGCAGCTAGGTTCAAACCTGTTCAAAAATTCTGTCCTGAAATTTGCCCGGAGGTACTGGGTAACATTTTTGAAAATGTTTAATTTTCAAACGCTGACTTGCTACACGTCGTAATTTTCTAGTCGCTCCACAATCGATACAGCTCCTCTTCAGATCGCTCTATCGATTGTGTCTTGAAATAGAATTGCCGGAAATTGGAAACTAATGCGAGCCCGAGATTCGATCTGAGGAGCTCAAGTAGAGGTCTTATGATTCTGCGTACTGTACAGTTTTTAACAAGTTGTGACTGCCTGGAGAATTTGTTGTATTGACATTGTAGAAATAAAGTAACAGAAAGTTGGTGCCTGGCTGCTCGCCTTTCTTCTGGAACTTTCTTTCCTATCCAGCACCGGATGCCCCAAAACAGAACTTCGCAGATCATTCCGCATATAAGCGGACATTCTTAGTACGTGTAGCCCTGTGTCACTATATTAAGCTTTGTACGGTTTCCTGTCACATTACTTTTGTGTTCCGTAGGTGACCTCTGAGTAGGCCGGGATAACGTAGTCGATATAGCGACTAGCTACGGGCCGGAAGGTCAGGGGATCGAATCCGGTGGGGACGAGATTTTCCGCACCCGTCCAGACCGGCCCTGGGGTCCACCTAGCCTCCTGTGCAATGGGTACAGGGTCTCTTTCCCGGGGGTAAAGCGGCCGGGACGTGGCGTCTACCACACACCTCTATCTATAGCAAAGGTTAAAGAAAGATCAGACCTATACCTTTACTCCTCTTCTGGGTGACCTTTACTGTTACAGGTGATTCCTAAGCTTGTTACTCTTCCAAGGATATCGTACACCATAAGATTGCCTTGTTCGTTTGTTGGTTGGCTTTGTTAGTCCATTTTTTTTATTATTTGTTTAGTTAGACATGTTACAAACACGCCGACAGATGTGTGCTGCTTGACGGTAAATAATGCAATGTTGGAAGACGACAACGTACAGTTGTTCCTGTGCACGTCTTTAAGGTGTATTGAGGAGTGTAGGCATACCTCTACACATTCTCAACTTCGGCTCTATATGTTGAGTAGTTACCTTCAAGCTCCTACCGCTGTGTTACTGGGGAAAGAGCCCCAGTACCTCTTGAATAGGAGGTTGGGTGGACCCCAGGGGCAGTGACGGTTTTCTGCAAAATAAGAACATGGAGATGGCACAAGAACAGTGGTCTATGCCTATGTGGAGATGACACAAGAACAGTGGTCTATGCCTATATGGAGATGACACAAGAACAGTGGTCTATGCTTATATGGAGATGGCACAAGAACAGTGGTCTATGCCTATATAGAGATGGCACAAGAACAGTGGTCTATGTCTATATGGAGATGGCACAAGAACAGTGGTCTATGCCTATATGGAGATGACACAAGAACAGTGGTCTATGCTTATATGGAGATGGCACAAGAACAGTGGTCTATGCCTATATGGAGATGGCACAAGAACAGTGGTCTATGCCTATGTGGAGATGACACAAGAACAGTAGTCTATGTCTATATGGAGATGGCACAAGAACAGTGGTCTATGCCTATATGGAGATGACACAAGAACAGTGGTCTATGCCTATATGGAGATGGCACAAGAACAGTGGTCTATGCCTATATGGAGATGACACAAGAACAGTGGTCTATGCCTATATGGAGATGGCACAAGAACAGTGGTCTATGCCTATATGGAGATGACACAAGAACAGTGGTCTATGCCTATATGGAGATGACACAAGAACAGTGGTCTATGCCTATATGGAGATGGCACAAGAACAGTGGTCTATGCCTATATGGAGATGACACAAGAACAGTGGTCTATGCCTATATGGAGATGGCACAAGAACAGTGGTCTATGCCTATTGGAGATGACACAAGAACAGTAGTCTATGCCTATATGGAGATGGCACAAGAACAGTGGTCTATGCCTATATAGAGATGGCACAAGAACAGTGGTCTATGCCTATATGGAGATGACACAAGAACAGTGGTCTATGCCTATATGGAGATGGCACAAGAACAGTGGTCTATGCCTATATAGAGATGGCACAAGAACAGTGGTCTATGCCTATATGGAGATGGCACAAGAACAGTGGTCTATGCCTATATGGAGATGACACAAGAACAGTGGTCTATGCCTATATGGAGATGGCACAAGAACAGTGGTCTATGCCTATATGGAGATGGCACAAGAACAGTGGTCTATGCCTATATGGAGATGGCACAAGAACAGTGGTCTATGCCTATATGGAGATGGCACAAGAACAGTGGTCTATGCCTATATGGAGATGGCAAAGAACAGTAGGTCTATGCCTATATGGAGATGGCAAAGAACAGTGGTCTGTGCCTATATGGAGATGGCACAAGAACAGTGGTCTATGCCTATATGGAGATGGCAAAGAACAGTGGTCTATGCCTATATAGAGATGGCACAAGAACAGTGGTCTATGCCTATATGGAGATGGCATAAGAACAGTGGTCTATGCCTATATGGAGATGGCACAAGAACAGTGGTTTATGCCTATATGGAGATGGCACAAAAACAGTGGTCTATGCCCCTGTCTCTGACAGCTTAGTGTGTATTCTCGCGGTATAAATTAATACTAACGTAATGCCAGTGCAAACAAGACATTGCGCTGTTGTCTGCAGTGCGGGACTCAGAAGTCTGGTTGTTATCACCATGCCTTGAGAGGCTGTAGTGAGCATGGAGTGGTAAGACCTCGTGATTAGAGGCGAGTGTCTTGGCCAATTTACTCAGTGGAAAAGAGCCACCTGCATCCATTATATAGAAAGTTGTGTTGGCTTCAGGAACCGTTTGGTCATGGTGACAAAATAAAACCGGAGCCGCTACCTGGAACTGAATCCCAGTCGTCCTGATCTTAACCATACGAAGAGTAAATAACTGCGTAGTACTGTTTGACTCGAAAAGATCGATTTTATGGCGGCTTTGTGGGGCTGTCAGCAATACAAGGTGTAAGCTAGTTCTTATGTAAAATGCCCGATATTTTTGTGTGGCTGTCAGCAATACAAGGTGTAGTAGTTCTTCATGTAAAATGCCAGATATTTTTGTGTGGCTGTCAGCAATACAAGGTGTAGTTAGTTCTTCATGTAAAATGCCAGATATTTTTGTGTGGCTGTCAGCAATACAAGTTGTAGTTAGTTCTTCATGTAAAATGCCAGATATTTTTGTGTGGCTGTCAGCAATACAAGGTATAGTTAGTTCTTCATGTAAAATGCCGGATATATTTGTCCGACATTAAGCGAATTTGAAGTTTCTCGACAGATTTCAATAAAAGTCTCCAATATAAAATTTCACGCAGATCCGTCAATTGGGAGCCGAATTGATTCACACGGACGGACGGACATGACGTAGCTAAATGGCGCTTTTCGCGACTTTGTAAACGAGCGTAAAAATGGAAGTTTTTCTGGAGAAATACTGTATACCTAGTGGTACGTCAATGCAGCTCTGTATTCAGAAACTGTGTAATAACAAGTTCGGTAAAGACGTGCATATTGACAGAAATGCGACGTTGGAGTGTTCTTCGTACTGCGTGTATTGGCTCTTATTGTCTTGGGTTGACTGCATATCTGACTGACCAGTGTGAATGCTCTGGTCTGGGTTTCTCCGGGCTGCTTCGGCATGTTCGCACCCTTAGGAAAAGCTTTGTGTTTGATTTGTAACAGTTCAAATATTGACGATGAATTCGGAATGCTTGTTGATGTGATGTAGCTTCTTTTTTAATAAAAGGAAAAGCTGAAAGTGTGCTTGTGACTAACCAGTGTATTGTACAGGTGCATGTAGTTTTCGGAGGTAGCTTTCTACTAATTCTAGACCTTTGCTTTAGGTGGAGGTGAGTGGTCAGTTTCCTTGTGCGGCGGTTTTATCGCCGAGTAAGAAAGATGTCGTGCAGGCTCCGAGCCGATGCTGATGTCATGGGTAGCAGAGGAGCCACTAACGGTTCCGAGAATCAGATCCCAATAATCGATCTAAATTGCGTGGTATAAATATTATGCGTCCATTGTCCATGCATTGCTTTCTAAATTATTGATATCCACTTTGTTTGTTGACAGAAAGCGGCACACATTCATGATCAATCAACTTGCATCGTCATCTCTAATTCGCTCCTTGTGTCTACCCCTAGAGATATTTGAAGTTGTATTGAGACTGGCCGTAAGGTTTGTATGGCGGTCGCCGTTCGGCGTGACTGTACCTGCATTGTCAGTTTCGTCAATGCAGGTCATCTCTTTTAGAGCTCACTGGGAGGGGTATACAAATAGAGGACTTCTACAAACACTGCACACTAACAGTACTTCTTTGCTCTTCAGAAACCTGTCTCTAATGGAGAACGAAATATGTGAGAGAAATCGTACAGGGTCGTAAGAACTGCACTGAGGAACTGTCGTAATTTCAACGTGAATACTTGACAGTTCCCATCTCCAATTTGGTTCCAGCATGTAACTCTCTCATTGACGCACTACAGTATAATGGCTGGTTTCGTTATTCTCTGTTCCTGATACATGGCGCTGTACATTCGAACTTGCTGAAACCGTTGCAAAGCAAATCATAAATAAACAAACAAACAGTAAATAAGTTGTAATCTGTGGTCTTTTGGGTGATTACACGGCGTGGTGTGGTAATTTTTTACCGACGTTTCGGGACAACGTGTCGGTCCCATCTTCACGGGTCGAGATCCAAGAAGGAAAGACAGCCGCTGATAAGGAGACTTGTCCCGAAACGTCGGTAAAAAATTACCACACGACGCCGTGTAATCACCCAAAAGACCACAGATTACATCAACATCGCGGCGGAAGCCTGAAATCAAGGTTAGTAAATAAGTTGACAGTAAAATACTGCTTAGCTCAAGGTCTGGAATGCTGAACTCGTGCGCGGTTGATCGTAGGAGCTCAGGTTAATCGACTCGGATTGCTTTTGTTGATGAAAATATGCACATGGTAGACGTTGTTCTTATTTTTCTTAGTCTTGTAATTACTACTACTACTACTACTACTACTACTACTGGGGGCGAGATTTTCCCTACCCGTCCAGACCGGCCCCCCGAGGCCCACCCAGTCTCTTGTACAATGTGTACCGGGCCTGTTTCCCGGAAGATCTAAGGATGTTTTATTTTTTCCGGCGACATAAATTCTCCATAAAAGAATTTTTGTGCAACACTCAATATTTTTATGTTGTTGACAATGGCATGTGGCTCAACAATACACAGAAAATGTATTGTTGCTTTTCCATTGCAAAAAATGTTACGCTAACGCGCCGCAGTGTTACGTTATACGTTCATTGCCTATCATGTTTCATAACCAATTATGACTTGGTCAACGTCAGACAGCCTGATTCCTGTAGGATGGAGCAGGAGAATAAAAATATTCTGGCGCAGTTTGGAATCCGCTATGTTCATTAACAGATACACTTTCGGGAATTTAAATGCCATTTTAAAATCCTGATCATAAAAGCCAGATTAACTCAAACATTCTTGGGAAGTGCGTTTTTAAAATCAGTGAGTGTTATTTTCAGAAAACCTTTTGCATTATTTTCATTGTAATTTTGGTAAAACTTCCCTTAGATACAAGCACGGAGGACTGTCTGCTCTGACTGCTTGACTATGAAAACGAAGCACTAGGATCCTACGAAACGTCGGTAAATATTTACCAGTCGGTACGACGTAACATCGCACAAGACTTGAATGTTTAGCGACACCGTTCTGACTGGCTCAAATTTCGCATAATCAGGATTAATTGTGAACAAAATAGACACTCGGCTGTGAGACAGCTATCACTGTGGCCGTAAATTAGTTAAGTGAGGTTGTAACCAAAGAGCTGCAATTAGAGACCTTTACCTAAATTATGGCTGCGTTTTAATTCGGTGTCCTGGTAGGTCACGGTTCGATTGGCAGCATGAAAGTTGTGGGCTCCCCCCTCCCATCGTTGGTAAACAGTAAGGAGACAAGTAGCAGGATCTTCAGACTTAACATAGCTGTGCATGGAAGCTGTCGAGGATATACCATGGCGTACGTCAGTCGGTGTGAAATTTACATATCGGGTGCTTATTCCAAGCAGAAGCCCAGTAAGTAGACAATTTACTGATTTGTCTTCAATTATTGCTTCATTCCTGATAGAATCGGTGATACACGGAATTTTATTGGGGAAATTTTTGTTTGGAAAAGTGAAAGCGAAATGAAGATGAAATATTATTTTAAATTGTGTGTTAGGATGAAATCTGTCATGAGTGGTGGATTGGTACTGTACGTCTCTAAGGATTTGCTTCGTATTGTATTATTTATTTATTTAAATAATTATTATTCAGTTAAATTAAGTGCTTGTGGGCTAAAATTTCTGACAAGTTGGCATTGCAGTATTTTATCTTAGAAGTTCAGTCGAGACAGTAAGTTTTAAAAATTTATTTTGAATAGATTTTTCAAGAATTTTTCATGTTCTCTGCGTTACCCTAAATATAATTACTCGTACATTATTAAAATTAAGATTTCGATTATACACGTATAACATGTTTATATAGAATCCTCACACAAAATTCTTCTTTTTTCCAGTCAAAGCAAAAATTCCAAATAGCTGTCTTCATAACTAATTCACTTAACTCATCTTCAATTTAGTTTTCTCTTCCAATGTAATACTGCCAATTGTTCGTGTGCATAAGCAAAGTGAGATATACCTTACTGTTCCCAATATAAGATGCCCAACGTAAGTGTCAGAACCACTTTAAAGTGTTTTATGATTTAAAGAATTTCTTTTATATTGCGCCAATTTAATCATTTAAAGCTCAGTGACAGCAGCTGTAACATTAAGAAGCATTTTGTCACACAGTGTGCTTATATGATTCGTTCGACCCTGCTATATATAGCGATTATTTCCATAAACACCATTAACTGATTTGTGTTTATAATGGACACGGAATGTGTTATCTGTGACGCACTAACTTACTTTTTATATGTTTATTAATATAGATTTCAGTCTCTACAGGGTTAATGATGTCTTATTTTGCCATATCTTAAGACACATATAGAACATTAAAGTTATTTCGTAATTAGCTGAAAGTTATAATGGATACACATGAAGAAATTGCTGCCATTTGTTAAATTAAACTCGTCGTGGAAAGGTTTAAGCAGGCTTATAAAAAGTGGGACATAATGGATTCATTACAGTTAAGCGTGTTGCATGCATTCGATAGAGCTACTGTGATTTTTTGGGTGTCGGGAAACGTTCTGTTTGGAATGTAGCCTTGGTTCTCTTTGAGTCTACACAACCAGATTTTGAGTACACAAATTTCAAATTACGAGGTGACCTGCCGCGTGATTCTACGTCAGCAATGTATAACGCTGTGTCACTAGGTAATCGAATCGGAACGTAATGCCTTCATATCCTAAGTCCTAAGAGGTCCAAGAAGGACCTCTAGGCTCTTGAAGACTACCCAGTGATGGAGCGTCATATTCCAGAAAGAAAGGAATCGTCAATCACACCGCTGTGGAAACCTCAGAGCTTCTATATCCGTTTGTGTTTGTTTTGTCTCCGTGGATGGAAAGTGCACTGAATAGGATCTTCAGAACTGGAAGTCGGTACTTTAGCTGAATGAGAGTAGGTTGAGTGGAGTCTTCAAATACTGGTTTGTAAGTAGAATTGTCGGACGGAGTGGTTGTTTTTGCCTGCTTACTAAGAGCCGATACTCTAACTGTTCGTCTTGAGGACATTCAGTCAGTGACTTATCGTTTTAAAGCGCCCTGAAACAACGTTCCCTTGTCCATATGTGTAAGGAATCTCGCTCAAAACGCAAACTTAAGTGACATAGCGACTCGAATCTGAGCCTGAGCCGTCACATTAGGCCAGCGACTGAAGCTTGTGACTTGGCGATGTCCAAAGCGGTCCCTTCAATGTTCTATCTCACTTCCCTTTGTTAAGGAAATATGTTAGTCTTGGAGACCACCATGCTGTCTCAGTGTGTCCATTCTTTCAAGTTTGTACAGATTTGTTTAAGAAATTTGTGTTGAAATTTATCCCATAGGAGGCACGCAAAATCTGATCAGTAACAACAGCACGACGGATGCACGAATTTATAAGGTGAGAGCGATACTAGCTCCACTTATTCTAATTTCCTGGATAGGTCAGTGTGTACAGAGCTCTAAAACATACGTACGTCTGGTTCCGGTAATTTTTGAAGGATATGAAACGATAACATTATGGCCGGGGGAAAATTTCTGTTTGGCTTTCAGCTTGACTACGCTAACTGCTGGTCCATTGGAGCTAGGAAAGTAACATTTTGTAAAATAATAGATTATGACCATTGTTACAAGTTGTGTGTCAAACATTGCTTGTAAGTTAAGAGTAACAAACATGGCGACAGTGCGAAACTTCGAGGTTATATCCAACAAATTTAAAGTCCTTAAAGTCTGTAAGTGACAATTCATTTCCGAAAATGAAAATACTACTAGTACTACTACTACTGCTACTACAACTACTACTACTACTACTACTACTACTAATAATAATAATAATAATAATACCACCACCACCACTTCCACTACCACCAATAATAATAATTATTATTATTGTTGTTATTATTCAATTCAATGCGTATTTATTAACGTGCAGGCTTAACAGCACAAGTGCCTATAATAATAATAAGTTGCAAAATATTTATCATAATATGTAATAAAAACCCACTGGCATAGGATTAGATCCTCGAACCTATCACCATTTACGAAAGCGCCCAGCACTCTACCCCACGAGCTAACTCACGTCCTGTTATTGGGTTACAAAACGTGAGTACCTACGTACAACTTGAAAAACTGATTTGTAAACTGGACATCCATGCAGTAAGAAAGTATGCTTCATGCCTTCTGCCCAGAAATCCTTGTAATCTGTGTTTCCTTTTCCCGTTACATTGAAAGTGTGTTGTAGTTAGTGGGGCTTTCTTCATTTAAAATTAATTACTGTCCTTTAAGAAGCTTTCTCAACTAAGATGTGCATAATGTCGAAAATAAAATGGATGTGAATGATGGATTTGTAAAGACGTGAAGATAGGCGGTTTCGGCTTATTTTATGATACTATCCCACCATGTGCCTAGATGAACTGAAAGAAACAATGAAATACTCGGGATGCCTATCCTCTTTCTCGAGAAGTGTAATCAGAATTTCTCAGACAAAGAGCAAAATTTCTAATCATGTAACATCCTACTTTCGATATGCAATGGAGGACCATGGTAATGAGTTTATAAATCGTGGCCACTGTGTGTTACCATATGTGGTAGGGCGATGTTGCGAGGAAGACGTATCCTGCGCAGTGTCCCTTGTACAGTAACACTAGGTGACGCCATAAATTTTAGTCTTCAGTAATAAATAGTTTTGGAATAAGGATATGCAATATCGACCTCGGAATACAAATTTATTTGGGTCGCGAAAATTGTATTCGAGGTCGATAATCGGACAGAACGTCTCTTTGTTCAGCGGGAACTCGGTGAAGTGTTGTGAAAGTATTTGCTTGCGGCTTGCAGAATATCGAGATTACTGTTTTCACTTTCTGAAGTATCCTTACGGATTATCTGTTAAGCTTTGCCACTAATTGTGATCACGAAATTATATTTATTTCCTGTTATTGATCAACGTATTGATTTTTAGGATATAACCCAGGGGTGCACAAATCCCGGGCGCCAGGTCGCCATGGCGAATAAATTTTGTGCGGTAGCGCCTAATGTTTTTGGATCCTCATTATGGAACTTGCTTCGTGTCAACCTTTTGGCGGCTAGAATTTTGAGATGAATGCTAGGCTCTTTGGAATTGTGCACCCCTGCGTTAAGATGTTCAGCCGTGGAGTATAACTCACACAGCATCGAATGGGAAATGAGTACAGTGGCCTGGGTTATTTGACGAGAGTATTTCAACTGTATAGGTTAAGTGCGTCAAATAAAAGTATGATTTTATTCTTCTGTCGTTTGCCTTTTTCTTCCAGGTGTTCTGATTGACATTTTGCGTGTATTTTAATCTTTCTCATGCATATGTTTCTTGTTCGTATAATAGTTATCATCATCATCATCATCATCGTTGTCGTCGTCATCATCATTATCATCATCACCATAATTCAATTAATGTCTAGAGTTTGGTCTGGACGATCATAGAATCTGTTTCGACCCCATTCAGGGATACACTTTTTTCTCCGCAACTGACAAGGTGGCTCTGGGGCCCACAAAACCTCCTACCCAATCGTTGCCAAGGCCTTCTTCCGCGAAGGTGAGGCGGTCGTGGCATGAAGCTGGCAAATCTACTCCAAATAGTGCCGTGGTTAAGAATGAGTGGAGCTGTTAACCTGAGCCCCATACGTCTTTATGGCGTGGTACTCAGTTAACCACATAGACGACTATAGCGTAGCATTTCATTCTTTTAACTGCAAGTGGCTGTGCCTAATTTTAGTATCCGTAGATGATACTTTACCCTATAAGACTAGCAATGCAGGAACGTAGCAGTTTCTGCACCTGCACGAACCTTTTGTGTACGACGTCTGTATTGCTAACTTTATTGGTTTGGAAACATTTTGTTGGAGAGAATTTAGAACGTTAGGCCCCATGTGGTGTTCTGATGTAATGCGCGCAGAAAGTTTGAATAAGAACACTGTGGGGCACATTGGGGGACGCCTTGTGTCATCACAAGTACAGAATACCCTTGTGCTTGTGGTGTAATTGAGAGTCGTGACAGTGAAGATAGCTTTGAATTCTGCGCACTTTGATGTAACGTATTGCCCGGTCACTCGACACTTAATCCTTGTCAAAGACTGTGAGAGTATAACATTGCCTTCCCAGTTAGTGGCACTTAATAGACGGACTATTACCATGCATTATATAACTTCAGGAACTTGTAAAAATAATTCTTGATTTGTCCCTGTCTAGAACAAAACATCTTAAGTTGTTTTAATTTAAATAGCATATAAAACCTTGCGTCACCTTCTGTTAAAGCAGTGTCACCTGCATGATGGAACTTTTTTTTTAAATTACGGAATATAGAACGGTATAAGAAAAGTTATCTATAAGCCAAACGGTTAGTTGTAGTTGCCAGTTTCGTATGTGCCATATTCCAAGAACAGCGTCGTAGTACCTCAACAGACAGCGATCGTTTTGTTCCCATATTCCGTCTTATCCATCACCTGCAAATTTATTACTTTCTCACCACCTCGTTGAACATCGCAGCAAATAGGCTCTTTGGGACGTAGAGCCTTTCTGAGACATCGCCAACTTTCTTCGCCGTGTCTGTTTTTGTCGTAGTGCTGTCGCTGGACATGATCTGCATCCATCCAGACCCATTCGTACCCGGCAAGGGTGAGTGTAAGAATCGGAATTTATACAACAGGATTGTTGGCTCATATGAAGACATTTACCTGAACTGTGTCGGTCGTGTGACGTCCAGCAATGCGATGATTGTGTGAGTAATGAAATGAAACGAAATGGGTATGGGAGAAAGCGGCTGCGGACTCTTAATATTGTTTCCATATATGTAAACGTGATCATGGTCAGAGGGAATTCAGGACAACCTGAAGACTGAAGTCTTTTGGGATGTTACGCCGTGTCGACTGGCAAGTAGCCTGCTGTAGTTAAAGTGTGACATATCAGAAGAATGAAATTTTAAGCAGCTCCGTTCTGAGAACCTAAAACCTCTCATCACACAAACCAGTAACAATGATAATATGTCTGTATATCCAGAATGGATACTGGCATCTCTCACCTAACAAATGTCTCCGATGATAAAATGGCCGCTTATTTATTTATTTATTTACGAATTATTTAACGATGCTGTCAGCAGCTCCGAACATTACGATGATCAGTGAATACTGAATTGGAAAGAATGTGGAAGGAAGCGGTCGTGACCTGACTTGAGTTACATGAGCGTAGGTGGTGTGGTGGGGGTGTGGTGCGGCCGCCCCGGGCGGCGGAATGTGGCGACAAAATCGATATTCTGCGCTTGACAGATTTTTAAATTATTGAGCCGAATGAAAAGAAATTAAAAAAATGATTGTGACTTTTTATAGCTCGTAATATCTGTGGGGGGGGGGGGGGGGGTGGGGGCACTATTATTACTCCGGTTGCCGAAAGGTTAGCAACGCCACTGCTAGTCGGTAATTTTTCCGGAATAACTGAGGTAAATCGCGATAAACTCGTCAGTGTCGACATTTGAACTCGCAGCTCTCCGAACACTTAGCTGTAGTGCCTTTAACTTGGCCGCAACGCTCGGTAGGTTGGTAGCACTGTATTATGGAGCACAACAATGCGAGAGGGAAATGACTTGACAGGACAGAACACGCCCTTCTCTCCACCAGTAATAAGTTACAATTCATTTCTATTGACGTCAAGAATATTTATTCTTAAGATTTACTGTGGGACAAAGAGTTCTCATTTCCCCCCTCTCCTTTCCTTAGTGACAGAAACTGTGAATTCCAAGTAAACAATATCGTTAGATCGTGGGAGCTAGGTCAGGGGGGTAACTGGTCCGTGAGAAACATGTCGTGCTCGGTTAAGTCTGGAAACTCTCTTCTGTATTTGTTGTTATTTCAGACTTTATTTAACAACGCTCATTTACGCCATTTATATGGCGTCTAATAATATAACTAGGAACTGCTTGGTTTAAAGATATCACGTAGCATTGTTTAATAGTGAAATGTGGAAGAGGCCGACAGGCTGAGCGTGCACCAGGCATGCGAGCAGACGGCCACAGACAAGTTCTGTACGGGACAGCTTATAAAATACTTACTTTAACCATTTAAAGACGGGAATTGGCGTAAATTACATGTAAACCTCAGCTCGTACCGCGCGCTAAACACTCCCCGTCTCGATTGTAAAAACCAATAAGTTATGCTGTATGGGGGAATAATCGTTGTTCGTTGTGAGATCCACACAGAACACAGCAATTCAGTATGGGCAGAATGTAGAACTACTGAATGTTAAAATTCGTGGTGCATGTAGTAACCACTAGGCTCTGAAGGATTAAGGACGTGGTTGCATTAATGCGACTCCATAATGTCTTGATCGCGTACTGTATGGCTTCACCTTTGAAGATAAAAACATTACGGTCGTTCGAAACGTCTGGAATTACTGTCCCAGTGACACTGCGTCATGTCCCAGAGTACCACGATGTTGATGCTTCTGTTCTTCTGGGATGTTAGGCTGTGTAACGGCAACTAAACATGCCCCACACTTTCGAAGGAACACAGAGCGTGCATGTTCAGAAATGTTTAAATGATCCGGAAGAAAGCGTTTGAAAAACCCTGTTGTAGAACGTGACGGGTTGTGGAGGATTAAGGTCTTCCGGGATGTGAGGTTATGTCGCTGTGTTAGTGGTGCCCCACGTTTCGGAGCACCGTAGTGATTTTTTCTTCAAGCGTTGATAGGTCCTAGGTTCTAGGACCTGTCTTCGAAACTTAGGAGTAAGTTGAATTACCCGCTAAACAGTGTAACATCACTGAAGACCAGAATCCGGTTAACTCAGTTGTGTCACCGCCTCGATTTGGAGATCTAAGAATGACGTTCGTGCATTTCTCCACTTTTCACGTGCAATAAAAACAGAGACACCGTGATTTATCTAGTGAAAGCGGACAGGCCGGCCGTTCACCGCTACAAGTGGAGCAAGGTTCCCTCCAAGTGCCGGAGACAGCCTGCATTAATTGATGTTGTCATAATTATTACTGGGGCTCTTCTTGTAAGTTGATCTCGTAATAATGTGATACCATGTTACTTGGAGAAGAAAGAGTGGTAGGATTTTCAAATTTTTTTAACTCGTAAGTCCGTTGGCTGAAGAAGAAGTCTTCTCACTTGTATTTAGCGATTGCTGTGTTCGAATCTCGGCAGAACACCGACTATCAAGACTGAAGTCTAATATCAACCAATAAATGCACAAGATTATTGACATGTACAAAATATATTTTGTACATGTCAATAATCTTTTGCATTTATTGGTTGATATTAGACTTAGGATAAAATGCACGGCACATAGAATATAATATATCAAGACTGAAATCTTTCGCGATTTTTCTTCGGTCTCCCAAGCAAAGTCCGGGATGATGTCTTAAAGTTGGCTACGGCCGTTTTCGTCCACACCCTTTTCAATTAGTTCTTCAGTAATTACCCATCTGTTTTACTCTACAAAGTGAGTTACAGACAGCGTCGTTAAATAAACCACAAATAAAGAAAATACCTAGTTCGTGATATCCTTCTTACGACCATTTCGTTAAGTAAAGTTAAAAGGTAAAGTTATTCCTGCCCACGCCATGAATGCATATAGGGGGATTAGAGGTATAGCTCCACTCATTTTAGCCTCGGCACTAGATGAAGGTTAAGGACCAGCTTCACGCCCCGGCTGCTTTTACACCCGGGAAAGAACCCCGGTACTTATTGAATAAGTGGCTGGGTGGAAGGTGAAAGGTTTTTGGTGTAGACAAAATATCTTTCCTCGCCAGGGTTCGAACTCCAGGCCGTCCAGTCCGTAGCCTAGTCACTATACCGACTACGCTAGGTACCTGAAGTTAATGATGAGTCTCAGAATAGCTCAGTTGGTACAGTGAGTAGGCAGCCGGTTGTAAATACACTGAACTGGGTTTTCATTCGCGGCAGCGGTAAGGAATATCATATTGGTAGTGTTCACGAAGACTCCTATCCAGTCAGTACTGTGGAGTCTCTCACCGTTTGTAAAGTGGCCGGGGCGGCCTGTCTAGTGTCGAGGTTAGTACCTACGTTACCTGTCTAGTGTCGAGGTTAGTACCTACGTTACCTGTCTAGTGTCGAGGTTAGTACCTACGTTACCTGTCTAGTGTCGAGGTTAGTACCTACGTTACTGTCTAGTGTCGAGGTTAGTACCTACGTTACCTGTCTAGTGTCGAGGTTAGTACCTACGTTACCTGTCTAGTGTCGAGGTTAGTACCTACGTTACCTGTCTAGTGTCGAGGTTAGTACCTACGTTACCTGTCTAGTGTCGAGGTTAGTACCTACGTTACCTCCTACAGCGTTTTCATGGCGCGGTGCTTAACTAAGCACGGCAGCAACTATACTGTTAGGCCTATAGAGAAATTTAGAAACACAGAAAATGGGAGGCCGTAAACCGCCCTTGCGCGCCCCCGAAGGTGAATACAAAAGGTATCTAACTGCATGGTACAACCAAGGAGGACGAGCTGCAAATGTCAACTATTTTACCGCTTGTGCTGACTGAAACTGTTCCTGGTTTTACTCAGGCATTGTGGGAATTATGGAATCAGAAACTCACATGTTAATGGACTGACTGTGTCGGACTGTGTATGGTGACTGGTACATGAGTGACTACACGTTTCGGCTCATGCGGGCCATCTTCAGGTCATCACTGAGCACTGTATTTCTCCAGTTAGCTGTTGGATATTACTACATCGCTGTCAGAATTGTCACTTTACATAATAATTGCATTTTTTCCTTAAAAGCTAGTCAATAAAGCTGTGCTGAAAGGGAGTTTTGATAATTATTGTTTAATGGCGCAGTGAAATGCAACAGTTGTAAGTAAATGCTGATAGCATTACTTTAAATATGCCGTGGGATTATTCTTCCAAACATTCTAAACTCTTTGGCCCTGAAGATGAAAGCACAACGATTCGTCGAAACGTCGGTGGTAGCACAACCTCCCAGAAATCTTCAGCAACATCGCTCTAAGAACCTCAAGCCTCACTTCCTTGCTCACGCTTATCGTCTCATTATTAGTGCTGTTTTATTTAATTCGACACTTGTTATAACCATTGAAATGAGTATAGCGGCTTTTCGGCCGGTAGCCTCTAAATCAATCACGGGCCTGAACGTGATTATATGTTAGTGTCTTGTTGTTGGCGTCATTGATCAGACAGCTTAATGATGGCGATGCACTCTTCGCGCTCTCTCCTCTACTTCCATGTACGTATTGTGTGTTTACAGTCTCATTCTATTTACGCCGCCCGAACTGACCGTCACTTCCTGCATGTAGTTATCATCTTACTAGGAAATTGCATGTGTGATGGATCCCAAACGTCCATGACTGTGATCACAAAATCTCTGTGGTTCAATACACTTCGTGCCTTTATAAACAGTTTGTCTACGGTTAATTTAATTTTAAAACTCCTTTCCCATATATGGCTATGTCTCCAAGTGACCGCTTCAGTGTTACTTTTCCTAGAAAATCTTTTAAGTATTTGCGTTATATTTTATTAACTAATGAAAACGCAATCAACCACAACTGTAATTAATTGTAAAATAATGCATTGTTTACAACACACTACATGTTTCGGCTCGAAAGGGCCATTATCGGATTTTATATGAAAACATAAACAGAAGGTAACTATTTGCCGTGACTGGACATTGCTTTGCAGTAAATTACACTTGTGTTTGCCGGTGTTCTCATTAGGCAGTAGTTACCTGCAAAAGACAACAGGATGTCACTCATCAACAGCTTAGTACTGTGTACTTACATCCCGAACTTCTCGTCCTTTGTTTAATAATCCTAACAAAAGTGTAGGTAGGAGGTGTCAAATAATGTCTCGAATTACATAAATTTGCCCAGACCTTCCTTACTTACTTCCTTTTCGCTCAGATATCTTCCGCGTCACGTTGTTCTCATTCGCGGTCAAATTATACAGGTTTGTATCGCCGTTCTGTCTACGTATGCAGCGCCTTGTAACATTCTTAACATAATTACACCAGAATGCAAGTCACGTAGCTCGGTATGTTATTTTCTTTGTCCTCCCCCCTCCACGTACTCAGACATGACGTCACGGTTGAGTGGTGAGGACTTGTGTTCTGCAGTCGGGAAGTCGCAGCCTTCGGTGTCGGATCGGAGAGTGGCCGCCAAGATTGAGGCTCTCGTGATTTGCCCTTAATTTTCTAAAGCGGGTCCCAAATGTCTTTCAGGAAGCAAAAGAAGAGACAAAACTTGTCCAGCGCCGTTACGATGTGAATGTCGTTCCCGGTGAATGGGTCGGTTAGAAAATAAGTTTCTAGTGCGTATTTTTGTAATACATATTCCAAATTTATCTAACAATGTCACCAGTAAAGTACACGATTTTGTAGATTACAAATACATTTACTGTTTAGTGACTTCTCCACGTTTCGGTATTTTCGGTCATCTTTAGGGAAATCACTCTAAATAATACTGGAAGGTTCTCAAGACTTTTATATTCTTTTAATTACAGTTAATGAAATTAAACAGTAACAACATAAAAGGCAAAAGGCAAATTTCACCCTAGAACAGGCCTTGAAGACTGCAGAGAGTGAGTAGAGTTATAGCTCTACTTTTTCTTTAACCTCGGCGGTAGGTGCGGGTGGGTGGTTAACGCCACGCCCCGGCCGTTTTACCCCTGGGAATGACCCGGTATCTATTGTATAGGAGTCTGGGTGTGCACCAGGGCCGGTCTGGATGGGCGCGGAAAATATCGCCCTCACCAGGATTCGATCCCCTGACGGTCCAGCCGGTAGCGAGTCGCTGTACCGACTGAGCTATCCCGGCGCCACACAGTAATAACATATCCTTACGTAAACTAATAACTAGAATATATAGTGTCTGTTGCGCTAAGATTTATAAATCTTACAGGCATGTTTTATTATGTATTTCAAATAAAATTAAGCAATGTGTAATCATGTTTTTTTTTGTTATATGTGAATTATGTAAGTTATCTTTAAATTTGTGGCCGTCAAGGTTTTGTTTCATCCCTGCATACAGAAGATGTTAACCTTTACTCCAGGACTCGTTAGCTAATTGGACGTAGTTTCTGGATGAAATAATATACCGCCTTTTGGAGGCCGGTTCTCATTCATACGCAGAAATGAAAAGGCATTTTATCTGAAGAGAGAGTCATATTAACCCTTTGCAGTATCATGCATTTTTCACGCAGGCTGTGGGTATTGTTCATTGTCTAAAGCAAATCCTCCCATGATTATATATTTGTTACTGTATGGTCTGTATTTTGTGGTTAACTGTAATGCATTGTTGAAACACACATATACCAACAATTGAGGGCAGGGATCGCCAGCATGTATTTGGTGACGGAAAAATAAAACAAGCTTATGTTTATAGCGAGTGCCGTATGAATATAAATGAAGAACAGATACGAGTTGAAGTAATTATATACGTTCAAGTGTTTATCAACACCGCTGTGACATTTTTGTGTCTCGCAATTGAATATGTTATAATCGAATTACGAATGTGTTTGTGTGCCGTGTTCTCGCATCAAGACATTTCACGACACACTGATTAGCAGACACTGTCCGAATGAAACCTAAAGAATAAAGTAATTGTCTTAATAAATGTCGTGTAGCTGTATTATTCCCCGAACTCCTCAATTAATGAGACACAAAAGCACAACATAAACCTTCCTAAATCCTCTGAATGAGGAGAGATTGGGTTACCTCTTTGTCAAATTGTTGGTGTCTTTGTATTTGCCATATTTCATTATAATTTCGATACATAAATTTTTCATAGCAGTGTTGATCAAAGTTCCAAGTCGTCTAGGATATGATGCCGTGAGGATTGTAACATAGATACCAACATTTCGGAGAAAATTTGCTGTCTCCATCTTCAAGGTAGCGTACCCAGACTGGCTAGACTCGTCATTACATTTGTTTCGTACTGCTTGTTTTCAGCGTCGTTACTTTGAGTCATAACATATATATCCACAAGTCGCGTCATGTGCCCCTCATTCCTGAAAAGTTGTCAGTCTGTTAAAATTTCCCTGTGTGTTTTATTTCTTATTACGGAAATAGCCCTACATTTAAATGATGATCCTGAAGAAGCAGTAAGAGGGTACACACACGTCCACATTCTTGCGAAAATTCGTAATTTGCTGTACCGGAAGATAGGCTCATTTAAATTTATTTCAGTTTGTGGAAACGGTTGGTGAACATAGCGTGTTGTGGTTAAACACATCCATTAAAGTAAAAGAGATCTCTTGTGTATTGCGTAGTGCGCAATAAAGCGTTTTTGTTGAGTCCCTGTGACAGAGAGTACAAGGATCTGTGGGTTGTAACGTTTTGTGTAATGGAATCTGGCCGTGCACAACCGTTTGCGGAAAACAACAGCTGGTTTGTGACGTGTCAAAGAACTTAGTAGAACAAACCTGTGGTCTTTTTATGTGGTGTACCGTGGCACTTCTTGCAGTCGTGGGTCGTCACTTAGTCTCGATAGTACTGTAGCTACAGCAGAGACCTTTACCTAAGTAAAACACAGTTGCAAACGCCATGCTTCCCATTGAGGTCCTTAACAAACTCCGCATTTGTGTTGGGCATCTTGCTTCGTAATACATGTTTGGTCTACTTCCATCCCGGAGGCTGAATATGTAGAGTATTTACGGTTTCGTCAGACATTCCCGGCGAATGCTTAGGGATAATCCACGGCTACTTCCTTCCACAAACTACATCTTGCAAGGTCTTTCATGAAAAGCTGATGGACGACCAGAAATTGTCTTATATTGGCACGAGTTTAAAACTTCCCGTCGCTGTAGAAGCCGGGCTGTAGTATTTGAAACCATTCACTTATAGCCAATTCCATTTCCTCGTTCTGGAATGTGTCAAGATGGGACAGATGCATGAATGGGCTCGGCGAATGTGTTGAAAGATAATGACAGACTGACTTCGGTGCAACGAATGAGCAACATGTAACGTTGCCGTGACCTATTTAATTGTTATGACCTAGCGTAATTTATTTGTTGAACATCCCTTATTTAATATTGCGTTTTGTCCGTCGTAAATCTCAATTAATTTATTTATTTATGCACTATTTAAGGACTACTTTTCGATTACAGCCTCGTTTGGCATCAGATCAGGTAACAAGAGGTTTATATTCGAACTGAAGTAATTAGAACTGAGTATGATTGAGTTTAGGTTATTTACGGTGTTTCAACTGCAAAATTCATTAATAATCGCCAGTACATCGATGGACGTGCTGTCTGAAGTATATTGGAAGGGAGAGACATTGTTGTCTTATCAGGAGGTCCTTGTGTCAGCATATGCTTGAAGAATGTGCAAATAACAGTAATCAAGGTGCTCAGTTGCATAGGCAGAAACCTGTCTTTCGGCGGGTAGTTCTGTGTTTATTATTCTAGGTGTGTAACGACGGTATTCTGTTTATTGTTAGTGTGTAACGACGGGTAGTTCTGTGTTTATTGTTCTAGAGTGTAACGACGGGTAGTTCTGAGTTTATTGTTCTAGAGTGTGTGTAACGACGGGTAGTTCTGTGTTTATTGTTCTAGAGTGTGTGTAACGACGGGTAGTTCTGTGTTTATTGTTCTAGAGTGTGTGTAACGACGGTAGTTCTGTGTTTATTGTTCTAGAGTGTAACGACGGTTAGTTCTGAGTTTATTGTTCTAGAGTGTGTGTAACGACGGGTAGTTCTGTGTTTATAGTTCTAGAGTGTGTGTAACGGCGCTTTTCCCGCTGCAATTGTTGGGGTAGATTCGAATGTTAGTGTCATTGTGAGACTGATGGATTTGCAGGAAATGACTGTGGCCTAGATCAATATTTCCATGGAAATATTGAGGAAAGTTACAGAGAACCATGACGAGAATTAACTTCCGGTCCGAGATTCGAATTCGGGGCCTAACAAATACGAAAGATGAATGATTAGTACCGTAACGTGCGGCACCTTGTGAAGTGTAGGCCATATCAGAAAATATATGTTTCGTGTTACTTGCATTTATTTTTTATTTACAAGCTAGACAATGTACATATGACGTAACAGTGTTACGCGTTCGTGTAAACACTGTTGCCATACAAACCCAGCAATGCGTTCCCTTTGCACTGTTGAGCTACATCTACTGCCGTCAGCCATATGAAAATTGAAGGCGTTGCCGTAGAAACGTAACAAAGCATTCTGTTTAGTATTGTTGTTGAGGTGCAGAACACTTCGTACTCCTTATACGTACCTCGTCGAATACCCTAACACCCAAATCCCTGTGCCTCGAAGATATGGATTTTATGGGGACTTTATGTCGCTGTCAGCCATATAAATGTACTTAAGTCTCCACGTAAACTTCCCGGTATTTTTTGTCAAATTTTAACCAAATTTGGATTTTCTCAACAGATGTGAATAGAAATCTCCAATATCAAATTTCACGAAAAAAAACCCGTCCAGTGGGAGCGGCGTTTATACATGCGTACAGACGGACGGACAGACTTGACGAAGCTAAAAGGCGCTTTTCGCGGGTATGCGAACGCGCCAAAAAATTGGCCTGTGCGTAGAAAATCTTGTCACTGTCGCGTTCCCGTTACGTTTCTCATCTGTCTGCACACATCCTATTGCGCGTCTGTTAGTTGTTAGCTAAACCAGGCATCACAATATGCGTCTCGTCATCGTATAAAATGAGTAAGCACCCGCAGTGACGCCAGGCTCCATACACTTAACACCTGGGTACCAGGTGTCAGTGAGCGGGGCGTTTTACGCTCCGGTTCCCTTAACCCCTAAGTACACCGCAGAGACAGAAGCAAGAGCGGAAGTCGCATTTGGGATCGATGTGGATCCGCCGAGTAATTTTGGACACAACCGGCATTACCTCGCAGTTGTGCGTTAATTTACGTGCTGCATCGGAATGATAGCACTAATTGTATCTGAGCTTAGACTTACTGTACTGGAAATAGAAAGTAGTCTTTTTAACTCTTTAAAGACTAAGATTAACCTGAATTATATTTATAGTTTCAGCTCGTACCGCGTAGTAAACACACTCCGTTTTGGTTATAAAAACAAATCAGCAGTATAATCACTGTTTTTTCTGAGATCTATACAAATCACATGCATATACTCTGTATGCAGAATGTAGAAAATTTTGTGTTAAACCTGGTGTTATGTAAAGTAACCACTGGGCTCGAAAGGGTTAAGAAGGCCTTGTCCCTCCCACCCTGTCTTTTGTGCAACAGATCAGGCGATTTAGCCTGAAGTTTATAAGTAAGAGAATGTGTTCTGGTGACGGCTTGCAATACCACAAATGTTTATTGTCTTTGTACGTCACAAACGTATGGAGATAGAGCGTAAAGATACGTATCATACAAACTGAGATATGATTACTTTCAACCAATGAAGTATTTCCCCGTAATACGCATTGTCATCATTCCTGCCGTTAAAGTAACAAGTTGCGCAAGTGTACCGTAAATGGAAATATTTAATCCGATTTGAAATATACAGCTTTCGAAACAAATTCTTTATGATCTTACCTTCTATATTGGCCTTGCAGTTACACTTGTCGTTGTCAGATGTGACAAATCGTACTGACATAATACGGCCGGCCTACAGTCATTGCGTTGTTCACAAAACTGGTAATTAATGTGGTGAAGGTCACTTCAAGCTTTTCGTAAAGAAATTGGCTATACTGGACCAGTGCAATCCGAAACGAAATTCTCCCCACATCTTTATTGTCGGCTTTCAAAACAATATGTTATCGAAATCCATTAATCCATCGAAGATCAAACTTAATATATATTATAATTTGTTAAATATTATTTCATATCTCACTGAGAACACCGTACTTTCTTTACGAAGATAGTTGGTGAATGCTGTATAGCGAAATAATGGCTGTTTATTGTAAAAACCATACGGGACATAAACTGTGTGGTCAAAGTGCAGGATTTTTACTGTTAAACCGGGCGGTACGTATACAAACGCAAGTGTTTACAGAGCTGCAAAATTAAATATACGGGGAAAGAAGGTTCCCATATTGAGTTCAATTAACGCAATGTGTGGAAAAACGCACACAAATTATTCCTATTATAGTTCTGATTTACTTCAGTGTCTGTGGACGAAGGCCAGGACAACGTGTTGAAATAACCCAGTACCTATTTCTTTGTCATTTATTGTTTTCTGTATTTTTTAACGCTTTTCCTGTATATTTTAAATATTATAATTAAATAACCTATGAATTAGTGAATAAATTAGCTGTTAAGTGACTGTGTTAATTAAATCAGGGAGTATGAGGTGGACAGAAAGTACAGTGTGAGATGGGACATGCATAAAAATGGGAGGATAATATTAAAAAGGGTGTTATACAAATGTAACATAAAGAGAGTCCTGCTCTTGATGGCGATCAGTGGTATAATTTTGTAAAAATTGTGATGAAACTTCGGTTGACATACAACCAGGGAATTTCTTGATTAAATGGAAAATTTTATTTTTTTTAGGAAAGCCGTCGGCAATTGATACGAGTGAAATAAAATAATTTTATGTGGCTCATTCCATTGTGTTTGTATATATATACACCAATAATTAGCCGTCTAACATGAGTTATACACAGCCTGAAGATGACTCAACTTATCCGATACATGTAGCTGATTCTGGGTTTTTAATAAACAAGTGTTGTACTGATAAACAGTAAAATATTCCGTCTCACACAGCTGTCTGTTATAACATTGCTACATGTTTCGGTCACTTATTTGGACCATCTTCATGCGATCGCATAAAAACTTTTAAAGAATTCAAACACGTACACAAAATCTATACTTTTCTTTTGTGTTGGACGGAGTGTTTGTTTATTAATATTATAAACACAACGGGATGGCAGCCATCAAAGTAAATGTTGTGTTGGTTAATTATTGGTGTCTAAGTAGTGAAATAAGCAACTAATATGTGCCCATGAGGCAGTCTGTCAATCGCGTGACTTCATCTGGTCTTTGCGCCGATTCCGTGTAGCTTTGCCACACAGCATCTCGTTCGTACTAGTATTTGTGTTGCACTGCTCTTGATCGTTGACCTCTGCCGTAGAAGCCATAGACCCCTGTTGCACGTTGCTCAGGTATCCTGTCTGGTCCCCCTTTGCAGCATTCATTCCACGTTGAGATCGCTTGCTTGCCGCATGCGTTGCAGGATTTGCCCGTTAAAAAGTGTGGTGGCGTGGTCTGTGTCATGCAGGTGTAGTTGGGTTTCTTTGTTCGCCAGCCTCAAGAAGACGTTGTGCCCTGAATGTGGTAAGTCAGTGCAGTGTCAATTTTGTCGGTGAAAGGTCGGGTGTCGCAAGTGATCCATTTGAAAATGGCCTTAATCTTGTCGCAGTGGTTTGTTTCGGTAGGAAGTTCGTCATGCAGACCTGTGCACAAGAGTTTTGTAACGTAAGCTACGTAAGTTGTGGGCGTAGGTGAGACTGACACTTCTCAACTCGTCGTCTGCCCACCAATCTTCTTTTTGTTTCCCACAGCCTCAGGGTCAGGAACTCGAAATAGGTCTCCCAGAGTGCGAGGTTTAATGTCCCCACAGCCGAGTTGATGAAGATAAAATATGTCTGGTATTTTACGCCACGCAGACTGGTAAATAGTTACAGCCCTTTGCGAGGAGCGTAGCGTCTCCATCTTCGGGGTCGAGAAGTCCAAGAAGCCGGATAGCTTGACCCTGAAGATGAAGGAACTTCGAGTAGTCCCTGTACAAGACATCAAGACATATGGGGAAGTGGAATTATAGTTCCACACACACTTAACCTCAGCAGTAGATGGAGGTAAGTGGTTAGGTTCACGCTACGGCCGCTTTACCTCCATTATCTATTTTGTAAGAGGCTGCGTGGCTCCTTCATAGTATCGGTAACTGTTTACCAGTTGACACGGCGTAATATTCAGAGGACATTTTGAATCTTTTGCTGATTACCTTGTATACTAGGTTGTACCATGTATACTAACACTATGTACAGTGGCTGATTACAGTGTATACTGGCTGATTACCATGTATATTGGCTTGCACCATGTACAGAGGCTGATTACGGTGTATACTGACTGACTACCATGTACAGTGGCTGATTGCTGTGTATACTAGATTATGACGATGTATATTAGCTTATATTCTACCATGTGTACTGGCTTACACCACGTACAGTGGCTGATTACAGTGTATACTGGCTGATTACCATGTATATGATGTACCATGTATAATAGCTTATACCATGTATACTGTCTTATACCGTGTGTACTGGCTTATTACAATGTATTTGGCTTATACCATGTATCGTGACTGCTATTTTGCATGTGTTTATGCAGTCTGAAGGCAAATACCTTATAGTAGTTTGCAGTAGGCCAGTGCAATAACGCCGGAAGAAGATGCACTTATTTCCTATCAACTGTAACTGTTTACATTAGATCATTCACTAACCAACTAACTAACTAATTAACTAACTCCTTGGAGCAGAGTCCTTCTTGAGGAACTAACAGGTCGTCAGCTAGTCAAGAAATTCCCCGCGTTTTATGGAACCCGAAGGTTCATTACCGCATTCACAAGAGCCCGCAGATCATTCACTAACAATTGTAAATACGCTTATTTAATTAATGACAGCAGTACGTATGAGTGAACATGCTAATATAATCACAATATATATTATCGTTTGTACCTTTCTTTCTTATCATGTTTTATGCAATTTGTACCATATTGCAACAGGTTTGACAACATGCATAGTTACAGAACCTCAAGTTGAGGGTGCCACATAACTGAAACATGCATCATGTAATTCACGAAGCTTGAATTCCCATATTGACAGTCAGCAGATATAAGAACACACTAATTAGACTTCGAATTGTCATGTTAGTGATAGAAACTGAAGTTATGACCGATGATATACATAAATTTTAGACTTCGAAGTTTTATTTTAGGTACAGAAAGTCTCTCTACGTTGGTGGCCGTCACTCTAATGTTACTGTCACCTTCTTCTTCGGAAACCTTCATGCATTATGGCTTCCATCACATCGGACTCGAAAACACAGTAACACAGAAACCACAGTAGGCATTACGGCCGAATTACAATTTCCACTCATAAATATTGCCTTCGTTGCACAAATAACCTTTATTAACCGGGTCAGTTAATCGCGACAGTCGAAGCAGGTACACTGTGCCTGAACCCGAACCACATGGAGTACAGCAACACGCAGGGCAAGCCGCAGCTTTCTGTTTGCAAGTTGGTTATTCCGGAAAAACGTATACTCAGGTAACAAAATGTGTGGGTCAGTGCTGTGATTGTTATTACATATGATTTTGTGAGAGGGATCACGAACTGCTGACTGCTGTAAGACGAGGAGTAGGCAGAGTTCAGATTGCTTACATTGCTGTTGACCTTCAAGCTAAATATTTTTCTTATACGAGTATATCTGAAAATATTTGTGATGTGAAAGAAATGTTTCAAATGGCAGTTACACTGTTGGTCCCATTTCTGTACTGTATGCTGTGCAATGAACTGTTTTTGTGTGTACGCCGTCTTAGAGGTAACATGGATTTGGGTGGCATGACAGCCAGGGTAAGGGTTGTTTGTATTGGACCGAAAGGGACCAGGACTAAATTATGAAAGTTAAGGGTATAAAAGTTTAGGTTCACCGTAGAACAGGCCATGAAGGCCCAGAGGGGGAGTAGATGTATAGCTCTACTCTTTCTTTAACCTCGGCGCTAGATGGGGGCAGGTGGTCAACGCCACGCCCCAGCCGCTTTAACCCCGGGTACGAGGCCCAGTACCCATTTTACAGGAGGCTGGATGTGCCCCAGGGCAGCTACTAACTTAGACCGTCATTTTTTATATAGACTAGCCAATTTATTTCCATGCCTCGACAGCCGTAGTGGGCCTAGGCGTCTTCCTTGTTGAGGTTTCGAGATCACATTCAGACACACCCACACTCGGTAGGACGAGTGTTCGGCCCGACGCAGAGACCTCTACCTGACAACACACAACACACATAAGAGAAAGACATCCAGGCCCCCGGCGGGATTCGAACCCACAATCCCAAAAAGCGAGCGGCCACTGGGATAAGCAGACGAGCCACATACCAAATTAGTTTTAGCCTTTTAAGTATTTCAAACAACTTAAGCTTACCAATGGATAGGAATGTTTTTCCTTTTATGCTTTTCTCTTGTGTATTTCGTGTGAATGTCGCCCTCGGTGGACTAGTGGTTAGCGTGCTCGCCACTGGACCCAAGGTTCGCGGGTTCGATCCCGACCGAGGTCGATGGATTTTTAAGGATGATAAAAATCCGGAGCACCACTTCCTTCGGAGGGGAAGTAAAGCCGTCGGTCCCATGTCGTAGATAAAAATGTTGCGTAAGCCAAATTGCCTCCATTTCTCATCCAAGTCTCCTGACTGCCTGCCAGATGGCTCTGGCGTGCACATCAGGATCGATAGAACACTAAGCGCGGCTAGCTGGCCGGTCACCAACTGCCATGAATGCGCATGACTTAGTAACCTCGAAAAGAGGAGGCAAGAGGAGGCGCAGGCCCAGGCCCATATAGGGCTGTTGAGCCAAGAATTATTATTATTATTATTATTATTATTTCGTGTGAATAATACACAAAATTTCAAAAGACAGATAATGGGATTTAATAGTCATAAGCAGAGTGTGGTGCTTATTCTAAATTTTGAAGCCACATATTCTAAAGACGTATAATAAAAAATTTAATTTTGCAGATATTTTATATAAGCAGCGACCTGGAAACATTTTCATACCACATTCTTTATAATCATTTGGCAGAGGTGATTACGGAGGTTTTCATGCTTTTGTCTCTCTCTGTCACTCTCTCTCTCTCTCTCCCTCGCAGGTCCATCCACCATCTTCCTTCTGTCATTCCCAGTGAACACTTCCTTCTTCGGTATCCTATTAGCCAGCTGCTCTCCGGCCATCTGTCTGCCACCTCCCCTCTCCCCGATTCAAATACAGATATGAATGTTATAGACGTTAATTGACTGATCGGCATGAAATTTGTTATGAAGATAATGGCGCTTGAGTCTTGCCGGTTTTAGTAATTTATAATCCGTTTTAACGGTTAAGTCTCGAAGCGTTTCTGTAGAGTTTGCGTATGGCGTGTCTTACGTTACAGGGTCAATCAGATGAAAACAATTCCGTTTCTGTCATATGGAACACATCGGAGTGTCGTGGATTCCGATGTCTTGGCCGGCAACCTGACAAGACACGCAACCCGTTTAAGGGCTCAACGCGTTTGTATTGCAGTGCCCTTGTGTTTTTTTTTTGGAGTAACCTGTTACTCTTAAGTTATACTGTGACCATATATTAAAATCGTTAAAATTCGCACCATGCAATTTATATTGCTTCATGAGCATAGCAGAAACTGGAAGTTATTTTGTCTAAACTACCTCATCTATCAACAAAAGATATAAAGCAATTCGATTTATATGCAGGCCTGCTGATTTGAGAGAGATCATGGCCTGTTTGTACACGTGTTGTATAGTGCCCGATTATTTATCATGTGTGCTTCAAACGTAGACCAAGCAGTGCTTTTAAAATAAGGGTGGACATATGATAAAAATTAAACTCTTCGAAGATTGAAATCAGTGTACATTATATTTAGAAATACAGGTCGTACCTCACAGGAAACACAGCGTGCTTCCATTAGAAAGACCAATCTGTGAATTCTGTATACGGAAATAATGGTTGTTTATTGTGGTAGTCGTACAAACCACATAAATGTGTTCTGTGAAACAATGCAGCGTTTATAATGGTAAAACCGACGGTGCGTGTGGTAGCTACTAGGCGTCCTGATGAGTTCGACCACGTATGACAGTGGGTAAATAAGATATTGAACTAGCATAGATAACTAATCAGAGATAACTTGTGAGGGTCCGTGAGAAATAAGATTACATGGTGTGCATGCAATTTCGTAATACCAGAACCTTGCAACATGGCGCACACAGCCAAGATCTGGCGCCGAGCGATTATCATCTGTTTCCAGCGCTGAAGGAATAACTTAGCGGTCACAGATTTAAAGATGATTGCGAGGTGCAAACAGATGTGACACGTTGGCTGATAGCACAGGGCACGGACTGATACCAACAACGAACAGAACAGCTGATACGACGGTACGATTAGTGCCTTGACTGTGGCGGAAACTATAGTATACGTAGTGGGATAGTGGTGCTGTTAAATGTGAGCTGTCCTTCTTGCAGTTGAAAATGAAGAACCTGGAATATAAGCATTGTAAAATATTTTCTGACAGACCCTTGTACATTTAACCATATTTATAAATCTCTCTGAAGCGAATTTGTGTTTTGTAACCGGTGAGAAAAAATAATATAATCTCAGTGTTTTCTTGTAGACTGTCAATTTTGGCGTAGATATTGTATTGAAAACAGTGTCTGACATCTATAATATAAAATTCGTGTACGCTTTATTATATATCACTACATATGTCGCATAAAGGAATCCCACGAAACTCGCTGCTTTGAGCCAGAATGCCGTCTTGCTGAGACGCGGTGCCGCTCCTTCTGCTCTGCAAACACGTGCAAAACCAACTGAGAGCTGCTGACAGATAACTTGCATTATGTCTGACATGGAGTTGGCGTTTTAAAGGTACACTTGTGACGGGATGACAGTGTTCTGTGTGTAAGCGAAACAGAAATTATGAGTACTGCATAAGCACCTTGAATCTGTGCTATATATTTCAGTCACACGGAGCACACATATCAGTGTGTGTACACATATGACGCCACGTGTTGCCGCACGGCGAGCTTGTAGGTTATATTCTAGCAGAGCGTTGAAACAGATAAAATCACCCTGTTGAAAGGACACGAGTTAATGTGATAAACGTATATACACATTCCTAAACCAGAATGTGTATCTTGTATATTAAAATGATATTTAAAATTATTCATGTTCCGTGCAGTAAACTAGATCAACTGCACAACAATAAAAATACAATAATTTTATAACTATATTATACTTTTCGTGCATGTTTCGGCCTACAATGGCCATCTTCAGGTAGTTGTTTGACAAGGGATAGTGTAGTGGCTAATTATGTTACAGATGTGCAGTACTGCTGCATCCATCTTTATATAAACAAGCGCTGTCGACACAGGGACAGATGTTTGTGTGTATTTGAATATATAAAGTATCACGATACTCATGAATACATATAAACTCTTTCCAAATTTTAAACATTTTAATATGTATTTTACTCAGCGTATATATTTTAGCATCATAACTGCACGTCTGTAACATAATTAACCACTACTCTCTCATTTGTTAACAACCTCCCTGAAGATGACCAATGTAGACCGAAACATGTAGGAGGAACATCAAGTATTTATAAAACTGTTGTCTTTCTATTGTTGTGCAGTTATTGGAAGAAATATTGTGAACTGAAATGTTAATTTAAATCCACCGTTCTTACTCGAACACACCTGTTTGTGCATTTATTGAGCTCGTGTATGGAATCTTCATATTTTAATCAACATAGTCAATTAATTACACTAATCAAATGCACTCTAATATTCACATAAGTGTTATACATAACGCCTCGACATGTTTCGGTGCTAGTGCACCATCCTCAGGGAGCACAGGCTGCCAAATGTAAAACCAACCGTCACTGGCGGGCCACTATTGTATGGTTCCACATTCTGTTGTAGGCTAAGTTGTTGATATATCTCTGTCGTGTAATGGCACACCCTCTACTTTAAAATAGTACAGTTAAAACAGGATTAAAATATTCTATACAAGGTAATTATGCTTTTTAACAGACTATAATTGTATTGGTGGTGGAAACGTCTAGTTTTGTGGCATTATATGTTGACCTTAATACGTAACTCAATCCAAAGCGGATCGGGTCCCTATGTTGTGTACAGTCTTGTACCGGAGTCATTGATTGACACTCACATTTTCAGTCTGTATACGTAAACCAAATGGTGCTGAATGTGGACATTGGTCGAAGCTATGTGTTGTTCTCTGTTCACTGCGTACAGGCAATACTTGTGTCCATCCAGCATGTTGATGACTGCGTTGTGCTGTTATGTTTCATTATTTATTGTGTGTATGACGTGTATTGTCTGCCATGATCCCTTACTCGTTCGGCGCTAGCACGGGATCGTAGCAGGCAATCATCGCCTTATTTACCTGCTTTTTGCCGCATCATTTGGTAGGTGGGCGTTGACCTGTGACTTTGAAAAGAATCGACATTATTTGCGACAATTTCCAGAAAGTTTGCATCGTAAGAATGTACGCGTTTGTTCTGAGCCACATGCATTGCGTGCAACAGACCTGGAAGAGTCATTCGTTTCCTTCTTCGTGTTTTTGGACTGGCGGCTGGCTGCAGGAGTTTGATTCATAGTCATGTTCTGAGAAGCTGAAAGGCCGGCACGCCTTTCACGTAGTGACCAAGGAGGCTGCAGTGGTCTTGACTCGGTCCTACCTTTCCCTCTATAGGTGTTTCGTGACGCACCGAAACGTTCTTTCTCAGGGGTGAGAAGGAGTCGTACTTCGCGGCCACATTTGTCAGCCTACGTTAATTTGTGGATAGCGTAGTCGGTATAGCGACTCGCTACGGGTTGGACGGTCCGGGGATCGAATCCCGGTGGGGGCGAGATTTTTCGCAGCCGTCCAGACCGGCCCTGGGGCCCACCCAGCCCCCTATACAATGGGTACCGGGTCTCTCCCCGGGGGTAAAGCGGCCGGGGTGTAGAGTTGACCACCCACCCCCACCTAGCGCCGAGGTTAAAGAAAGAGTAGAGCTACACCTCTACTCCCCCTCTGGGCCTTCGTGGCCAGTTCTAGGAAGAACTTTACGTTAATTTGTATATTCATTATAAAGTTTCTGAAGGAACACCATATTAGCGATATGTGTGTATTGCGCACTACTTTGTTCCATATATCAGTTTTTAACGAAGCTTATCGAATTTATATAGCGTCGGGTGACATTATGACTGAAATGATACAGTTGGAAAGGATGCTGCAGGAAGCGGTCGTGGCATATTTTAAGGTTCTGTCCCGGGATTTTTCTGGTGGAGCTGAAGATTATTAAGACAGGCTAACATCTCAGATCGCGTCTTGGTATTTTATAACTTCCTGCCACGCAGAGTACCAACACTGCGAACGCGTGAGAAAGCAACAACACTGCCGCCATTCACTGTATAATTTTGAGATGCAGCATGGCTCTCAAGGGCTCGGAGCCAGGCCTCGATATATAAAAAGTAGTTTGATATATTTATATTATTTGTTTGCCTACGGTACGACGTTAAATATGCTTCGATAGATATCTCATTTGTTTAAATTGACGTGAAAAGATTATTTAAAATACGTAGAATACTGCTTAAGTCTACATAATTCATGAAAGGCGTTGCACTACTGCCCTCAGTTAGCTCCATTTTCTCCATCAAAGTTGCTGCCACTTGTTTATGGTGATTGCTGTGTATGAAACCATCTTCTCTGTTGGCACCTGGCTCCTTCAGAACACAGACGAGTTTCGTAGAACTTTTGTATCTTCCTATCTCCCCCCCCCCCCACTTGTCTGAATGCACAGTATGCTCACAGGCAGTTAGTGTTTCACGAGAAAATCACTTAACATTTTTAGTTCCTTTTCAACTCCACCTATTCTTACGTTCAGTACTAGATGCAAGTGGTCAGCTTTATTGCCTGCTGCTTAACCCCCCCCCCCCGGGAGTTATGCCTTAAGTACTCATTGAGTAGGAGGCTAGATGGACCGCAGAGCCGGTCTGGACATACTGGAGAAGTGAAAAATCTCTTGTCTTTGTCTGGAAGCAAACCACAATTCCTCTTGTTATCCATCTTATAGCCTAGTCACTATACTGACTGATGAGCTATTCCGTCTCTACACTGATCAGCTGTGTTCTAGATGTAATTTTGAAGGATGTTAAGTCTCAGCATATAAGAACAACATGAAGGTTACACGTAAAGAGCAGAAATCGTCGATTTGACTCCGAATGGCTTTGTAGGCAGAGCCGCAAATGGCTGAGTGTACAAGTCGAAAGTCGCGTCACAGTTAGGCAGTTTAACTCAAAATAAAGGGCACTTACTCAAGTACAATCTGAGGCCACTTTACGAAAATCTTATGTGAGCTTGTCGGGAACTCGGCCTTCTGAAACGGGAACCTGCCGAATACACGTCTAGACTGTTAAGGTATGCTCTTCAATTCTGCAGTTGATACAACGTCATTTAACAACATATGAACCAAAGACCAGTTAATATGAAGCAGGTAGTTCTGTTGCAGACGGAGCGCAACGACTTTAAATTAAATATAAGCGTGGGGAATTTAACAAATGAAACAAAAAATTACGAGCAGCCGTTTCAGTTCGATACGCTGACCGTGAGATACCGCTTTCAGTGAGGTTTCTAGGCTAACTCGAGTGTATGGTCGTCATGATCACGGTTTAAGTGGTGTGGAAATCTCGTGACATGGTGTATGATCGTCAGTGCTCAGCGAGGCCGGATTAGTTAATTTTCTTTCCTTCATGCGGAAGTGCAGGTATGGTCGCCTGGTTATGGTGACGCCGCAGCTTCACAAATTACTCCATTACGTTAACGGTGCTGTGCCTCATTCATGAAACAGATTTCTCAACGTGAGTATGATATTGCACAGCGCCTTTAGAACAGCGCAAGATTTTTCGTTGAGCTGGAAGCCATTTGAAAAAATTTAGAAGCCATTCAGTATGTCGCCGTCAAGGTATGTAGGTGATCCGTAAGGATTGGTTTTTCGTGGTTTTTCTTAGGACCTGGCAAATTCCGCGAATTTACCTCATAATTAGGTCACAAGCGCTTCCTTCCTTATCCTCTCCACTTCATTCATCAGTCGTATCATTCGGACACTATAGCCTGAGCTACTGACAGCTTCGTTAAATTTCTCATAAATAACATAATTCGTGCAAGAGTTTGCTGTAAAAAAGCAAATACTTCTTTCGTTTTACGTATGTATTTGCGTTATCGACATTTGCGTGACATATGCCTAGCCACTGTTAACTAGATGTCAGAACAGTATAAAGCATACAGCTACACCTCATATTGTCTCCATCCTGAACTCTCGTCGCCCATGGCAAGACTCTGTTTTCCTCGAGACTTCGTCGTTTGCCAGTGTCGTTATAATTCTGCGTTCTTGGCACTGTTGTCCTGCACCTCTGTTGGTATCCTGGTTTTCCCATCTGTTGTTGCTGCTACGTGTCCAGACATCCTGCCCCTTCCTCTAATTAAGAGTGTCGTGCTCAGCTGGTTGCAGAATGTTCGGCGGGTTAAGTTCGCACCAGGTGGCATTCTGCACGTCTGTTCGATTTGTCACTTCACGAGAACAACACGCTAGAATGTGGCGAAGCCGACATGAACGGTATTCGTTACAGACCATGCACGCAAGCACGCGCACACACAAACACTTTTCATGTTCAGGATCTGAACTGCACGGCTGAACGGTGGAAAGTTCTATTACTGGTAAGGGCAAACATATTTCTCTTCGCCGCCAAGTCCTGATTCCCAAAGATTCTCCTGTGTTTCTTTATAGTGAAACGGCCAGAGCGCGCGGCTAACCACTCGCCTCCCTCTAGTTCTGAAGCCTAGAATGAGTGGAGTTTCACTTCAGCGCTCCCCATACGCGTCCACGGTGAATAAATAAGTACAACATCATATAACAGGTAACAGTAATGTTACCTTGCGTTATGATTAACGAAATAATCTTTGTGCAATGACTTAATCGAAACATAATTTTAGCAGTTCAGGGAACCGGGTTAAATCAGTCGATATAGTGACTAGACGATTGGATGGACGTCGGAGGAGCTGTAGTCCGATTGGGGTCCATCCAGCCTATCTGTTACTGGATACCAAGCCTGTTCCCTTGCAGATACAGAACAAGCGCATATAAATTCAGCCAATTGGGGATCACCGCATTTAGTTTACTATTATTTTAGAAACACGCATTTACTCTGCTTCCTCCTATGCGAAGGGGCATCTAGCGCTGAAGATGCAGTCTGCTAACAATGATGCCGCAAGAGACGCATCCCGTGCATGCTGGGAAACGGCCAATGCTGTAAGAACAGTTAGCCGCAGAAAGGCAGTGGCCTGGCAGACTGGCGTACTTTCTCAAGCAGCTCAGTCACAGTCACTGCTTCGCTGTGGAGAGGAGGTTGTGTCTGTTCTGTGTCAGTCAATCGATTGGTCATGTAATGCGATTGAACCTATAGTAACGCAGTATTCGAATGGTTTCAGACTATGGACAAGAATGTTGTGTGTCTGTGAGACCAGTGTTTAGTGACAGTGTTGTGCTGAGTGTCTCCAGTTCGATTCCAGCCGAAACATGGCCTCTGATAACGCAGGTGTGGTGAATATGTTCTTAGCGTGTTCAACTAACCCTGTCAGCACCAGTTTATCTTTATATATTGAGTGTTTATATGTAGTGTAAAATTGGGCGTCTTTTTTATGCATGTACTTCGTAACGGGAAGTACAGTTCTAAGATTTTGAAGGAAATATTTACACTATGGAGAAAAATGTGGAAAAATGCCCCCAAATAAAGAGGGAGTTTTAATGGGCCAACTTTTTGTATGGATACAAGTTTTGTCCATCTGTTCTATAAAAGTAGTTTAGTTTAGCAAAGGTTATTGCAACAATCTGTCAAGGATTTTTTGAACTCCTGTGTCCTGTGATGTTGTGTAAATGGGATAATTTCGTTGTACCAGCCTTTAGTCTACTGCATCGGGCTACTATATATTGTATGTATTTTTAAATAACATCATTACTAAGATCACTACACAGTGTCTTCGAAAGCCAGCGCTCCATTTTTCATAGCCGATGCAGTAAGATTGGTTCATTCAAATGCGTTTTCTTAGAAAATATTTGCTTCGTTTACCGGAACGGCACGCTCATGTCTCTTTATGTCCACGTGTCCTGGTTTCAAGAAGTTAAAGTGAGTTTGGGAAATGTTTTCAAACCAGAAAGTGCATGATCTCGCAAAATCTGTATTTGCAAATCCAACGTCCTTAAATTCGCTGCTTATTTATATGCGGTCTCTCCACAAAATGAAAGCATAATGTGGATGTCTGTGTCCTTTCGCACATTTACTCTCCGGATTCCAGCGCATTGAAAGTTTTTGGGCGAATTTAATATTATTCTTAAACATGAAGCTGAAATAAGGCTTCTTTAAACTCTTTTCAAGCACATATCTTTGTAAAATAAATTTTGTCACAGCATTAAGTGCAGATATTTTTAGGTGTACACAGTTTTCCAGTTTAGTGTACATTTAAAAAAAATGCAAGAAAATATTATTAACTGTGCAGTCAATCCATGCTGCGATTATATTTGCAAGGTTATGTCCTTAGTAATAAATCTATATCCGAATGAAGTATAAGATCATATCCTCTGTGGCCATTTTTCGCTTCTTTTCCGTTCCTCGGTATTCAGTACATAGATGTCACGGTAAATGGACTGCAAGGATTTGTATGTGGTGTTTGCATGCATTAATTACACCACAAGTTTGTCTCAGACCCTGAATTTTCAAGGTAAGCTGAAAGGAGTTGTATTGTTCTTGTCACCTTTAAATTAAATTGCATTAGATTTCAATAGTATGATTAACCTATTTGCAAATGTGTATCAATAGTATGATTAACCTACTTGCAAATGTGTTTCATGAAGTTATGAAGCCTTATATCTGCAACTGCTGAAGTACTTTCCAAGAACATATTTCCGAATATTCTACATCCGAAAAAATAAACGGAGGTGTACTTTTTGTAAAATGGCTGGTTACGTGACCATTTAACATAACGTGGTGTTTGTAGGACACTCGTGTTTGCTTGTGTAAGTGTCTGTGTAGAGTTCGTAAAAGGGAAGCTCTTTGTTTCGCTTACAGACCAACTTATGTCGAGTCTGTGGGGTGACGCAGCCCCTGATTTGTGTCGTTGTACCAATATTGGATACAGTATTCAATTGCTAGAAGAAAACGGAACCCCTGTTTACCTCACTCAATTTGGACTGCGCGGAAGCAGCTGGAAGTTCGTAACCCGTTAGTCAATCATCCTTCGGGAGACCACTGTATACAAGAAAGAGACATAATTTCGTCTAATTTCACGTTCGATGATAGTGCATTAGAAGGGATGTAAAGTGCTGAAGAAGATGAAATTCCTGTTCAGGAATTGTGTGCCCACTACGTGAAAGGCGCAAACGAATCTCTTCAGCAAGTCAGAAGAATACTGCTATGATGTCATCAAAACATGTAATCAAAATTAAATTAAACAGCAACCCGAAGAGCAAAAGACTACACTTCCAAAAATCATACCAAAAAAGGAAAACGGATTCTGAGGTGTATGTGAAATATTGACACGAAGTGCGTTATACTGCAGTGGTTATATACTGCAGTGGTTATATACTAAAATTGAAGGAAAATATGGATCCACTGTGTGCAGTGTAACAGGTGATGTCACGTACAATACGCAGAAATAAGTAAAGCCAAGTGTTTTATAAGTAGAAACTGTAAAAAACAAACATGGCAAAAAACTGGCCTTTTTGCAGGACACTTAACTAAAATGGTAAAATTGCAATTTGTACTTAACATAAAATTTCAACAAAATGTTCCTTGTATTTATTTTCCTTTTTTAATTCATATGTGTAGCAGTTACTGTACGATTGAAACTTCAGTTCGTGTTATTACAGCATTTCCATTCGTGGCAATATAGATTTAAATATTCGGGTGGCCGCTTGACAGCATTAGTCCAGTACGGATGTGCGTGTAACAGGATCTGACTGCAGTCAGGTCCAGTGAAATACGTAAAATATTTAAGAATGTAGCTGGAAAATATACATTTCCGGAATTGAAGCCTTCCATTTTTAAAATTTGGACGGTCAGGTATATTTAAACACGTTAAGGTGTAAAGGTAGATAATAAATCCTTTAAAAGGATGGAGTTAGTTAGGTGTGTTCAGGTTTTTAAATTTTAAATTATGTGCCGGATTTGCATTTTGCAACCTCTGTCATTGACGTGACGAGAGGGTTCCAAAAAATGCGACTCCTGATCGTTTCTCACGTTCCGAAAGAAACAGTGTCCACGTCGCTGAATTTAATTACGAAGAGATAAATCAACGATGAAATACGTGCGAACTGTTTCCAGCCACAACATAAAACCTTAAAAATCGGATTTCGGAGATTTTGGAAGTGAAGAGGCCATAGACAATTCTGCATGATATCATTAACTAGGCCGGCAGATAAGGACGTCCGGAATGTTCTTTCAATTACGTATGTCGATTTCCGTTTCTTTGTGTTAATTTAGATTGGATTCGATAAGGGGACTAAATAAAGAACGAAGTTTTACTGTCAAAATATACAAAATAACTTTCTGATTTTTATTTTGGCCATCCTCTTTTGTATAACTCAGCAAATCGGTGAAAAGCTACTTCAATCAATACAGTTTGTTTATTTCAATTAATTTTAATAAACTTCAAGTAGTTTTAGAAACACAGGAAGGCAAATACTATTATAATGTACATTTTAGTATCTTAAAGAGAAGATATAAATTTGAAGAAACGTTGCGATCCAAAATTTATTCAAATGTCTAAAGGTATTGTCATTAACTGAACATTTGCTGTGTATTTTAATGTTACATTTGTCCTGATGGTGGCTTCGATATAAATCTGAAACATGTAGCCGCCTTATCTTTAAAGAAACAGTTTCTGTCCGCTGAAATGCTTACGTGATTATCAACTAAATTTTCGCTTCTATTCATAGCTTATATTTGTTGTTTTACAAAATCACTTTTCGTGTCATTCTAGATCTGCTGGGGGGAAGCGACATAACTGTTTACCGTACAACCGGAAGTTGTTCTGCTGTTCAAGCGTTCTGCACATACATGCGTAATATGAACACCACTCCATTGACGCACATCTGACTTCTTCGTGCCGCTTCATTTGTCACATCTTTCAGTTGATTTGTGTCCGGCTTTCTATTAATTTTAGACGGGAGACAGATACAAATGCGTCTCCAATATTTGTATGAAAGAAATATTTTTCACTATTCATATGCTAGGGCGTGTGTGTGTTTAAGATTATAAAAAATGCTAAGGCAATGGACGCGCGGCACTTCGTACACTCCCACACTGCTTATTTCCTGAACGGTACGTCGCAAGAATGAATGCTTAGTAACAACTCCAGAGGCGCTGAATATATTTCATTATACATTGTAGTGGATAATTTTACGAAAAATTGTCGAGCAATTTGTTTTTTTTTTTTAGATCGTGCAATTTTAAATACCGCTTTCTATGAAAATTTACATGCGTTTCTGCTCACTTGGGCGCTCGTATCGCTGCTTAGCGCACGCTCATTTCATGTCACCTTTTGGACCCACACAAAAAAATGTAAAAATAAAATCAGGGTTTGTATATTTTGAATTCAGCTCGCCAAAAATGGAAGCATTATGACCCTGAAAGCTTGTTTTTCCCATATCCTAGTTGCGGCCGCGCTAAATTCGAGCGTTGTAGGAATTTCAAATTGATTGTAGCGCTGTTGCTATGGTTATATATACTGACTCGTTAAGACAACATACCTGAGTCATGCGTTTCAACTGACAGGGTTACACGGCTTGGATCTCATGCTCTTGTTCTTTCTGGAACGAAAGTATTGTACTAGTAGCTAGAACCAGAAAAGTTTCACACGATTTAATGAGGAACATAGATCCAGTAGCGGTATATAGTTACACTGAAATTTGTATGTAACTTAAATATTGATTTGACATATTCTTACTTTGTGACCGGTTTCGTATATCCCATGTCGGACACGGGACTTGGAAAAGGTCCAACCAAAATACTACACTTTTTACTTTTGACCTTTAATTTTGCTGCTGAGGGGCAGTGTTGCAGAAATATTGACTGATGCAGAAAGCGATTTCCGTGCAGGTGAAGACGACTCTATACAAAGACGAAGAAAGAGTACAAATCGCTTCCTTGTAAAGGACATTGATGTGTCTGGCTTAACTGGCTCAGAGCGTTGACGAACACGCGGTTTCTTTTTTGCATTGTTTGTAAATGATGCTAGTTTGTGTTTTGGCTCACACTTGAACTCGACGTGTTCTTCTTTAAGTCAACTTATTAACTTAGATGTTAATGACCTATCTTGTTCTGATTTGTTTTGTGTATGTTAATCAGCGGGTAAGCTCCAACGGCAGACATTGCGATTAGGTAAGGTTTTTAATAAATGCGATCGTAACCTGTTTCAAGTTCCCTGGAAATTGAAGAGGACCGCAAGATACAACTGAGCGATTGGTTGTCTGGTCACATTTTGACGGCTTAGCGCTCTGTAATATTGGACAGATGTACGGCTCGAATTTCAGTTTGGACTTTAACTCTCTGAGTATACCTAGCTTTGTGATTTCGGTCAGTCCCTTTCCCGGGGGAAAGCGGCCGAATCTTGAAGTTAACTATTCATCTCCATCTAGCGCCGAGGTTAAGAATAAATGGAGTGATACCTCTTCACCCCCTGTATGCTTTCATAACGTAGACAGGGACAACGTTACCGTATACATTCTTACTTTCCAGACACATAGCAATAGAAATTCCTTTACGTAAGGTCAGTATTGCCATTTACCAGCACGTTGGCACACGCCGCAGTGTTTCTGACGTGTTGATATTGTCACCGGTTCGAATTCCGGCAAGGTTACCGTCTATCGTGACAGATTTTCGTGATCTTTCTCAGTTTCTCCAGCCATATGCCATGATAGCACCCTCAACAGTACCGATGCCTTCCATATTCCAAATCATTAATCCTAACACTCGACGGTATAGATACTTACAGACTTACGCAATTTAAAAAAGGTAAAAAATAAAGTATCCAAGTTTTTGGAACCTGCACCGAATTTTTCCTTGCGGGAATGAAAGCGCAGTGAGACGAAGGCGGCGGAAGAATACTTCTGGGCGATAACACAAGCGGCGGGGCAGTCATGCTGCTGCTAATTAGGTTCCGGTGTGTTTTGACTTTGGATTTCAACTGGACCCTCCTTTTCATACTGTATGGCTACTGTGCGTACACGCAAATCCGACTTGAGCAAAACTCGAATTGCGCTCGGCTTTGCGGAACGTAACTATTGCGTAAGTCAGGGAGTATCTGTGTATAATCTAAGCCACCAAAAGCGTAATTAAGGAAATAATGCTGCCAGTACTTCCACATTTCTCACGAATTAGTGTTCGTTATACACTTGTCACTTCCTGTTCGACACCATAGAAACCTACGCAGAAGTAATTTTGCTGTACATTAACCTACAAGTAAACTACTTTCACGATAATTTATAAGACCCCGGCTATTTTTAAAGACATCTCTGAGTTTATATTTAGTTATTTGCTTCGTGTGTGTGTGTGTGTGGTTGCTATGTGTGTTTATGTAGAAAGGTTTACTGATAAAAATCAAATGTTTGGTTCCTCTGAAAACAGCTCGTGTGGTAATAGGCCTAACTGTTTTTGATTTTCGAACACGAAGAGCGGAATTCCAGCAATAGTTGTTTTGAAACCCCGCACAAGACTGTTACAAACCCCGTAAAAGAAAGGTCTGGTTATTTCACAGCACCGCTCTATTATGCGACTTGCAATAAATTTTCTTTGCCCTGCGTAAACCGGAATAAATTGTCGCCATGGTTTTACTTGCGGTTAGTTATGGAGTGAATGAATATTAGACCGACCTCTCACGGCGGATAGCCGGATGCTATTGGGAAAGTCCATGTGACATTTATGGTGGGCAAAGTTTCACTGAGACAGGTTTTTCTGCGAGTGCTTAGGTCTTTACTGTCAGTGTCATTCCACCAGTGCTCTGTACTCGCATTCATCTTAATACTAATCTTACCAGAAGGACAAGCGGGCGAAGTGTGGGGAAAATTAATACAAAGCACTGATCTTTCGGATGTCGGGGAACATTGGATGTCGTTGAACATTGGACAGAAAAGTACTTCTATATTGTTTGTAGTCCTCTTAATAAGCAAAATTCTCTGGTCTAGTTCATGAACAGCCATCTTGTTTACATCCATGAACACAACCATGAACAATATGTCGGAGTTTCGTCTTTAGATAGAATAAACCTGCCTTGCCATAGTCAGGAGGCCTGTTTTCGTTTACAATTTCTTAGGCAGTAAATGTATTCGTAAATTGATAATCTTATCATAGACTAAGCTTCAGATATCGTGATCATTTATCATCGTAAACCAAGAGATAGGCAAAATAAATGTTAAATTAGACTGGCATAGCATTTCCTTTCCCAAGCAAGTCACAGTTCCATAAACCATTCGTTTCCATGTATATTGAATTAAATACTCGACCCAGATTCAAGATTTCTATGGCCCACTGGTTTAAGATCCATTGTTCTAATCGCTAGAGGCTGTAATTCCGTTAAGACAGGCCTCGACTGCATATTCTTAGCCACTTTCTGTGTGGCTGTGTAACCGAACACAACAGTAGCACTTGGGAACTTTACGAGTATAGTTTGTTTCATTCGTGTTATTGAGGTCAAAGAAGTTCACATAAATGTGTACAGTGCTACAGTTCTTAGCGAGCAAAGTCTCAGTGTATAAGTTTCCATATCGTTTAAACAAATGGTTTGTCACGCAATAAGCCTAGTCACTTTTCCAACGAAATTCATAGTTTTTAGATATAAGCGGTGCATTGTGTTAGCAGGATAACATTTGCACCTGTGGGAGTTTCACTGTATCGTCATTATCAACATCGGACGTATATCCCGATCGTATAGCTCTCTTCTTGTATCGGCTTCCCATCGTCCCGGGTGTCCAGCGTCGCTGAACCATTGGCTATGTTGGTCACAGCGCGTCGAGCTCACATTCGCAAGAGTTGATCTTGCCAATTCTTTTTTCCCCATTTTCACTCCTTTCACCTGCAAGTGCTATAGTCTGCAATGACACACACACACACACACACACACACACAGCATCTTTTTCTCATAAACCTACTTCTTTTCTTTTTGAGGAAGGAAAGTGGACCAAATAAGTTGCCCTGTGGCATGCACGCACGCGTTTCACCGGTCTGGTGTTGAGCAGACAGATAAGTTGGATCGGAATGCGTGAGATTGGTAGTATTAACACGCGTGAACTACTTCGTGCGCTACGGTTGCATTAATTTAGGATAAGATGCTAATTCATTTTTGTCTTACAAAAGCGTTTCTCCAGAATAATTGATTCACATGTATTTGGTAGTTCCACTAGTAGAGATTGGAAGATTCACAACCCTTTAAAATCACAGGAATTTTGTTAATTAGTAATTTTCTGTAACTAGGCTACCATTTCAAGGCGACAAACAGAAATACTGCTAATATACCACAAGTATATTCGTTATTTATTTTCCTCAAAGAAATGATATCTCAAGGTGATTTGCTGCCTCTACTCTCAGAGAAGAAGTATTCGCGGTTTCACAAAGGTGTTAAAATATTCGTAATTTATTGCTAATAGTGAGCTTCTTACTAGTAAAGTTCTACATTTGGACCATAACTTTGTATGGTGCTGAAACGTGGACACTAAGGAAAGTAGATCAGAAATACCTGCAAAGTTTTGAAATGTGGTGCTGGAGAAGAATGGAGAAGATCGGTTGGACCGATCGTGTGAGAAATGAAGAAGTATTACACAGAGTCAAGGAGAGAGGAATATCCTACATACAAAAAGAAGAAAGGCTAACTGGATTGGTCACATCTTGCGTAGAAACTGCTTTCTAAAACACGTAATTGAAGGAAAGATAGAGTGAAGGATAGAAATGACGGGAAGAGGAGGAAGAAGGCGCAAGCAGCTACTGGATGACCTTAAGGTAAAGAAAAGATACTGGAAATTGAACGAGGAAGCACTAGATCGCACCCTGTGGAGAACTCGCTTTGGAAGAGGCTACGGACCTGTCGTAAGACAGATTACAGAATGAATGAGTGAGCTTCTTACCTATAGTCCCCTGGGCTCATTTTAACATACTTCTCTTCCTCAAATCGGTAGAGCGACACGCTGCAGGCTTGACGGTCCGGGGATCGAATCCCGGTGTGAGCGATTTTTTCCAATCCCTTCCAGAGCGGCCCCTAGGCCCACCCAGCCTTCTGTACAAAGAGTGCCCGATCTTTCCCGGGTGTAAAGCGGCCGGGGTGTGGTGCTGGTCACCCACCACATCCAGCGCCTAGGCTGCGAATGGATTGGAGCTATACCGCTGCCTCCTCTCTGGGCTGGCATAGGCATGTCATGGGGTGACTTTTACCTTTACCATTATCTTTAACTTTACCTTTACAACTGAGTGAACATTTTCCAATATACAAGAAATTACTCTGGATATGAGGGTGTTATGCTTAAGTGATTTAATTTTACGACAGCGTTCACAAAGCTATAGACATTTATATTTATTCCAATGTAAAACGCTAAAGTTAAGGTTGCTCCTGTCCAAATCACGAAAGCGTATAAGGGAAGTAGATTTGCAGCTCCATTCATTCTTAACCTCGCCACTAGACGGAGGTGAGGGGTCAAATTCACGCCCCAGACGCTTTACCCACGGTGAAAGAACCCCCGTGCTCACCGAACAGGAGACTGGGTGGGCCCCAGAGCCGGTGTGGACGTTTTGAAGTCTTCTGTAATCACAACATAGATTTTTGGATTCTGTGCGGAACCGCTTGCGTAATTTGACCTCACTGCAACATCACAGCAAAGAGAAGAGGGCGTATTCCGTGGGGGATGTCGACTTTGTAGTTACGTATTTTGTAAGTACTTGTTATCTCCTTCCGTAATCTGAGGACTGGCCATGTCGTGGATAACAGAACAAATGTCAGCATTAATACGCACATATTGGTAGCTTATATCACTACAAATAAAAGGGGTGTTGAAATGGCCACAGGAACTAACAGTAATATACAGCTCACATTCTTTTACATAGTGTCAGAGTAAAATATTGTCTAAGGCTAATTATAGAAAACTAAATGTGGAACCATTTGTGTGACATCACCGATGAATGGTTTGCTGCCCCGTTTCCTGTTCACTAGCCACCGCGCTCACTTGTCGGTTCGAAGGTCACCTGTCGTAAGGCATTTTTATGTTTCTTCCTGGGCAAGTTCTGGGATCCTGCCTTAAACTCGGCCATGGCAGCCTTCGCACTTTTCACAGTGCATCATTCACAAACAACTTACGCCAGTCGTGCAGTATCTCTAAACAAACTGAGAAACGTAACGTCATATAAAGATATTTTCTATAGTTGTGAGAAGGTGCAGGGAAGGTAAGGAGGTGAGTGGCTCGGTCGGTAGAGTGACTAGGCCATGGGCTGAAACGTCGGGGAATCGGTTTTGATTCTTAGCGACGCGAAGATGGTGATTTTGCACTTCACCTTGGCGTCCAGACCGACTGTGGGGCGCACTGTGTATGGATGGTCATCTGTCTGGAAGAGGAGCCAATAACGACTGAAGTTATGCTTTAATGTGAAAGGTACGGCTCCTTTGGACACGTTTAAGGCTATCACAGACTATGCGGTTGCAAGGGTCCCCAACGTTCAGGAAGCCCCACACAGGGCTCCTTGTATTTTGTGTTTTGTGTCTAAACGTATTTTGTGTGTAAGTTCTCTCGTTTCTCCATCTGCACTGTCAGTTGAACGCGCGAAAGTAGGGCCTCCAAATTTTTATTTGCGTTGGCCCAACAAATTTCTTAAAGTGTCCCTGAGTTTCATACTGCCCTACAGTGCCAATCTTTTACCTATTTGCAAGGAATAAGACATTCTTATTCTATGCTGTCCGTCCGCACAACTTACCGTCAAGAACGCGACCACAAATAACTGCGCATAAATTGCCCGCAGAATATCTTATCTGCGCTCGGTGGACTTTTCTGTTGCCTTTTAAATGTTTGCTTCTGCAGGCATGGCATCCTCCTCCGTATCTTATATTCAGGTTCCATCAGGTGTTAAATTTGTTGCTAAATCGAAATTTCGTTTAAAATTTTCTCGATGTCGTTTCAACAAAATATTTTCAGATTGTAAACCGCGTGAGGCTGGTTGTATAACTAAGGGGCCGACGTTTCGAGAACTACCTGTTGTGTCGTCAGTAACTTCGACTTCCCTGTAGCTGCCGTTGTTGATTTAAATTTGAATGTTTAATTTGGTTTATCCGTAACGAAGTAAAGGGTTAGTTGCCGAAACGTAGGTATTTTATATAAAACATTTACATGATTCGTAGGTAGGAAGTAATTTGCTGATTTAAGGAGATTATGTCCGGTTCGCTTGGCCAGCAGGAATTTGAAGAGAATGTTGCTTTCTGTATAGAACAACTTCAACAAGTGTCTAGCGTGAGAAGTAAAGTTGTTAAAATGAGCCGTGGCAAATGGCTTTGGATGAAGACAGAAATCTGTTGAGACAGGATTAATTGGCGGAAGTTCTAATTGCAGTGATGATTCTTTGGACAGTTCATCACTTATTCCATGGCGTGCTTTGTTCCGCTGGACAAAAAACTGCTCCAATTATTACATTGCACAATTCAGTGATATTCTAGGAACATCCCATGATAAGAGTGTCACACCTTGAACTCACATCTGCTCACTGTGTAACAAAGGTGATTTGTTTGTTCATAAGGGGTTGTCATTCTGGTGTTTTCCAACCTTTTAGTCCTGACCGATGGCTTGCGCGTCGGAAATTGCGGCAAGACAGTGGCTGCTGTTAGTTGATGTGACAATAACACTGACGAACTGTCACTCACAACTCCTGTCTGATCGACATCACACACTCATGTGACGTTTAAAGCCCAGCAAGAACTATATGTACCAATTTCTTTAACGCTAGGAAACTCTGTGTTTTGTCCAGTACCAACCCTAATATATGGCAGTGAAAACCCGACACGGAAGGACCAAGGCAAATCTGGAATCACGGCTACGGACATGAAATTTTTTTTGGGAAACCCCTAATACACGCCGTTTGACCATGAAGAAATCAATATATTTTGAAGGAGCTTGAAACATCCAGTTTCGGTACAAATTAACAACTATTAACACTAAAAGGATAATTACAGGATGTTGATAGAATGGACAGATCCTGACTCGTGCGGACTGTTATGAAATATCAAGCAGCAGGAGAAAGGAACCAAGGACGCCCATTGAAGAGACTTCTGATTGTTATATTGAGACCGGAACGGGCCGCGACGCATGTGTCCCTGAAAGCATGACGGTGAAGACGACGATGATGAAGGCGGTGTGGTCTTGTCCACACAGCATGGCCAATGTTCCTCGTATCATGGCCGTAATTGACTGGATTATTTCCGTAAACAACATTAACTGATTTCTCTTTGTAGTGGAGATGGCATTTGTCTATTGCAGGAAGTTATTTTTTAGATATAATTCAGAAGAATATCCATCTTAAAATTGTTAATTCCTGTTTTTGGTTAGTGACCTCAAAAACATCCACTGCACATGCATGTAATTGGCACGGGCTGCGTCTTAAAAGCAGGATAATTTATGACGTAACAATAATGCTCGTCGGATTGTTTACGTAAGGTCACGCACTTTTGTTTCGCTTGTCAGAACATTATTTTTCATTACATATATTTCTTAAAACAGTTCCTATGTCTGGATCCTCCATTTGAAGTGTTCATAAATTGTTACGTGATTAGGAACTGGCGAGCTCCCAAGAGGTGCTGCTGTGCTATGCTATGTTCGCGTTATTACGTGGTTAATGACAGATATTTGGAAGTGCTATAACTTTGGTTAATTGTGTATCTCACCTGAACTTTGAGTCTCATGTTGTCCTTAACCTCTGTATCTAGTAAAGTTTCAACGGTTCTAGGATGGAATGGGTGAAATTAATTAAACATCCCCCTCCTTTCACGTAAGTCCACCAAACAATCGTGTTATCGATAAATAGGCCTATTTCTTCCTTCATTTCCTTATTTTTATAACTTAATTTCATATCTGGCCAAGGAATGAAATGTTATTTTAAATAATTAGGGAGACAACCCTTTTCGACAATTTTATTAGTTTCCATGTTTTATGACGATGTGACGAAATAACGCTACATCGTTCTATGTTCCAGCAGTCAGTTCTTCGACAGCTGCTATGTTTTCTCTTACAAAATTAAAATGGGCGGATACGTCTGGCGGAGGAGCCACATTGCTTTAACAAATGCGAACTGTGGCATGCGTGCCGCATGTGTTTCTGGCACATCATAAGGGAACAATGCTGACAGTACTGACAAAGTACATTTGCACGCTTTGTCTTCATAGGGGAACAAACTGTATTGGCATTCTTTCAAAAGTGAGTTCACTTGCATGAACAGAAGATACGTGACGTAAGAGAGTGCCTCATTAGGACAAACATCTTTTTATCGCCTTCTTACATTTATCTTCACTGCCTGCAAAACTTCACGTATCTAAGAATATAAAATTATTCGTATACGTTTTGCATCGAACGTGATATTAACCACAGAATTCCCTAGTTTTCGTTTTAGATCTACAAATGTTTAAAATTATATTTTCACTGTGTTATTAAGTTGGTTTACGTAAATCTGTGAGAGGCGGTCAGAATCCTTGAACACGAACAAACAATACTAAAATAACAAAAAATAGATAAAACGATGTCTTAACAGCCCCATGCCATTCCATCATATAATAATAAAATAATAATAATAATAATAATTAAGCCGAAAAATGTTTTGAACTATAAGGACCTAACAAAAGAAATACAACGCATGTGGAACGTAAAAACGAAAGTGACCACCAGTAATAATAGGGGAAAAAAGAACGATCCCAAAATCATTCAGAAAATACCTGAGCAACGTACCTGGAAAGCATGACATCAAGGAATTGCAGAAAACAGCGATATTGGGCACTACACACTTACTTCACAAAGTACTAATATAAAGTACAAAACGTTTATCTTGGGGAAATAACTTTACATGTGCCATAGATTGCAACCACAGAATAGCTGCAAAACTGTATGCCCAATAAACATGGTTTGTTTCAGATATATAATTGTAAATACCCCGTATAAAGATGATTAATAATAATATTAATTAAAGGTTTTGTGAAGCACTGAGTACTTAACTAACTACATATCATGTATACGTTCATTAGTCTGTTATAACCCCAAAGCTTCCTCATCATTGTCATATTTATAATTGCCGACTTACAGAAATACTTCATGCATAATATGTAGCTATGCTTAATATCTGTCTCCGTACCAAATATGTAACTATGCTTAATATCTGTCTCCGTACCAAATATGTAGCTATGCTTAATACCTGTCTCCGTACCAAATATGTAGCTATGCTTAATACCTGTCTCCGTACCAAATATGTAGCTATGCTTAATACCTGTCTCCGTCCCAAATATGTAGCTATGCTTAATACCTGTCTCCGTACCAAATATGTAGCTATGCTTAATACCTGTCTCCGTACCAAATATGTAGCTATGCTTAATATCTGTCTCCGTACCAAATTCCAGTTGCTTAACTGTAGTGTGTTATTAATTACCTCCGTCGAACCGGAAGCTAAAGAAAATGGTCGCTCAGTCACCATGTTGTTTGACGTTCTACAAAAATATTACCCCTACAAAAGCTGCGTATTTTTGCAACATCTATGACCGTTCGTCACTTCAGGTACCTAAAGTAGCCCTAAGTGGTACTAATATCGCTTCCACCCCAAGAGTTTGTGCGTCCACCATATTGTTATTACAGATTGTGGGGAAATTAGAAAGTACAGTGTTCAGGTAGAATGCTGTCAGTACTAAGATTCGTGAAAATCGGTGAACTGATTCAAAAGTTGAAAAGGGACCACACACACAAACACACACACACACACACACACACACAGGGACAACAGGATGGTCTCAAAAATGTAACGTTTTTCTTTTTAAGGGATGAAAGACGGCTAGCAATGTTATCCATTTATGTATTTTATTGCTTGCTTCTGTAGTTAGTGAGCTATACAGGGCCATTTAAATTAACATTTTGAGAGTGGATTTTAACAGCGCCGAAATGGCTGCCATCTTCATAAATGTTAGTGCGTGAAACTGCAGTTATATTTGTATTTGACATCTCCGTCTCATAGCTTGTAAAGTTGTCTACTTTTTTGTTGTTTCTTGTTCGAACTTCGAAAGGTTATCACGTAAGGCGCGTGTTTGAGCGACTATAACAACAGTCTTGAAGGCACCGACCTTGCTTAGTTTAGTGCAAACGTGACTGCTGGCGAAATTCGCCGATACAAATATAAACACGAAATCCTTCCATGCACCTACACGTTTGAAAACAAAATAGTTCGCTTTTCGTTAACCCAACGACAAGAAATGTGTTGGTGCCCGGAAAGTGTTTCAGTATATGGAAGAGCAGTGGTTACAAGGTGACAAAAAATAACATTGTAGTTTTACGGCAGTTTATACTTGGTACCCCGGGATTGTGGTGGCAGTGGCGTAGTTGGTTGAGGCACTGCGCTACAGGCCGGAAGGTCGCGGGTTCGATTCCCGATGGACTCATTGGAATTTTTCATTGACTTAATCCTTCCGGCCGCACTATGACCCTGTGGTCGACAAAGCCTCTAACAGAAATGAGTACCAGGACTAGTTCCTGAGGGGTAAAGGTGGCCTGTGCTTAGGGCTGGCAACCTTACCACCTTCATGTGTCGATTGTCTGGAAATCTGGGAGCCTCAACCTCCTGGAACCCTAGGGGCCTGTCCAGACCTGTATAGGTATAACTTTACCTAACAAGTTACAGTCGGAGTATATGAGAAGACTTGTGACATGTGATCTGTTGGCAGACTGCAGCACTGTTAAAGGAGGTGTAAGACTTGTGACATGTGAACTGTTGGCAGACTGCAGCACTGTTAAAGGAGGTGTAAGACTTGTGACATGTGAACTGTTGGCAGACTGCAGCACTGTTAAAGGAGGTGTAAGACTTGTGACATGTGAACTGTTGGCAGACTGCAGCACTGTTAAAGGAGGTGTAAGACTTGTGACATGTGAACTGTTGGCAGACTGCAGCACTGTTAAAGGAGGTGTAAGACTTGTGACATGTGAACTGTTGGCAGACTGCAGCACTGTTAAAGGAGGTGTAATACTCAGGCAGACCTCTCACCATGGGGAATCGCGTTCGATCCCAAGGCCAGTCCGCAGGCCAGTTCGTGTGGGTTTGGTGGTAGACAAAGTGGAACTGGCATTGGGTTTTCTTCGTGTACTCCGATTTCCCCTTGTCACGACCATTCCACCATTGCTCCATACTCATTCTTTTATCTACGACCAATGCTACATAACCTAAGCAATTGACAGTGTCGTCAAATAACAGACTTAAGAAATGGAGGAACAGGTTCCATGGTGATTTAATTTTCAAATCTGACAACTAAATGTTTGGCTGAAATCGAAAGAAGCTCTGCTGCGTTGAACGCCCTCCAGCTCGGATGTACGTTTTAATTAAATCTGTGAAGTGTAAACTGAGTGGTCTTAGTGTACGAGTATTGTAATGCAGTATAATGTATAAAAGCAATTACATAGTGAAAGAAAGGAAGACGGTGCCATTGCGTATTTGTTACGGTTGACCTGAATGTAACGCCAAGATAATTCGTGGAATGTTACTAATTGTGTTAAGGGAATTGCTGTGTGGCAAGTCGGCCTCACATTTGGCAGTTTGTAGCCATATCCACAGGGTCTCTGTGGAAAGGTATTTGTCGGTTCTTCAGACCTTGTCCCTCTATGTACTTGTATTACATGTGGTGTTAATTAGGTTGCACAGTTTATTATCGTTGGCTTTTCGTACTTAGAGAAAGCTATTACTAGAGATAATTATAAGTAATAATTAGAGGTAAAGTATATGCAAAGTAACAAAGAATCTGACGCTGTTGTCTAAAAATTAATATCTCAGTTAAGTTGCAGTGTCAAACTGCCAAACGTTAGAAGCCTGTAACACTGAAATAATAACTGCATTCTATACAATAAACAATACAATAAATTATAACAATAAAGTCTAAAAATATTTAAACATCTAAGTGCGTTCCAAAGTGGATAAAATATTTTCAAGGCGGCAGTGTTTTTTTTCTAAAAGTTGAAAAATTTACATTCTTCTTGATAATGATCTTTAAGGTAAAAGGTAGGAGAAAACTATAATGGAAATAAATATTACGTGTTGAAATTAGATGCATGTTAAGGATATGAAATTTCTCCAGTTGTAATTATGTGCAAGGTCTGAAAAAGAAACACCTTTAACTGTTGTTGCCGTGTTCACAAGCCTCTCCCACATGTCCCCTCTTCCGAGCCAAATGAATGTAGTCGACAGTCTGCAGACCAATTTTTTAAGGTCCATTTCAATTACACTACTTTGTGTTATGCAGTGAAGTTTCAACTTGAATTCTATTGCAATTTAAATGACCTTCGACGTTCAAACGACTTTAAACTCGCTCACACACATTGGTCGAGATTGGCAGTGGCTTCTCCTACCGTGACATTAAATTTCTCGCGGTTTTACTCAGTCCGTAAATGGAATATATATAACGATCCTCCATCTGCATTACGTTGCTGCACATTACCTCCCTGTCACTCCATCACGCTAAGTATCTGTACGTGATATTCATCATTAACTACAATCTTTGATTACAAATTAAGTGCGGAAATAGTAATAAATTGTAGCTTTTCGACAAAATTTGCGACAAAGCTGTGCTGTTGGACATTAGAAGTCACTTTTTCACTCGCTGGTTTTATGGCTGCAGTTCTTGAGTTTGGCTTGGCGTGTCTGCACTGCCGAGAAAATTTATTGCGCACGCTGAAAGTGGGGTATTAATTCCTTGCGTACATTTATGCGAAAATGGTAAATTGAAAGATAGTAAGAGGAGAAGTTAATCTTATTTGTTGGTAGAATATGTCTACCTTTTTGGTATTCTACAACTGAGATAAATGGATTCGTATTAATTAGGCGATAATTTCACCTTTTCTTGTCAATTTTTTCGCTTAACGTTAATTATTTCAGTGCATACATTAATTTTGTCCAGGAGCAAAGGCTCTTATACCAAATCTGATACAGTTACATTGATAAACAGATTCCTGACAGCGGATGTCCGTATAATTACTAATCAGTTGGTGTTAAACAGATTAAAAAGGAGAGCGGCACGAGTCTGGAAGGAAATGTTCCGTAATTGTGGACCTTCCGGAAGTATAATCTGCGTGATTATGCTGGTTTATTTCAGGGTACTTAGATGAAGGAGGGAGTGAAGTAAGCCGGAGCATGAAGGCACGAACATACAGAATTTCAAGTTGGAATGATTGCTGCCACTGGTTCATGTTCCAGGTTCTAGTCTCAGTCACGACCGCCTTTTGACGGCTCTTTTACAGACCATCAGTTTCACAGTCATGACACGATTCGACGTCATATGAGTAATGCAGTTAAATGCGCTGTTAAATAATCCGAGAATCGATCCACTGGAAAATTTCATCATTCTGGTGAGGAAGCCCTTCAGAAAACGACCATTTGTAAAATCTGGAAAGAAATAGGATAACATTAACACAAATTTAAAAAGATAAATTACGAGAATGGGAGGTCGTTACTATGAGTCGTGTAGAGTGAATGTCTCCTAGTTTTATGATTGCCTAACAATTGGGTGGCCAGTTCGCTATGTGAACTGTTTTTATTAATTTTGGGATGTAGGAATAATGTTTCGACCCCTGCAGCGTATTCCAAATGTCTGCGGTTAGAAACCTTTACAAGTGTCATTATTCACAGTGGCCCTGTGATTTATTTTCCATCCTTGTATAGACACAAGTAGCCATAACGTCATTAAATATGCCTTAAAACTGTGTGAAATTGTAATAGGCATTTCCTTCTATCGTTTTAGGCGTTAACGCGATCTATTTTAATATGTCTACAACTAACTAACCTAACTCCATGGAGCAGAGTCTTTCTTGAGAAACTAACAGGTCGTCAGCTAGTCAAGAAATTCCCCGCCCTTTATGGAACCCGAAGGTTCATTACCGCATTCACAAGAGCACGCCACTTGTCCCTGTCCTGAGCAATATCAATTCAGTCCACGCCTGCCCATCACACTTCTTGAAGATCCATTTTAATATTATCCTCCCATCTACGCCTGGGTCTTCCAAGTTGTCTCCTTCCCTCACCTCTCAACACCAAAATCCTGTATGCACCTGTCCCCTCCCCCATACGTGCTACATGCACCACCCACCTCATTCTTCTCGGTTTGACCACCCGGATAATATTTGGTGATGAGTATAGTTCATGTCTACAACTATATTATCAAAACGGATTCTGTTAAAATAGGGACGAAAGTGTGAATTAGCGCTGAATGACTCGAAGACATGACCTGTGGACTTAAGCAAAGGAATTTTGCGGTTTCTTAAACCAGAGTAATTATGATCTAGCTCAGTAGCAGTTAGCTGCACAAGAAAGGACTTGTACTTACCTACTCAAAATTTGTATTTAGACGCGTTAATGGCTTGATCCCAACTGAGTTTCGGACAAACCGCCCAGTCCGTTCGGAAATCACTGCGGGGAGGGTCTGCGACCCATTTTTGGCGCGTTCGCATAAACAGCGAGAAGCGCCTATTAGCTTAGTCATGCATGTCTGTCCGTCTGTCTCCGCATGTATCAGCGCCGCGGCTCCCTCTGGACGGATTTTAGTGTATTTGATATTGGATGCTTCTACGAAAACCTGTCAAGAAACTCCAAATTTGGTTTAAATGGGCGACAATATCGGCCACTGTACATGACGACCAAAGTACGTTTATACTGTTGACAGCAGTACGAACTACTCTGTAGCTCCATAATAGTACAAAGGGAAGGAACCTTCGCGTTTCCATAGCACAAATGGTTACCGGAAAGCGCCACAGTGTCACGTACGTGCATTGCTTACCTTGTTAAAATATTCTGTCAATACTAATTTCTTACGACATACGTACGATATTTCTGCAAGCCAGACCTTGATTTGAAGCGGGTAGCTAAAAGGGACCAACGGACACGCAATAGGGTCACGTCACTGGCACAGTTCAAAGCTCTCACACATATGTATGTGTGCCCCGAGGGCGATGTAACTTGTGACCTCCTCAAGTGAACATCTTGGCTCAGATGCCCTCAGCTGCCCAGTCCGGTGACACCTACTGTGTATCAGGTGATGCTGAACCCGTTCTGATCCTTTCATTATCACACGAGTACAGCTATTTGGAATTCGTTTAGAACAGTGTTTCCCAAATGTTTTTGCTCGTGGACTCCTTTTGGCTTCAAAAAATAACCACTGATCCTCACATCCTTGCTCACGTAAATATAGCGTCCTGAAGGTGGGTATCCAAAATTAAAAATTTATATCTCAGAACTTATATTAGATAGCTACGAATACACACCAGTAGCATACGTAACACTGCATTGCATGATTTTACGTTAATTACTGAATGACCATCGCTTCGTGGGTACAGGGAGTTTCTTAATTAGATATTTTAACGGTCATACCAAATAAACACGTCGCCAATTAAAGAAGTTCCGCGATTATTTTTAACAAAACGTCAAACTTTAAAGTAGCCATTACAGGAATGTAACCAGTGGTTTAGAGCGTAATATTATTTTTCCGTCTGCAACAATTATTTTAAAACAAAGCTTGGCCTGTAATATACAAGACGACAGTTGAAAGAGGAATAACAACAATGGCACAGTTTGTGTGACATTTTTGAAGAAACGGAGTATGAAATAACAGCAGAATAACATTTGTTCTTAGTCGACGTATTTTCCTGTCTTTCAGATATTTAGCCGTTTCTGCAGCGCTCTTTGCTCTAGTTACGGACTTCAGTAGACTTTCACTGTATAAACTTCGATTCATTAACAGTAAGTAGGCTGCTGTGTATCTCCCAGTTACGTAAAGTCTCCGTGGCTTGTGGCTGCCGCTCGCATTGATACAATTGAGAATTGGAACATCATTTCCAGTTTATTCTGAGAAAGAATGAACCGGAACACGTGTCTGCGATTTAAATGCAGGTTAGCATTTCCTTCCAGTTGCCCAACGAGAGTTGAAAGTCCCATGATACAGAAACAGCCAGCGCTCACATGAATGGGAACAACAGGCAGTGTATGGAACACAACCATTATTGGCGGATGGTAAAGTCTCACGAAGAGAAAGGGGTCTGTTTGTGTTCACGTGTTGTACAAGACACAGAGATAAGGTAGCTGCTATTAAGTATAGGATGACTAAGGGCGAAGGGAAATCTTGTGTTTCACGATTGCTTGTTTTTACGAATTATAAATTAGAGTTAATTCTAGGACTCTTACGAGACCACCGATCTTCACGGTTAAGTGATTTGAATTTCTGATTCGAATTTAGGAGGTCCTGGTCTCGGTCCTAAGGCGTACGAGCCAAATTGTTTTCGTGATTTTACTCAGTTCTCCAAGCAAATGTTGAGGGTATGGCTACTCGTACCTTGAAACGGCTTCCTGCCACGCTCTTTTCCAGTACATCATCCATCGTTGCGATATACCTGGCTCTGCCTTATCGAATGCGCCTTTTTAGATTATAGTCCCTGTGATTGCCTATTGTCATTCACACGGTCGCAGTCTTTCTCAGTCCCATTTTTGTATATTATCTGAAAAGTAGCCAATAATCACTTCCTTTCTAGTCCTTCAAAGTTTATCGTTCATAATGTGAATTCTACTATATATAACCTATGTAATCTTCAAATCTATTTCAGTAAAATATTATAAAGGCGCTCCTATACAGCAGTAGTCAGACTTGTAGTTATATTTTGAAAGTTCTTGGAATTAAGCCTATAAGAAAACGCTAAATAGCAAAAGTCATTATTGCTTTTAGTATGATGGCATAGATTTCGTTTTACACTGAAAAATAATTGAGACTTTCAAGTCAGAAGTTTGGTGCAAATACGTACTGCGTTTTAAGTGTTCTCTGCGTTCATTTTTTATTATTAAGTTTGTCAGTTTTCCCTTAATACGGTACTGTGTGCCATACCTTTTATATGTCCTTATTGAAACGACGTAACACCTTTAAGGCTATTCAGTATAGGCGTATACTCGTACGTAACAGTAGGCTTCACCACGACGTATTGAGTAAAACTCTCAAAATATTAATGTTCCTGGTCAGGCCTTCCGGGAACGTTGTGACGAGGGACTAATATTTCTCTTCAGCTTGAGGCACATGACATTCTTGAACTAGTACCCAAAATTAATTTTATGCATGTAGTGTTACATCGCGTTTTCACTTGGCAGTTTTACAGCTGTGAAAGTGAAGTTGGAGCATGTGCAGTGCAGAAAAGGAAGAGTCTAATGGTAAGATACGTATCCTGCATCACTGATGGTGCTTGTGCTGCTCGTATCCAATGGCAGGTCTTCTGGTATGTTACGTCGTGTTTGTTGGGAAATAGTTACCGGCGTTTCGAAGGATAGTAATGCCTTCTTTTTCAAGGTCAAACTGTTGCCATGCAGTCCAAGGAGACGTGGACCGCTTGTGCCTGAAGACTAATCACTGCGGTAACTGGGACCGCTTGTGCCTGAAGACTAGAGCACTGTGATAACTGGGACCACTTGTGCCTGAAGACTAGAGCACTGCGGTAACTGGGACCGCTTGTGCCTGAAGACTAGAGCACTGCGGTAACTGGGACCGCTTGTACCTGAAGACTAATCACTGCGATAACTGGGTCCGCTTGTGCCTGAAGACTAATCACTGCGGTAACTGGGACCGCTTGTGCCTGAAGACTAATCACTGCGATAACTGGGACCGCTTGTACCTGAAGACTAATCACTGCGGTAACTGGGACCGCTTGTGCCTGAAGACTAATCACTGCGGTAACTGGGTTCGCTTGTGCCTGAAGACTAATCACTGCGGTAACTGGGACCGCTTGTGCCTGAAGACTAATCACTGCGGTAACTGTTCAGTCAACTCAGCATAACATCTCTAAAGACTTGAACCTTCAGCAACACCGCTGTGAGAACCTCAAATCTCCGTTATATTTCTTTATAAAATTCGTATGGAGTTTTCGAAGCTGTTCATGTACATAGTCAAAAGCTTTTATCGATTTACTTTTAATATTTTATTAGCCACAACATGCAAAGTTGTGATCGATTTGTATGACTCTAAATTTGCAGCTGGCATCGTACTGAAATTCATAATTCGAAAATTTAATAATTTGTACCACATAGCAGTGTGTGTGTGTGTGTTTGTGTGTGTGAGTGTGTGTGTGTGTGTGTGTGTGGTGTGTGAGTGTGTGAATGTGTGAATGTGTGTGACTTTTGTGTTTGAAAGTGTGTCTTTTGATGGATACCCTTATGACCACTTTAGTTGCGTGATTCCTATTACGCTGCTGATGCCTGTAAGATTGAGCGCATCCAGCGGAAGTTCGTATCTCTTTGTCATCTGCGGTTTTTTCAATAAATACAACATCAGTGTCCTAAATTACTTGAAATTCCATATTTTAAATGTTCGGTGGCTTAACCTAGAAGCGTTTTTTTCCTACTTAATGTTTACAGTGGGTTCAAAATCCCGCCGGGGGGCACGGATGTCTGTCTGTTGTGAGTGTTGTGTGTTGTCAGGTAGAGGTCTCTGCGACGGGCTGATCACTCGTCCAGAGGAGTCCTACCTAGTGTGGTATGTCTGAGTGTGGTCGTGAAGCCTCATTGAGGAGGCTTAGTACCATTAGCGCTGTCATGCCGTGAAAAAGAAAAGGTTATTTGTAATTAATTTGATTACATCATTTGTGCTACTCTTTTTATGTAACTAATTGCTCGAGCAATACTGTTTAAATATTTAATTTATGTGCTAAGTCTGTTGTAAATCTGACATTTTTGTTGTCGGATTGTGTGTGTGTATGTGTTCTCATATGATTTTCTTGTATTTATTTTGTGCCGGTTGTATAATTGGCCATTGCGCCGGTAAACTAGCACGCTTGAAAATATAGACTGAATTATATTATTATTATTATTATTATTATTACATTGATTTCGTACGCTATTGGTCAAAATATCTTACTAATATCTACCACTTGAGCACAACGGTCTGAAGCCACGTGAAGGTGATTGCAATGTGAATTTGTGGGCCTGTTTATACTGTAGACTGTACGACAATGTCTGTCCATTTGGGCTTGTTTATACTGTAGACTGTACGACAGTGTCTGTCCATGTGGGCCTGTTTATACTGTAGACTGTACGACAATGTCTGTCCATTTGGGCTTGTTTATACTGTAGACTGTACGACAGTGTCTGTCCATGTGGGCCTGTTTATACTGTAGACTGTACGACAGTGTCTGTCCATGTGGGCCTGTTTATACTGTAGACTGTACGACAGTGTCTGTCCATGTGGGCCTGTTTATACTGTAGACTGTACAACAATGTCTGTCTATTTGGGCCTGTTTATACTGTAGACTGTACGACAGTGTCTGTCCATGTGGGCCTGTTTATACTGTAGACTGTACGACAGTGTCTGTTCATGTGGGCCTGTTTATACTGTAGACTGTACGACAGTGTCTGTCCATGTGGGCCTGTTTATACTGTAGACTGTACGACAGTGTCTGTCCATGTGGGCTTGTTTATACTGTAGACTGTACGACAGTGTCTGTCCATGTGGGCCTGTTTATACTGTAGACTGTACGACAGTGTCTGTCCATTTGGACCTGTTTATACTGTAGACTGTACGACAGTGTCTGTCCATGTGGGCCTGTTTATACTGTAGACTGTACGACAGTGTCTGTCCATGTGGGCCTGTTTATACTGTAGACTGTACGACAGTGTCTGTCCATGTGGGCCTGTTTATACTGTAGACTGTACGACAGTGTCTGTCCATTTGGACCTGTTTATACTGTAGACTGTACGACAGTGTCTGTCCATGTGGGCCTGTTTATACTGTAGACTGTTACGACAGTGTCTGTCCATGAACCAGAACAGGTTCACATTCAGTATAGCAAGTCAGCAGCATGGCCCTGATATTTCGACCTACTGGAACATGCTTGCGGTTGTCCATCTGTTCTTAACACCAACCAGTACACAAGGTCACCCACACAAATAATTGTGTTATCAGTAGTTTTCGTATCGATATGCTCGCCTGATAAGCGCTATCGCCGCCCACAGTAAGAAGTTCGTTGTCGATTCACGTGACGGTGGACAAAAAGTGTCCCGGTTTGGTTCGGTGTCAGGGCCAGTTTGCACTCTTTCCAATACACATGTTATTTATACGTTTTGGTTAGGTGTGGCCGTTTTAATGAACATTAAGACATCAGTAATTGTGTGTAACTTTGCAACTTTGTATGGCAGATTGATGTTGCAGTTATTAACATTTTAACAATTATGCCTAATTCTATTAATATATCAGCAATGGGGTAGCTAGGCCTCTTGGTGTGCGGGGCCAGAAATCACAATGGCCTCCCCTAACAGAACTTGCAGACTTTAAAAAGTCACATTTATAGTGACTGAGCTACGGGCTGGACTATCTGGGATTCGAACCCCGCCAGAGGCAAAAGATTCTTTTCTCCTCCAAATCGTCTAGGTCGGCCCTGGGACTCACCCAGCCTCCAGTTCAATGGGTAAAGCAGCTGGGGCGTGATGTTGATCATGCACCTTCATCTATAGCTGAGGTTAATAAGTGGAGCTATACCTCTACTCCCCTTATGTGCCTTCAGGCCCAGGACAGGGACAAATTTACCTTTTTGATAGTACCGTAAAATATGCCACCATAGTTTATTCCAACGTCCCTTCTAACTCGTACGCACATTGTTTGGAAGTACATATTCTGTAAACTTTGCAGTTGATACTGTCGTCAAATGAACACAAAAAACAAGACTAATATGAGAACCTCACAGGAGAGTCAGTAATTGGTGCTGTGGGATTGTGCGGCCTATTTAAACAGTTTCGGCCAGAACAGCAGCTCAGAAATTAGACCTTACCGTACAGAATGTTAAGAGGACATTGAGTCAAGCCAATCAATTTGATCTCACGACGTATTTCGAAAATATTTTGCTAATTTTATTGAGAACAGCACCGCAGTCTGGCAGGACGTGAATAACAGGGCACAAAATTGGAGTGTGTCCATTTATCATGCAAATTGCTTAATGTTACTCTTATCAGTATGATAACTGACTTAGTGTTCGTGACGTCACGAATGTAACGCAAATAACGTCGGTAGCAGTTGCATCAAAGACGCACTTCAAGAGAAACTGGAGAGGAAGATGGCAGACACTAGAGGTGTGCCAATACTTGTGGGCGTTGATTTCCGTTCTGTTGCAAGAAATGTATCTAATTAACACGCAGGCGGAGATTATGTTTATTACCAAGAATTGCACTAGTTAACAAACGTAACGTCACTGATAATCTTATATTTATTAACTAGTGCAATTGTTGGTAATAAGTACCTTATACATCTATTGCATGGAAAATGTGTAACACACAGGCAAAGGTTTTTTATGTATGTCGCCAGTGCGTATTCTTGCATAGTTTCAGATAACAATGGTTATCTTATATTGTATTTTGAAATTAATTTTGACCTTCCACTCGACATACTCCCTTCGTTTTCGGAAATGAAAAGAATCCTTATTCCTTTTGTGGAAAAGAATCAACGCGGTTGTGCATGAAGCTTATTTTTTGACTTGAGATTTTTCCTGTGGCTAGTAAGCCTAATTTGGTCGTGGTTTGTTTCGCAGGAGAGGTGGTGTACGACTCCATTATCCAGAACAAGCACAAGACCAAGAGCTACTGGGAGCAGCTGATGATGGCAGCGGCGGCCTCGGAGCAGCCGAGGACACCTTTCAAGAGGGATCTTTTGAGCCTCGGCAGCGATGGCGAAGACGGGAAACCAAGCAGTGACGTGTCTGAACAAGAGTACTACGACGCGCGGTCGCAGATCTCCCTACATTCACCTGCAGAACCACTAGATTCGCTAGACCAGACGTACGATCTCGTGGGTTCAGGGCCTAAGATTGTTGAAACTGTCGCAAAGAAACTGATGGAAGCCGAAGCCGTGAAGCTGAACAAGAGCGTTGGCGAGGAGAGTGTTATCGAGATGGATATTCGTTTGCAACGAGAGCGAGAGGCGGCTTTGGCTCGAGAGAGAGAAGAAGCATTTCTAATGGCTGCGGCTGTGCCGTCCGCCCAAGTCATCGAGAATTCTCCGCCAATCATCACAGTCAGCACTGCAGCGACGTCGACGCCAATCGCTAGTTCTACCGAGACGAAGATAGCCCTTGAGCTGAGGGAAATGCGGGAACGGGAGGAGGAACTTCGCCGGCTCCGTCAGAGGCTCAGCAAAGACGAGCCCGACGACGGTTTCAACAGCATCCCGAACACAGACGAAGGCAACTTTTCGGAATATGGGAGCGAAGAGAAGGAGCTCAGTTTGGATGGCAACAGCAGGTATGTCATTCACTGCCGTAAACTTTCCTGTTAATAATAATCTAACCATGTTTGATATTAATTGTTGTGGCGGATTTGTGGGGAATACATATTCTACCGTATCCAAAGAAAACTCCAGGATAAGCTTCCAATCAGGTTACAAAAACTTAAACAAGGAAGGTAAAATCTATGGGTTCGTACTGTACAACAGGAAAAGTACTTGTCTGTCGGAAAGAGTCTCAGATGTAGTGATACTACTGCTGCACCATTTTTCATTTCTGCCACTGCTTTTGCTACCACCGGTACTACTACGGTTCTACTACTACTACTACTACTACTACTACTACTACTACACTACTACTACTACTACTGCTGCTGATACTACCACCACCACTACCATCACCATCATCACCAGTAGTATTAATAACATCTACTCGTACTCTCACTAGTATGTTACTACTACTACTACTACCACCACCACTACCATCACCATCATCACCAGTAGTATTAATAACATCTGCCACTACTACTACTACTACTAGTAGTAGTAGTAGTAGTACCAGTATCAATACTATCCATAAACTTGAATATAACTCCAAGGAGCAGAGTACGAATTGAGAAGCTAATGGTTCCTGCAGGTTCATTACCTTTTCCACAAGAGCCCGCCACTTGACCCTATTCTGAGCCAGATTAATCCAGTCCACACCATCCCATCCTATCTACGCCAGGGTCTTCAAAGCGGTCTATTTCCTTTAGGTTTCTTCCACCACTCCCCATAAACGCACCCAAAAATGCATTTCTCTTCTCTGCTATACGGGACACATGCCTCGCCCATTTCATTCTCCTTGATTAAACTTGAATACGCAAGGAAAATAAAAAAAATGTATTCGCCGTAAGACAAGAGGACATTTCCCACATATCGACCATAAAAAGGAGGACATACAAATAGTCAAACTTATTAAATAAATTCAGCATTGCCACTTTAAGGAAAATATACGTCACTGAAAATATAAGTTATTCCAATTTTTGCGCGGTGTACACAGAGTATATATACTATCTCGCTTCTGAATAAATTGTGAAATAATCTGACGTGTTTTGATTCCTATGTTTGGGAACAATTGTGTTAAAGTATCCTGCAAACAAACTACTTCTTTTAAAGTGAAACGCCGTTTCCTGTTCAGTACGCTGCGAGCTATTTCCAGTTTTTTGTTTCCTGTTTATATTCGTGATTAAATTGTCTTGAATATGATAAACCACACCCTGTTCACAACTGTGGATAAAGTTAGTTATCGTGAGATATCTGACTGTCGATAAGGGAACGGAACGTGGTGAGGGGCTGCGGCTAGCCAGTCGCTGTCCGCCGCGTTTACGAGAAACAAGGTTACACGTTGCCAGGCGAAGCCATGTTGCACGAAGACCGTAATACTGGGCATTACAACGGGTGAGTAAGCAGTGTGTGTGTCACTGTGACAAACAGAAGATGCGATCGTCGAACTTGGTGAATTAATAAAATTATTAACTGTGATCGTAGGGAGTGTTGTACGCGTGTACGGTTACAATTTACCGCCGATAACCCTGTTCTAAATGTCCATTAGCAATATGGCTATGCCCGCTTCCATACAATTCGGTAATGAATCGCACAACACTTGACACGTTTGTGGAAATAAGTGGCACAAATGTCGTTATTTCCTAGATTTTATATTACAAATATAACTTACATCGACTCTGGAAAAATGTGCTTTACTATCAACTTCGATTCGATCCATCATCTTTATTCGACATGTCGGTATTAGAGGTTCTTGTAGTTACATTACTCATTCGTGGGAAAGGTGAGAATTCCTGAACACTTAAGTCAGACAATGAAAGTACGTAAAATCAATGCTGAAGAGAAGTTAACAACAGGAGAGGAAATGTACGTGCTTATAACGTAACATTTAGGTGCATTTGACACTTTGCGTGGAGCTTTCACAAAAGTTTGTACCATTCAATCCACTGTCTTCGCACCGTCTTCTTTTGTTCACAACTGTACATAAAAGACAAAATGTCGCCAATGTTATTGCAATATGTTCTTATATTTCTTTTAAGACCGTATTATTTTATGTTTACCCTTTCTTGTTTATGCTAAATTTGTCGCACACAACTAAGTTTCAGCCAGTCGAAAATTTTTTTTTTTTAATTTCTGATTTAGCAAAGAATATTTAGGACAAAATTTACGGGTATATTTATAATCTATCTACGTATTAGGTTTCATATTCCTATATATAAGTACGAAATATTGAATGTTATAATGACACGTTTTTAGTTTGTTAGTTATGCATTACGTAAATCGAAATAAGAAAAATCGATACTGCATAGAACGTGACGTAATAACACGAAGGCTATGTCAGTGGATTATTGGGTCACGGCACAAAAAATGTCATGTACCGTAGGTGGGGCCATGTTATGTGTTTATTATCAAATATAAGGCAAAAAGTATTAAATATTATCGCCATGTGTATGTTTGCCTTAATTATCCGCAATGAAAATGTGTTATAACCTCAAAGTACCACCCGGTCGAAATCAGTCAGCATTAAACCTTATGACTCTGTGTTTATATTCTTTCCTTAATTACCATCTTTGCAAATCGCATCTGTCTTGCGACACATGATAAAGCACCTATGACCTGTCTGGTTGTGCCTTATCTTTTTGTGATTGTCTCGTAAATGCCACGAGTTTTAAAAAATCGTTTCCCGTGAAGTGCATCTCGATTCTCTGTACAAGTTTTATTATAAGATTCTCAAAACCCCAGAATCATTCAGCGAGATTGCAAGTAACTTTCGTAGACCTTCATGTCTAATGTCTGCTATTTATGTCAGGTTCAACAAAATTTGGCCTGTCGACAGATTGTAGTGAAATTTAGTAATATAAAATTTCACGAAAATACTTACAGTTGGTGCCGAGTTTTTCCATCCGGACGGACGGGAAGACGGACATGATGAACCTAATTTTTGCTTTTCGCAACAGTTTTGCCAACGCGCCTAAATGTGAATGTGTTGTAGTATAGCACACTCTGTCCTTGGAGGCTGACAATGGCAATGAGAAAGTTAAATCCTGCATTTGTTAAAGACTTTGTTTATAATCCTACTACATGTGCGGTGTTTGTGTTGTTTGCCTTTTAAGGAGTGTTGGAAGATGTTGTTCAGGAAAATACATATGAAAGATTTGAATTACGTGGATAATTTAGGGCGTTCACATTAGTAGGAACTTCATGATTTTTAAGATCATTTATATGTTTATAGTAGTGAAATGCTGGGGGTTGCGTTTCAAGCTATTGTGTCAGTGTTTGGTCTGTTAGACGTGTCGGCGTTCTGGAAACAGATTATTACAGTAGAAGAGGAAAATTAAATGTTGAAGACGACTTTTTTTCATAGAGGCTGAAGTACATGTATTTACATACTTTGTCATATTATTTTTACTGTTCAACTTGATGCTCTTATTTTGCCTGACTCTGACAGCTCTGAAAGGACCATATAGCATGTATTTTACAAATATTTCTGTTCTTGAACTTCCCGTTACGTAACGCGGACCTTCTCAACAGGCTCTCCACATTTTTCTTCTTGAAAAGGAACTTTGTTTTATACATATACTATGAGCAAGGATTATAACTTATCAAATAAACCAGACCTATTGTATAAATACACGTACAACCTGAGTGAAAAAAAAAAATCCTAGTTATGTGTCTTTGATTGCAGTGAAAGATCATGAGAAGGGAGGTGTAGATGAAGCTGACACTTATCCGTTGTTAAAAAGTGTTCTGACTTCTGCTTCCTCTCATTAAACTCCCTCCATCACTACTGCAGAGTGTTCAACATTTTTAGTGAAGCAAATGTACCAAAACTCTACCAAATTTGGAAACATAATTTTGGGACCAATATCGCAGTCGAGTAGATAGTAGTAGTACTGCGTCGTCGGGTAGCTTTGGACTCACATTTCCGTCCAAAGTTTCGGCTGTCACGGAGATTTGCGTGGTTTCCTTTCTTGGTCCTTCCGGTCGAACTCTGTAACAGTCCACAACTGGTTTCTTCCAAATTCTTTCCACTTCACTATTCATAGTTATTCTTCCTTTCGACGTTACATAACAAAAACTGCGATGAATCATTGTTAAATAAACCAGATTAATTTGAATTAACATGTTTGTGGTTGTCATTTAATAGCGTAGGCCAACTTAGTCGGTATAGCGACTCGGTACGGGCTGGACGGTCCGGGGATCGGACCGCGGTGGGGACGAAATTTTCTGCACTGGTGCAGACCTGCCCTGGGGCCCACCCAGCCTTCTGTACAATGAGTACCAGGTCTCTTTTCCGGGGGGTAAAGCGGCCGGGGCGTGGCGTTAGCCACCAGCCCCATCTATAGTCAAGTTTAAAGAAGGGGTAGAGCTATAAATCTGCTCCCCCTCTGGGCCTTCGTAGGCTGTTCTAAGGTGACCTTTACCTTCACCTTCAACTTGTTAACTCTATCAGTATCATTTAATAGCAAATATTTATTCCCAGTAACAAATTTGATGTTTACTATTGGTGTAGTAAATTTTCCAAGTTAGCTAACTTCCATTGTACTCACCCGTCTATATATACATATACATATAATTTTTACTGTAATTACGTAATACCGACCAACGTCAGCTGGTAAGGTTGCGATATGATAATTAGCCTGCAAATATACCTTCGTTATTAGTCTTTAAAAACTTGTTTCGGAGTCCATTTATTTGCCTCCTGAGGCAATAACTGCCCACTCCTTCAGGATAGCGACTAGGCTACGGGCTGGACGGTCCGGTGTTCGAATCTCGGCAGGGGCGAGTGATTTATCTATTCCCCGAAAACGTCCAGACGGGCTCTGGAGCCCACTGAGACTCGTATTTAATGGACATTGGGGATTTTTCCCCAGTGTAAAGCGGCCAGGTCGTGAGGCTGACCACTCAACCCATATAGTGCCGAGGTTAAGAGTGAGTGCAGCTATAAACTCAGTTCGCTTATACGTCTTAATGGCGTGTGTGGGGGGACTATTTTACTTTATGTTTCACCTTGCAGAATAGAAACCTGCATAATTGTGTATTTATTTAAAACTGTTTTACCAAATGGGATATTGAAAAAAATACCAATCTGAAATTTCATACATTAGAGCAAAGGTTTTAATCTTTTTGTGCCGGCACCCACCTTAAGTTTGAGAGTGAGCTTCGCTACCAACGGGTCAGTTCTGAAGAAATAATGTTTCCTTTCAATTACTTTGCCGTTGTCTACAAATTAAGTATTGTATTATTATTATTATTATTATTATTATTAAAATATAACTGAGTGTTAGGAAATTAGGTAAAAGGTAAAGGTTATCTCACAACACGCCAAGCAGGCACAGGAGTGAGGTAGAGGTGTAGCTCTACACATACGCTGCCTTGGCGCTAGAACGTGTTGGGTGGTCAGCGCCACGCCCTGGCCGCTTTACTCCGGGAATGAGACCCGGTACCCATTGTACAGGGGGCTAGGTGGGCCTCGGAGCCGGTTTGGATGGGTCCTGAAAATCTCACCGTCACCGGGGTTCGAAACCCGAGCAGTCCAGCCCATAGCGAGTCGCAATGTCGACTACAGGAAATTAGGTATATTACAAAGTTCTAAGTATTTAAGATATTAATAATCAGTTTGTTAGTTGGTAGTGCAGAGTAGTTTTTCAGCAACATGTATTAGAAGAGCTGACTATATCCATGGGAAAGGAATCCTTCTGAGATGCTAGTATTCCCGGATTTTATGGAAGCCGAAGTTTCATTACCGCGTTTGCAAGAACCCGCCACTTGTGTCCCTGTCTTGGCTCAGATTAATCAGTCCACGCCCTCCATTGCCATTTCTTTAATTCCCATTGTAATATTCTCACATCTACACCTGGGTCTTCCAAGTGTTCTCCTTCTTTCAGGCGTCCCCTCCAATACCTTGTACGCTCCACGATTCTGGGTTAATGATACTCCCTGAATTTAATGCAGTGTTAAGTGCTGTGTTCTGCGTACCAAGTTCTATTTAAGTCGCATCCTTCAGGATGCAGCGGTCGAAGTCAAGACTTAATTCTTCCACATGTTCCACGATAAAATTTTTGACTTCAGAAAAATCAAAATTTTTTCTCCAGTTGCCTGTTTAATGTGTGAAAGTAAGCAATCTTATTTTCTTCCATTTTTCTCTTCTATTCTTTCTGCCATCCTTTGCTAGCTGTCAACCTACGCTGTCTGGTCATGACCTTAATTTGAAGAATTCAGCTTATATGTTTCGGCAAATTATCTGACATATGCTGGTTACAATATCCACTTGGAATTCGAGAAGGTTAAAGCCAGGGGATGATTTATTTCAGACAAAAAGTTTTGGACCTCATTGCGTAATGCCACAACTCGTTAAAGAACGTTTAGCCGTGACAGTCACCTGACCTCAGAGTGATAAAGTTAACGCATGTATTCGGTTCCGGTATCTGACCACATCTGGTTAAACGTCTTCTTGTTTTACGACGTGTTTTTGTAAAACTCACAACTTGAGTTACCTCTTTGATCCAGGTTTTCCAACACCCTTCTGTTAAGGAGACATGAAAAATTTCACTACGGATAAACACCCTAGATCTGAAGAACGCTTTTGGTGTCCCAAACATTGCTGGTGCACCATCAGTGCACAAACTGAAACAATGATTCCAGGTTAGTTCTTCTTTATTGAAAAACAAGGCAGCACATTGACACTGTCTCGGCCTTAAAGTCGGGGCTTCATCTCTGACCGAGCGGGGCACAGAGGAAGAAGTTTTTTCTTTACAGGCTCATTTCTGATCAGACTGAAGGGTACCAGGACAAGAGCAGCAGTGTATAAAGTAGTGGCGGTGGCGATGGCAGCAATGGTTGCCGCCATCGTAACTGTATTTGCCTAGGTATCCATAGTGGTGGTAGTGCAGTACTCGTAGTAGTAGTAGTAGTAGTAGTAGTAGTAGTAGTAGTAGTAGTAGTAGTAGTAGTAGTAGTAGTAAGTTAGTAGTAGTAGTAGTAGTAGTAGTAGTAGTTAGTAGTAGTAGTAGTAGTAGTAGTAGTTTAAATAAAGAGAAATGCATTTTCCATGCATCATTTATTTTAATTTTGTGTAGGTCTACGAAATGCGATATGATATTGACTGTAGTGTCTCAGTTGCTCAGTGTGGGGTGTCTTCTTCCAGGTAAATTAAAAATACTACCCTTTGAACAGGTTCTGACTGCTTTTCCTCAGCCTGTCAGTTTTACTTTTGGTAGTCAGTCCCTCGTGACGTTCAGCGCTACGTAACCACCGTTCCTAAATAAGCCAGACGCAAAAGAAGTTGTGTATTCTGAACTCAGAAATCACCTTGCCGACAGTTGGTCAAGGTTACCTGTTTCATGTGCTGGTCTTCTGGTTGATATCGTCTGATCTGTTAGTTGTCGCTTCTATCGTGAAGAAAGAGGCAGTGTATGTTTTGAAAATTTCACTGTGACATAATTCAATAAAATTTCCTGAGCTGCCAATCGTTTTAGGTGGTTGAAGTATACCAGCCTTTCACAGACGAACTCTTTATCTCCATCATTAGGGTTCTGAACCCTGATAATATAGATAAAGTCGGTGTTCGAAACGTCGGTTGGTTTGAACCAACTGGCGTCGCTGTCGGTCAGCAGCAGTACCTGACTTGCACCTGCCAGACTGCACGGTGTATTGACACAGGAGACTGGAATGTGAATCTTGACATCTGTGAAAACTTAAAACTTTCTTTACTTTGTTTAGTCTTCTGTTTTAGTATATACTTACGATTTTTGAAAAAGAAACCCTCTGGAAAATTCAGAGATTCTCTCATAAAATAGCCTGCGGGAACGTCAGTGGTCCCACTACTAGTTTTCACTCAGCGTTTGGCACAGAAATGTTAAATGTTCTAGCGACTTAAACTGGAAAGTAAAATGTATAGTTTAGCTGGAAGGAAAGACAAATATTGGTCACGTGATTTGTTTTTTTTAGCCGCATGATGAGTCCGGAAGTTCTGGCAGGTCCGGGATCTTTCCTGCACCAGAGGACGCAGTCCATGGATTCTATGAGTTCCGGGCATAGCTCCGGCTCCGGTTCTGGCTCCGGCAACGCTGACGTCATTGTGGGTCGTCGTCAAATAACGGTGAAGCCTCTAGACGAACCCGACGATGAAGAAATTCCAAGCTACATGTTGAGGTCAGAAATTCCTATCAGCTTTCACTATACCGATTAGTTTAAGAAGTGAAAGATTTAAGGTGTGGCCCCTTTTGAATCCCGCGGAATTTTGCGGAGATGTCTCTCACTTTGCTTTCTTTGTTAGACAATTTATATTTATGAACACATATGTGGGGTGGGGATGGGAAATGTTTTCAGTTCTTTTCATTATAAAGTGGCAAGTTTGAAGTAGTTACTAATATTGTGTTGAAGATTGTTGGAATTTATAGGTCTATCAGTTATTTCTGTGGTATGGCAAGGGATTTTTTTTTTACTTCAAAATGTGACTGTGTCAGTATAATATTGAGCTAGTTTCTGATGTGTAAACAATTTATACACGTGGCATGTATTCACAACTGTAAAATTAATCGTTACTTTTTCGGTAAATAATAAATTACCTCGTTCAACAAACAGTCTTTTTCTCATCGGGCTTTGTTTTGAACTTGTAATTGCATGGCGGCTGCCATGAACGTCAAACTTTTTACTTCCAGGTGCGAAACATTTTAAATTATTACGTTTAAAATTACTAAATTCTTTTAGACCAGATATGAAGTTGTACGTTTCTTTTTAATTTTAATTCTGTTAATTTTCCAAAGGGTTTGTAATCTGTAATTACCGTAATTTGTGCAAGGAAATATTCTGGCTGTCTTTGCTTATTGTGAAAGCATATGAAACTCCTGTCGTTCAGAAAATGTTGCGCAATGTGCTATCAGTAAGTGATCCAATAGACCTCGCATGCTTTACCACACGTATTTTCCTAAATGACTTTTCCAGTATTACGTGTAACCAGATCTCACAATATTTGAAAAAAGTACTAGGATATACCATAAAATTCAGGTGTCTCTTTAGCTTAGAATACTTAGAACTGATACAGTTAGATTAAGTATGCTAATAAAAGATTACACCTTCAGAATATTCAGATAAGACTGCAACTTTACATGCTTCGACTTTCTAAGACCATTATCATGAGGAATTTCCCCATCAAGTATTTACAGGCTAGTGATAAAAACATTGTGTAAAATTGAGTAAGTCAAGATGCGTAAGAAGATAATACGGGCAGCTCTTCAGCTACTACATTAACAGATAACAGCAAAATCATGGGCATGTGAACCTGTAGCCATTGACCTTGCAACTATATATGCTCACGCATTTGGAAGTTTGTCGTTGTGCAAATATGCTGTGGAATTTTATACACTGTAAGTTGTGCCACTGCAAAAGTCAGTGGTTAAACAGCTGTGGAAAAAGTAGAGGCGCAGAGTTTGTATCAATATGCTTTGAAGGTGTATTCTGATGATTTTAGTGCTATTTATTAGTGTAAGTTCATAGCATAAAAGCGCGGATGAAAATACCCCCCCCCCCCAAAAAAAAAAGAAGGAATAAATTTGGATTACCGTGTTATTGGTTTATCCGCTCTCTGTCATTATACAGCGCCATACAGCGTGTCCGGATGATGGGTGTCCAAAACACAAAAATTTATATCTCGAAATCTCTCCATTATACAGACTTTTTTGCATCATTACAAAGGAAAACTCTCTGAAAGTTATATTCTTCTGAGTGGATTTCAGTGTTGGTACCCCTGGTGGTGCGACAAATATCCAGACGAAATTCGACCTCTCAACGTATTTTGATGCATGCTTTGGGTCACCGTAGCCACAGCGTCCATTATGACGGCTTTAAACTGCTGAAGGTCGTTGTTTTTGACCTGGTAGACGAGGTGAGGACTCACCTTAATCACACGATGCCTGGCGGATGGATCGGCAATGGAGCACCGATTGCCTGGCCTCCTAGGTCACCGGACTTAACAACATTGGATTTATTCGTATGGGGTTATGTGAAGAACCTCGTCTACCAGTTCGGAAACATTACTAAATCTGTCGTTACTGTGTTACACGAAACACGGTAACTCCGTAGTTGTAACGATATTCTTGTAGCGCCAGTCTGTGTGCTTTGCCACCACTCCATTCAGTCGTCCCTTCTTTATCTACTGAGCCTTCAACACTCAGTTGAACAATTGTGCATTTGCCATAAATATTAACGGCTTATGGAAGCTAATTCATTATAAAGCACTTTCCTACGTATCATACTGCAAATGTCTGGTTAATGTGTCAGAGGACAATATTTCCTTATCGGCTTCGCAACTACTCTTTTATCAGCGTCACATTCACACATCAGCCACGTCCCATTTGATAGGCAGATAATAGATAGCAGAGAAGATATCTTGTCATGACCTTCGCTCTTCTGGGATGTTACACAGCGTATGTTGGTAATTGTTTACCGCCGCTTCGGGGCAGCCTATCGGTCTTGTTTTCAAGGGTCAAGCAGTCCGTGAAGAATGCCGGGCAGCAGGTGGATATCTTATTATTAGGCTTGGGATTATGTGCGTTTTGCTTACTGCACATGTAAAATAAAGCTACATTTAAACTTTCTCTTAAGGCCAATACTACAAATAATGAAATATGTACTTCATTATTTGTAGGACTGTACCTTAATTGAAAGTTTAAATGTAGCTTTATTTTACATATGCAGTAAGCAAAATGCATATAATCCTAAGCCTATAATATAGAGGTGATGTGTAGGAAGGAGGCCGAGGGAGGGGGGGGGATGAAAGGGGACTCACGAATTGGAGAGACCAGAGTCAGATGGGGGGGGGGGGGGGGGAATGAGAACTGGCGCAGAAATATGGGACACCAAAGTAAAAGTGACCCTTGAAGATGGGACAGATAGGCAGTCCCCAAACGTCGGGAACCAAATACCAATCAGAACCGCGTAACATCCCAGAAGAGCGAAGGCCTCAACTACACCGCGGCGGAAGCCTGAAAAATTACAACATATCTTGTCGTTCGTCCCTTGGCCCTGTTAGTAACATGCTTAACATGGTAGTGGCCATGTAGCACGTCACAGAATGTGCGTATCCGTGTTGAACAGTAATATAGGCCTACGGCTCTGTTGACACCCGCCCTTCTGTTCTCTTTATCGATGTTCTGTGACCACTAATGGACAGCCAAACACTTAAATCAAAGTCGAGTATAACCTTGGTGACCATGTAGTGCCGAGGCAGTAAATTTACCTGACCTGTTCAACTTGTGTTTACCCCTCATACCACTACTCAGAGAGAGAGAGGAGAGAGAGAGAGAGAGAGAGAGACCATTTGTAGCCAGTCCATGTTGCTGAACTATAAAATAAAAGTTAAACTTGTCTTCGTGCACGCCATGAATGATTTTGGAGGTATAGCTCCACTCGTTCCTCGGCTGTAGATGGAGGTGAGTGGTCAGCTTTTGCCCCAGGGAAAGCCTCCCCTGTACCCATCGAATAGGTAAGGTAAAGTCCTCCCTAGAACAGGCCATGAAGGCCCAGAGGGGGAATAGAGGTATAGCTCTACTCTTTCTTTAACCTCGGCACTAGATGGGGTGGGTGGTCAACTCCACGCCCCGGCCGCTTTACCCCCGGGAAAGAGACCCGGTACCCATTGTATAGGAGGCTGGGTGGGCCCCAGGGCCGGTCTGGACGGCTGCAAAAAATCTCGCCCCCACTGGGATTCGATCCCCGGACCGTCCAGCCCGTAGCGAGTCGCTATACCGACTGAGCTATCCCGGCCCATCATCGAATAGGAGATTTCTGAATTATAATGCATTAATAATTGAATTCCCTTTAATTACTCAAGTTATTTTTTCAGGTTCTGAGAGTGGTGTAATTCGTATTACTTCGTATTACTCTTAATTTCGGACGCTTTATGCGGGAAATGTTTTCCCATTTTGAATTAGGACTGCACAAATACCGGGCACCTGGTCGCCCGGGCGACCAAGTATTTGACGGCGGTACCTGACGTTTTCAGCATAACCACTGCAGTATTTCCCCTGACATACAAAATATGTGTCAGAGCACATGCATCGAGCACAAAGCGCCAGGCAAGAGTGACATTCACAGGTCACGTCACTTGAGAACTGTGGGCCCTCAGTACGGAACTTGCCTCGTGTCATCTTGCTGGCGCCTATAATTTGGACGTGACTTCTATATTTTTGTAAAATCTGTGGACTCCTGTTTATATATTTATTTCCAGCCTACTTTTTCTCCGTAAAAACCAAAGGACTTAGACTTTTTGTGTGTAGTAGCCAAGTAACAGATTAATGCCTTTTCGAAAATTCAACCCGCGCGTGCTTTTGAGGCCCTATTTATCGTCGAAGTAATCAGACACAGCCTGTCCTCTCGAAGCGTGAATAGTAGGCCTGTAGAACAGTCAGATGTAGGATTTTGCATCAGCTGAAGACACCCATCAAACGGCGCGGTAGAGCTGTTTCATAAACTCATTTATATATACATTTATGAATGTATGAAACCATTTACCGTGTCGACGCCACCAGAACTCGTTTAGTGTGCGTCGGTTTACTGTAGTTATCTCTGAAGTGCAGCGATACCTGGGCTAGTATGTCACATACTGTCAGTTTTGTGTGCGAATACTGTACTGTAACCTACTTCTGTCATTTGAGGTGCAAATATTTGGGGTTTTGATCAGTGCTAAAACTGTGAAGGAGCAAACGTGAAAGACATAACTGTCGCCTGTGACAATAAACGTAGATGTACAGTAAACCGGAGTTAATGTAGCACGTGTGCCCTTTATTAAACCACATTTTACACACTTTCTTAAAATTTTAATTGTTATTCTGTTGAACATGTGCATGACGACATAGGCATGGTATGTACATTGTGTTGTTCCAAACAGTAATGAGCTTAACCAGCACTAATCGCTTAACTCACACTTCCCATGTTTGGAGTTTGTTGGAGGAAGATACACAAATCGTTTGAGTATGAACTGCTTTCATTCTGTTACTACAAATCCCACTGCTACAGGCTACGTACATTTTTTATGCTGATTTTCTGTAATTAAATTTTCTTTCACACAATATCTCGTTTTAATATTGCCATTCAATCTACTTTTAGAATAGGTAACTTGACAGAAGCTTTTATTGCTCGTACTTGTACACAGTCATTTGTTCGGGTAATGAGACGGACTAAAAAAGGTGCTGTGTTTAATATTCAAGTCTTCTGAGATGTTATGCTATGTTCTCGTTGTAGTTCCCGACGTTTCAATGGCTAGTATTGCCTTGGTCTTCAAGTTCGAATATTCAAAGCATCCACATACCCATTGAAGTTCTGGACTCGGCATCAGAGCCTGAACTGCCAGACCTTGAATATGCAGGCAGTACGATGCTTCAAAACGTCGGGAAATGTAAATCCAACGACACGGCTTTGCGTCCAAGAAGACTTGAATCCTAACGCCGCTGTGATAAGCTTGAATCTCGCAGATATTAGATTGCTAAGTGAAAATTTGAAAATGTAGAGTGAACTAAATTTATTTTATTGTGTCCTAGTTTACTGCTTAACAGTGAGCACTTTTCCAAATGAAATTCACGGGCGTTATAGTTACTGTCTTAGCAACATAGTACACGCAAATTTGTCTGGATATTATGTAGTTAACATTGTGGCGACGAAAGAGGAAGTTGAGTGGATATAATGTGTATTCTAGGTTTTTGAGTAAACAATATATTGACTGTACTCTTAGCTTGAGAATACGTCTTGTGTGCTGCTATCTGGTGTCCCGAAGTTTAGTGCGTTATGCCAAGCGTGTTTTGAGTAACTGACGAACCGAGTGGGGCAGACGTAAGTGGTTTGAAATGCGTATTCAAAGTGTCTGTGTGACTTGCATCTCGTCGCAATGGCGTGAGAGGGCAAATAAAAACGACTTACGTGTAAATACAAAGTCCTAATGTAGTGTTTACTAAGGTTTCTTAAACGGGAGCAGGTTATCTGATCATTGTAACACGTATGAAGTGTCTACAGCAAAGGACACTTGGCCGAGTGAGAAGTCTGTTCTCTTCTAAACTTCGATGTAAGTTACAGTCCATTTATAAAGGCTGTATGTGTGAAGATTTGAACTGAAGTTGAAGGCCAGTTAAATCCTGTACCAGTTAAAACGTAAAACATTCTCGGAAGTTCCGCGATTAAATACAGTTTATTTTAAATATACGTAGTAATACAGGCCAAAGTAAAGCATTCAAAATCCATAAATTATACATTTTTATATAATACTGGACAAATTTTGAACACTCTTTGTACACCAGTCAAGCACATCTTATACTTACACGTGGCTGTAATAAGATTAACCTTGTCTCTCCAGTCCTTCCAGGTAAGTTCGCACGATACTTGCTCGCCATTCGTTATCATCCTCATGTCCTGTTCGTTGTTGCATGATCAGTGCATGTGCACGTGTTATCGTTAATTAACTTACGTCACACTTGTACTTGGCATAAAGTTAACATTTAAATTACTAAACATAAGGAAAGGGATTAAAAGTTGTCTTTGTTTGGCAGTAAATCGCGTACGCAGACTGAAGGCAACGAAATTTCACTTGTTTTATTTTCCCATACTTTTTACACCACTGATTTGCTTCGACTTCGTACAGAATTTATCCCAATTTTGTACGGTAGTCGTCTTGCAAACTACGGGGCCTTGTTGGAGATTTAAAGCGCATTATTGGACAAGCGTTGATAAAGGAGATACTTTATCATAATTAACTTATGTCGACCTCGTTATCGTGTTGGTAGATCAGTGTGATAAAATTACCGTTCAATAGAAAGTAGTACAGTCTCTGTAAAAACATTTTCTGATAGTTAAATTATATTAGTTGTGGTGTAATATGTTGTTCAAGAATACCGCAGATATTCGCTAGCGTTGTAGGGTTATGTCTGTACAGGATAACAGGATCTCTGTACCGTTATGTCTGTACAGGATAACAGGATCTCTGTACCGTTATGTCTGTACAGGATAACAGGATCTCTGTACCGTTATGCCTGTACAGGATAACAGGATCTCTGTACCGTTATGTCTGTACAGGATAACAGGATCTCTGTACCGTTATGTCTGTACAGGATAACAGGATCTTTGTACCGTTATGTCTGTACAGGATAACAGGATCTCTGTACCGTTATGTCTGTACAGGATAACAGGATCTTTGTACCGTTATGTCTGTACAGGATAACAGGATCTTTGTACCGTTATGTCTGTACAGGATAACAGGATCTTTGTACCGTTATGTCTGTACAGGATAACAGGATCTTTGTACCGTTATGTCTGTACAGGATAACAGGATCTTTGTACCGTTATGTCTGTACAGGATAACAGGATCTTTGTACCGTTATGTCTGTACAGGATAACAGGATCTCTGTACCGTTATGTCTGTACAGGATAACAGGATCTTTGTACCGTTATGTCTGTACAGGATAACAGGATCTTTGTACCGTTATGTCTGTACAGGATAACAGGATCTCTGTACCGTTATGTCTGTACAGGATAACAGGATCTCTGTACCGTTATGTCTGTACAGGATAACAGGATCTTTGTACCGTTATGTCTGTACAGGATAACAGGATCTCTGTACCGTTATGTCTGTACAGGATAACAGGATCTTTGTACCGTTATGTCTGTACAGGATAACAGGATCTCTGTACCGTTATGTCTGTACAGGATAACAGGATCTCTGTACCGTTATGTCTGTACAGGATAACAGGATCTCTGTACCGTTATGTCTGTACAGGATAACAGGATCTCTGTACCGTTATGTCTGTACAGGATAACAGGATCTCTGTACCGTTATGTCTGTACAGGATAACAGGATCTCTGTACCGTTATGTCTGTACAGGATAACAGGATCTCTGTACCGTTATGTCTGTACAGGATAACAGGATCTCTGTACCGTTAAATGCGTAAAACAGCAACCTTTATCCGTTACGAATGAAGAAAGCTATCTCTATTCACGCCATGAAGACTGACATATGGGGGGAGCAGAGGTATAGCTCCACTTATTCCTAACCTCGGCACTAGAGTGCTGTGAGTGGTTAACTTCACGCCCCGGCCGCTTTACCCCAGGAAAGATCCCCAGGTACCCATTGAATAGGAGGCTGTGTGGGCCCCAGAACCGGTCTGGACGATTTAGAGAAGAAAAAGATCCTTGCCCCCTCCCGGAATCGAACCCTGAACGCGTGGCGAATACTATGGGCCTAAACCACGTTTTTTTTAAATTTTTTACGTTGATTAATGCTGTCAAAAGCATTTGTGCCGATTTGATGTAGTTACAATTTTACAAGATCAGTGCGCAGTTAACTGCACGCACACTGCCTCGTACTGACTCCTAACATTCCTATAATTCCCTTCTCCATACGTCGACCGGTAATTCCTAAGAGTTTGGCTGTGAGTCAGAATATGCAGTGTTCAGATATTTGGCAACGACGTAAAGCGGGTTAGAATTAGGATTCGGTCTCCTTCTGATATACGAAACTGCGTCACTGGGTGATTGGTTCGCGACGTTTTGAGACAGTGTGGTGATCTCAAAACGTCGGGCACCGTGCATTGACGCGATGCCGTATCCTATAAGAACGGAGATTCGACTGCACCGCTGCGAAAGCCTAAAAACTCGCATAGGTCAGAATTTGTCTTACAAAGTTTATATCAGATTTAATTATGGGATCCCGTTCACAGTCCTGTATCTGCAGTAACCTCTCCGAAGACGTAAATCTGAAATTACGATATACACAGCTGTAATTGAGCTGTTTTATGTGGTGTCTGTCAGTTAGGTCCCAGCGGAAAGAGTGTCTGAGAATTGCGCGCTGAGGGCTTTGTAGACGTAAAAGGAAGAAACGGGAGGCGTGAGAACGTTGCATAATGAGGGCTGCATGCTGGCACTCTTCACCAGATATCATGAGGGTGAGCAAGTCGAAGAGAATAGATATGCAGCGCAGTCAACACGCACGGGAGAAAGAAGAACTGCACATGAAATTTTGATATAGTTAATAATCAGTACTGTCTTCCGAATAAATCAACTTACGTGGGTACTGACGTAATATGGATACATTTTTCGGCTCACCAGCCACTGTCAGATCGTAACTGGTTATCCACAACAGGGATTGGGAAGCGCACTCGGATTTCGCTTGTGCTGTACGTATTTTTTGACGTGAGATGGATAGATCCGTCCAGATTTACGACCACTGGCGTAAGTAAGGACCTCGCAGACCTCTTGGGTAATGGGGGCCCCAGATGTACTAATTAACTGACCAACTGCCTACGTACACAGTCCGACAATTATATAATGAGACTGATTTTATTTTGACCAAGATAGAAGTGCCATCTATGAAGCAATGCATGCCATCCAAGTGCCCAACCTTCATCTGTAATCTGGCAACACCGCAACGTCCCACGCTGAGCATGACGGGAAATACGGCGCCATGTTGTGTAGGTAGTGAGAGGACGCGGTCACAGTAGCAGCATGGAGCAGAGAGCGAACATTAAATTCTGTGTTAAACTCGGGAAAACTGCAGCTGAGACTGTGAAATTGATGAGACAAGTGTATGGGGATAATTCTTTATCTCGTGCACAGATATTCAGGTGGTATGCACGATTCAAAAGTGGTGTGGAAACGATTGAAGATGAAGCCAGGCCTGGGCGTCCATTTTCTGTTCGTAACGAGGGACTCATTGTGAAAGTGAGAGAACGAATACAAGAAGAACGTTGTGTGACTGTGAGAATGATGGCTGATGAGTTTGGTGTTAACAGGGAGACGATTCGTCAAATCTTAGTGGAAGACCTGGGCAAGAGAAAGGTCGCTTCCCGGTTTGTGCCGCATTCATTGAATGATGATCAAAGACACGAGCGTGTTCAGTACGCAAAAGACATCATTAAAACTGCTCATAGAAATAAAACTTTCTTGAATTCGATTGTAGCAGAGGATGAAACTTGGTGTTTTCGCTATGATCCCACAACTAAACGCCAAAGTGCTGAATGGAAGTCACCAGCATCACCAAAAGGCAAAAAAGTTCGTTTTCAAAAGTCAAAAGTGAAGACAATGCTTGTGTGTTTCTACGACAGCAAGGGAATTATTCACCACGAGTTTGTCCCTCAGGGACAAACTGTCACTGGAAGTTTTTATTTGAGTGTTCTGGAACGCCTATGGAAGAGGATTCGCCGTGTCCGGCCCGAGTACTCAGCACCAGGCAGTTGGTTTCTTCTTCACGACAATGCACCGGTTCACCGGGCAGTTGCTGTACAAGAATTTTTAGCCCAAAAACAAGTGTGCGTGCTCAATCATCCGCCTTACTCTCCTGATTTATCCCCCTGTGATTATTTTCTGTTCCCCAAACTGAAGTTACCATTGAAAGGGCGCCTCTTTGAAGATGTTCAAGACATCCAAGGAGCTGTGACATCGAGTCTTCGGGCCATACCACAAGAAGACGTGCAGAGGTCGTTCCAGTCTTTGCTAGATCGTGCCACTCGCTGTATCGATGCAGAAGGGATGTAGTTTGAATAAAATACAGATAGTACTCAAGTCTTTTGTTCCAGTTTTATTCTATAACCTCAGTCTCATTATATAATTGTCGGACTGTGTACGTAACTAACTACCTGACTAACTAACTTTATGAAGCAGAGTCCTTCTTGAAGATCTGATAGTTCCTTAGCGAGTCTCTGCACTTTATGGAAGCCGAAGGTTCATCACCACATTCACAAGAACCCGCCACTTGTCCCTGTCGTGATCCAGCTCAATCCAATTCACGTCCTCCCCATTCTATTTCGCGAAGATCCATTTTAATATTATTCCCCCATCTACGTGTGGGTATTCCAAGAGGTTCTTTCCTCACCCCCCCCCCCCCCCCGTCCCCGTCCCAGATGTACAGAATACTAAAATTTGTTGTGGGCTCTTTCGGGCTGTATTCCGTTCTTCTGACAGAAAGCAGTGTTCTGGTTTCCTTTTCCTCTCACATCGGGAGGAACTTCGCTAGTGGTTGTTGTTGGGCCCCGGTTATTGAGTCGTGGCGCGGTGGGAGTCAACCGGTTGTCTGCGCTACTGTATCTGTACGACGGTCAACAGCAGGTATAAATCTTGTCTACATGTAATAATGAATACGAACGTTACTTACATACTTTCAATGTAACAAATGTTTGCAGATAAGCAAGTTATCAGTTTGATTCAAAAGATAATTTACAAAGAAGAGTATAAGCCTGTGCTTTGCATCAGATGACACAAATTTTGGCATGAAAATTTCTTCTTGGATTACTTGATCGTGAAGATGAAGAAAATACAATCGTCCGAAACGCCTGAAACTATAAGCCTAAAGACACGACATCACATCCCGGAAGACTTGGATCTTAAGCAACACCGAGGTGAAAACTTAAAATGTCGCATGACATCTTCAACGCAGAAAACCCCAAATTGTGGCATGAGACCAGATTTAAGTAAAACTGAAACAAATATTACAATATCGGCAGCAGTAAACACCTCACATGTCTGCTTGTAACTTTTCACATCAAAGGCAGAACATTAGTATTCCGTAATCACCAAGTGCTCACAAGCAGACCTGCAGTTTCTGACGACACACCCAAACACGTTAAGTTTGAAGTCCGTTAAGATATAAAACGTTCGTATCTTTCGGCTCTCCGTTACGGCAGCCAAGTTTGGACAAGATACAAGACAGTTCCGGAAATTTTTTTAAAGAAGCCAGCAGAACACATTTTTATCGACCATAAAAAAAGTAAAAAATCGGAAGACGCTAAATGGATAACGTCGAAGAAAAGCTGCGTACCGACGGAAACAGTTGCCTTCAAGATGGCCACCGAATGGAACACCATAGACTTCAACTACAAATTTTGAAATACTAATGCACAAGACAACAACGATAAGCTTGAACAGTGTTTTGAATAGTGTCAATCGTCTCGGCGTTTAGTACCACAGGGTTTCAAAAACTGTGTCTGTGTTCGCCGTCAGGTGCAAAAGAAACGAGAAGGATCTTAATTTCGCAGAACCACATGAAAGTTCTTTTCGCTGCCACCGGACCAGCCTGTCTGAACGTGGTTATGGAGAGAAATTCTCTCCCCCTACCTGGAATCGAAAGTAACCCAGCCACTTAGGTGACTAACCTATCCGGGTTCATAATTTTCATTTTTTTTTTCTAATTCCCTAATATTTTGACAGCTCACAGATTACAAATTTAGGTCAAGCAAGAAAAAGAAAGTTAATTCATGAACTTATTATGCATTTAAACCAAATTCGCAATTTCTGAGCCGCAAAGAATCCGCCACTCGAAAATTCAGCAATGATTTGTCGACTGGAATTGTGTTTATAATAGTGTTACTGCTCGCACCTTCGCACATGCATTCTGTTGGACTTAGTTTTTCTGAAGATGAGTCTGGCATGATTAATGTACACTTCGGTCTTTCTTTAATCTATTCTGTTCGGTAATATGGCCATACAGGAATGTTTCTACGAACTGTGCACATACGTTGCCATTTCTTGACTCCTGACAGTTGTGACTGAAACAGTAGCATGAGAGTGATGGTTCTGACTAACCTTGGTATGGGAGCACTAACAAAGTAACAAAGAACTGAGGCTTAGTTTTTCAATACCGTTACTGACTTTCCCCAGGGGTCGCAGGAACGACTGCAGCACAACAGAGACACCTACCTTTCGGCTGGACGTAGCCAGGTAAGCCCTCATGAGCTCATTCAGGAACAAAATCCCCCCCCCCCCCCAAAAAAAAGGAATGTGATATTGGTTAGCGTTGCAGGTTTGTCCCTCAACGTCTGACACGTGTTCTGGTTCTTAAAGTCTTTCACCCACCTGCAAGGAAATCGCAGAAGCCCTATCAATTTCAGTATATTCACTGTTAAGTTTGGAACCGCACTTATATGTAGCTGGACGGTCTAGGGATCGAATCCCAGTGTGGGCGAGCTTTTCCACGCCCGTCCAGACCGGCCCTGGGACCCATCCAGCCTCTTATACCATGAGTATCGAGTCATTCCAGGGGCTAAAGCGGCCGGGGCGTGACGTTAATCACCCACCCCCATCTAGCGCTGAGGTTAAAGAAAGAGTAGAGCTATACGTTACTCCCCGTCTGTGCCTTCATGGCAGGTTACAGGGTAACTTTACCTTTTTACTTGTACGTGGCCACAGCACTGAACTTTAAGCGTAGACCTTGGACGATATGTACGGATTACCCTTACTTAGATCCTGCGGTGTAAAGTTATTGTAACTAAGTGCATCCAGATTCAGAAAGAACTAGTTGCGCCGCCATATTTTGAAATGTTAAATGCCAATGCGAAAGGATTGTTTTGTGTTGTTGGCTGTTTAGGACTCCGCAGTTAAAACATCTACAGAGTTGAAATCTGGGAGGAAAGGCTAGACTTTCTCGTAAGTCTGGTCTTGTAATATACATATCCGTCAGAATACATTGCAAATTCGTCGACTTCGTCACATTTTTTGTGCCGAAACATAGAAAACTTCTGGCCTGTTTTCCACGAGAAAGAGTACCAAAGCCATAAACCCAGACATCTGTTGTTAGTTCTACAGGTTATCCTTCAACCTGATTGTGCTACGTTTTGCCATATGGCTTGGTAGTCCTACAAGTGAAAGACCCTTAAACAATAACTGCTTCGGGGAAGTTTTGTACTCTACAATAGCACGTAGTGCTGCTAATTCGAAGGTAAATATGATGATATCAAGGTCTAACTGTAAGTAAATACTAGCAACACAGCTTTAGGCTTAAATGCACGTAACTGCTTCAAGAACGGGGGTAGAAGTGGCTCATGTGCGATGTGGCTTTCTCAAGAAGTGAACGTAGAAACATGTACGTATTACCCCACTCAACGAGTAATGTATGTGAACATGCCAAACCACGTAGATACTGTTGGGTCTATCCTGGAAAATTAATCGGCTTTGACGGAAGATTCTCCTTGTTTTTGAGATCGTGTGTGCCATAAAACTTTGCTCTATATCCGTTGGCTTCTTGTCGAGGAACTGGCAGGACGTAGAGATATGCGAGACTTCAGGCTGTCACAGAGGTGTTTATGAATATTCCGTCTTCTTGAATGTTATACCGTGTCGATTGGTAGTTACCGACGCTTCGAAAGATCGCAGTGCCTTCATCTTCAGGGTCAAGTAGTCCTTGGACTGCACACAAAAAACGGACAGCGCCGTTGGACGTGTTTTCGAGCTATATCGCGTTTTATTTTGAACGGAAAAGGATAAAAAAGTGTAAAACTTTCTACAGGGCAGTGTTTAAATACAAATCGCTGTATTTCCAACCGTACAGATTGTCTTGACAGCAGCACATCACAATAAATGCTCTCATCAGTGTTCGCTTGTGCGTCCACACGGCAAACTGCACACGTACTCACAAATTTCAGACTTGTACGAATTAACTGGCGTCCGTCTTTTGTCCTTTGTTTGTACCTAAATTCATTAGCTGCCGTAGCTTACACTGTACTTTCAAGGTGACCCCATAAGCAACAGTAGACCTAGTGTTAAGTCAGGTGATATTTCGGGCCATTCAATTGACACTCAGGTTCTTTAATGTTCTGGAACTGGGCTGTCTGTCCGCATCTCTCAGCCCTGGTGATGTACTGTAACCGAGGTATTTGATTTAAATGTGGTGTGTTACGTGCATAATTTATTATGGTGGTACTAGTTTAGTAATAATGAGTACGAGGCCATGTAGAACTTTGCAACGCACCCAGACACCGGCGCGTAACGTTCATCAGTTTAGACAGAACGTCGCTAACCGTCAGCATATTTTCCTGTAATTGAAGATTACTTTCCAGAGACTGTTGTTCTGATTCTCACCTCTAGTCCAATTAAATAATGTAAAATGGTGTTAGTGTACAGTTGATAGCTATTAAGTCATCGCATTGATTAGACAACTGAAATGTTTATTCTAAAGGAACCAGAAGGAGACTCCTATTGAGCGTGAGATTCGTTTGGCTCGTGAAAGAGAGGAGGAACTGAGGAGAGAGAAACGCCTTCCACCACTCAACCATCAGCCTTCACCAGCAGCTGGGAAACAGGAGGTAACTCGTCTGTTTGTGCAGATAGAGCAGTGGTTTCCATCCTCTTCAAGAATGAGGACCCCTTCTTAACTTCAAAATAATTTCACTGCTCCGATATGCTGAAATTTGTCTCCGTGAACCCTTTAATGAGGTATAATCATACATTATGCCAACTGGGACTGTATTTTAGGCCATCCACCAGGCTCTGACATTGCAGTCACTAACGGGACCGGGTTAGACCAACAACTTTATATTTTGCTCCATGCTGTATAAAGATATATAATTGCCTACATGTAGCCCTCGATTTACGCCGGTCCAATTTGCGCCGATTCAGAATAATGCCGATTTTGAAACCAGGAGGTCAAAAAGCGAAAAAAATATATTTTACTATTATTTATAACGTTTTGCAATTTTTCTCGTACTGCTTCTTATACTAAATCGTAATTCTTACATCGCTGATGTAAGAGGAAGAGGAAGAGGAGGAAAGAGAGGAAGAATAACTTCCTCTATGTGAAATGAATACAATCGATCTCCAGCGCACCCACTCAGACATAGATAAATTCACTGATGAGCTCTGCGAGATTGACCACGACTGGGAGCGGAGTGCTACAGCGAAGAGGAGCTTTATGGCATCCATGAGGCCTTATCATAAAATTTTGATAGGAAGAAAGAAGAAATCACGACAGTCCACACTGCATGCTTTCTTTAAAAAACGTGACGATCCTCAACCAGGGACTTCGTCAGAGACCTAACGCTGCTTCATTATGCCATTGCCGGTTGTAAGTGTACAAAATATATTTTTTAAATTCCCTTTATTATATTTACGTTATTTCAGAGCTTTAAATGCAATGCCATTATATTACTCGTCAATGTTTGGGTGCCGCGAACGCATGTCATTGACTTCCCATTGATTTGCATTATAAAATCGTTTCAATTTACGCCGGTTCGTCCAGGAACGCATCCCTGGCGTAAATCAAGGGCTAACTGTATCTGTTTTAACCTTTTATAATCATACTTTTATTCACTTCAATTTTAGAAATCTAAAATCTGTGGGCCTTACTCCATGTCAGCTATAGATCTTAATAGTGTGGTTCTTAGACAGAAGGACTTACCTTTACTCTACTTGCTCTCCGACCAGTTCACTTAAATGTCCTTGTATACTTCAATTTAATAGCCTTACATTTAATAAAACAGGAGGTTTTTCTTTTACAGTATTCCACTTTTTGTGGCATGAGGCTAAATAAGAAAGGAATGGTATAGGCATTATTCTTTCTCTTTATCTTTCATAGTTTTCCTTCTCTATCCAGTCGGCTGCTGGAGCACTGGGTACAGTAGGTAGTGACTGCTGTCTTCCATGTTGTTTTGATTGCAGCATGCAGTATCATCGCGCCAGTTGGTGGTAGATGAAAGACACAGTTCGTAAAAATCGCAGTTGTTTGTTTACTGGTTTAGACTGTCCCTATAGTTGCCTGGGAAGGCTCAGGAAAGCCATGAAGAGACTTTTATTGTGAATTAATTACAGGAAGGATGTAATATATTTCAGGTTCGATGGATTAACAGCAGAAACACCGTTGCTAATGACCCTCGCAGTGTCCAGCATCGCCTAGCAACAAGTCGCATCCAGCAGGAGATAGACGAAGCCACAGAGCGTGAAAAGGAAATGCGTGAAGCTGGCATGATACAGACTATGTCTGAGGAGACAGTAGATTCTAAAGTATGAACAATCATCCTTCATTTTGAAAAGAATATGTCTTGTAATCTTTCCTATGCTGGTTTCTCATTGAAGTGCTTTCTTTTATGAATTTATTTTCATGGTAACATTCTTAAAAAATGTACAGATATTTTGCTTTTACTGTTCAGAGATTGATACAGGCATTTGTTTGTGGATCTGAAGTAACACTCAAATCCAGACTAGAAGGTCTGCTGCTTCTAAGCCATATATCCAATGCATGTCACACAAAGGGTTAACTCACCACAAAGTGTAGAGACACTGTACGTATACTTGTAGTTATACAAGTGAAATTATGTTTAAATTTATTCCATAACCTACACACAAACTGTAGCCCATGTGTGTATTTTATATTGAACAAGCAAACACTGAAAGCACATATTGGATCCAACTGGAATTCCTCTGTCTGCTATGAATTTCTGGTACTTCTGGTCCAGGTTCTGCAGCAGTGGAAGCCTTGCTATGCAACTGATGTACAAAAGGAAGATCATAAAAGAAAAAATTAATTTTCCCACTATGTCCACATCATTTTGAGGGTTTCATTTTATGATTGATTTTGTTCAAAGCATTATTTTATCACTGTTGCGTTTTAAATTACTCTTACAGTGCTTAAACTTAATATATTTTTAGGTTTGCGGTATACCGTTACAGCACAATTATAAACAAATTCAACCACTAACACTGAGCCTGAAACTGTTAGGCACTGAGAAGTTCTTTATATAAAGTGCGCTGGGTGCAGTAATCCTGTGCACAATGAATAAAAGAAGTGTAGCAGATGGCTGCAGCTATTTTCTGATAGTAATTTCAGTACCCTCATGTACATTTCTCTGAATGTCTAACAGATTCAGAATGGATCCTTTAAATTAAATTTTTCAGTTTTGGGAAGAGAAAAACTGTGAGATTTGGGGTTGTCACAGCAGTGCCAAACCAGAGTTTCTTTCCTACCAGCTCATTTGTCATACACTTTCCAGACCCAAAAGATGAGAGAGAGTACATACATACATACATACATATACATACATACATACATACATATATACATTCCATGGATCCATAATTTTGTCACAAGACAAGAGGATGTGGAATAAATCATAACATACAAAATCATACAAAATGTACATTGCAAAATGCTTTAAACATTCTATGTGCTGTCTTAGACGTCAGTATTATAGGTTAACAGTACTCATAAAAAATTCATCTACAGAGTAAAAGGAGTGTGCATTTAAGTATCTTCTTAGTGCTGCTTTAAATTGTGCCTTTTCATTCTTAAGATTTTTGATATTACACGGTAAGCTATTGAAGATCCTGATACTAGAATAGAATGTACTTTTCTGAAAGCATGATAGGTTGGCAATTGGTCAATGAAGATGGTGCTTATTGCTTGTATTAATACTGTGTATTGATGAATCTGTTTGAAAGTTTTCTTGATTATCAACGAGGAAGTTCATTAATGAAAATATATATTGGCATGGAACAGGCAAAATCTCCAGTTTTTTAAATAGATTTCTGCATGAAGTTCTAGGATGTACACCAACCATAATTCTGATGATTTTCTTTTGTAATGTAAATATCTTCCTGCTGTTGGACGAATTTCCCCAAAAAATTAGGCTATGATCTTCAATTTTTACACAAACATTTTCTTTTGACACAGAAAAAGAACGTTATTCCATGTTGAGGGATAAATAGTTGGGGGACTACTTGACCCTGAAAAGGAAGACACTCTGTTCCTTTGAAATGTCTGTAACTTTACAGTCAACATGGCACAATATCCCAGAATACTTGAATCTTGAGCAACACCGCTGTAAGGACCTCAAGTTTTGTATTTCGTATTCATTCTTAACTTTTTCCCTTCCCGTTCGAAATCACATAAACTATCCAAAGCTTGCAGTGTATATATTACTTCATTTCTGAGTTGTGCTTTACAACTGCAATATATTTTTATTCTTACTAATTTCACTAAAATTTTAATATTCATTTTCTGTTCTACTCTCTTGCTTATTTTGGTAAAGAAATAAAATAATGCTCCAACAAAGCATATACTCTTAATGCAAACTGAATTGAATCTATGTGGTCATATTACATAGCATTTGCATAGTAACGTGATTCACAAGCGCTGTGTAAATGGCATTGTCATTTCTTCAAGGAAAGATTGGTCTCTTTCTTTTCATTCATAGACTTCGTATCAATTTAGTGTGTACACTTGAAATATTTCCATACAACACAAGAGTCACAGGAGGTTACAGTGCATTGTTAGCAGAGACTAAAATTATTTCATGTATGCATACTTTTCAGGTAACACGGTTTACAGACTTAGCAGAATTTGCCATTGAGGAGCAAGATCGTAAACTTAAGAAGTCTGTTTCTACATCACATATTCCACAATCAGTAGATGAGACAGATGCACAAGCCAGCATCTCCCCCATTTCTGTACAGAAAATTCAGAACGGTAATGGTTCAGCTAGAGCACAAAGGACCTTTCGACGAAGTATTTCTCAGAGCCCCAGCACCCCAGCCCTCAGCCCCCGGAAGTTCCCAACTACTGTGGGACAAAAGGGATTGATGCAGAGATTCCTGGCTAATCGAGGGAAGATGGGGACACTCAGTTCTGGATTTTTTACTGCATCAACATCCCCCACCCAAACACCAGTTCCTGTACCTCCTGTTACAGCCAACAAACTGGCAGATGCACCAGTTGTTGAACGACAAGTAAGTGTTAACAACCTACTTGAATTCTCATAATAATCCTAAGGCTTATCTGTTCACACACTGTTCCCTAATACCGAACTTGGTTTGTTGGTTTCTGAGATAGACTTAACCCTATAGTTATTTAAATATGGTAGTTCAACAAGTGATTCCATATACAGGTGTTTTGTAATATGCAATTATTCTTTGTTTGTTGAGCAGAATTTACAGGAGAGTGAGGAAAGAGAAAATGGAGATGTGCAGCGAGCAACGTTGCGGCGAGGATATGTTTCAGCTGAAGAAAAGATTCAAGTAGAACTGCAAGAAATGCAAAAACGTGAAGAAGAATTGAGGTGTGTGTGATTTTAATTTGTGTTGTAGAAATATAAATTAAATTATAATCATTTCTATTACACAGAAAAAGAGGAAAATGTAATTATAAGTACCACAGTATCTGAATTTTGCTATAATGAGGTCCAGTTATATGAAACTTTTTCATTTTTTACCAGCATTTACTGAGCAGTGTGGTTCAGCATAAGGTGTTTGGTCCCTACAAGCAAATGTTAGGATTATAACATAACACGGTCAGACTTGGCAGAATATTTCAGAAATGTGGCCATATTAATGGAACACACTTCAAGAAACTGATAGTAGAGAGTGATTGTTTAACATGATTCTTTAAGTTTCGTAGAATTCTAACATTTTTGTAATATGTGCATTTGGAATAATTCTCTACTTGGACTTTATTCATCATCGTTTGTTCAAAATAAAAATTGAAACTTAAAAATTAAATCACTGTGTTCCAGGAACAGGATCAGTCCAAAATCTCAGGATAAAATTAAAAGTTAAATCAGTATGATCTGGGGACAGTATCAGTGCCATTCTTTGGGAAATGAAGAAATGCCTGTTCGCTGGGCCTGATATGCAAAGCTACTCATATTGTAATATATTCACTTTTGCATGAAGACAGGAACTGATTGTGTTCTCACAATGTAATATTTTAATTTTTAATTTTTATTGTCAACATGAAGTCCTGTAGTGTATGATTGTAAATGATTCCTAAACTGTTTTCTCTTTATAGCATTTTGATACAGCCCTCTACTACATTTATCAAAGTGTGTTAACAAATGCCAAAACCTCAATTACATCAGAAGATTCTGACTGTGACTATCAAAATGTTAAAAATGTGTCAGAATTTCAATTTTGTATCAAAGAAATTATCTACCGTTTGAGACCAGATCAAACCTTATGGATACTGAATCTTTAAAAACCAAGGCCCTGAGGTTAAATCACATAAAAAGGATGTTCCATCATCATGGACGCTCTTGCTCCAGGATTCCTCCCAGGACCTCTTACATTCAGCTTTTTGGAATTACCAACAGCTGTTTCATTCCTTTATGTTAAATTGTTTCCTCATTGTCAGACCTTCTGTCGTCCAAGATCCCTTCTTAAATTATAAATCATGAAGAAGCTGCAAGGTGAGTCTTGTAGCTGCTTCACCAGCAAACTGCTGCACCACCTGGACTGAGTGGGCAGAAGTATTGTCATGTTTGCTACCATTCGTGATGCATTACATCACTGACATCCCAATACATGTAAATAGACATGGTGATCACTAGGCTGACCTTGTGGAGAATATTCACAGTGCAGTCAAAGAGAACACTCAGCATTACTTTGGCTTCACTGTGCTTTTTTTAGTTGCAGTTTTGAAGGGAAATTATGTTGTGATTACTGCTCAGTTTTGGGATCTCAACCTTAGACCCTTGTTTCATCACTTGTCATGACATCTGCTTAGAAGTTTACAATAGTTTCTGCGTATTCCAGAAGCCAGGGATAAAAATTTGTTTTCAGTGCCTGTGTCAGCCGTTGTGGAATGAATTTTGCTGAAGCATTCCTTATTTCCAAATCTTTACTAGGTGATCTGATGTGAACCATAAGAAAATCCTATTTCTTCAGCCTTGTCGTTTCTGTTGTTTCACTCATAATCACTTGAGTTACCAATTTATTTTCCACTACTTGCAAAACTTCTAGGATATGCGGTATTTTCCACAGATATTCATCTCTCTTTAGAATAAATTAATGGCCCAGAAACATGTGCTTGGATCACCATTGTGTCTACAAAGCACTATTTGCTTTGGGTGAAAGTTACCAGTTATCATCTTTCGTACGGTGCAAAAATTAATTCACATATGTTCTTTATCTCAAACATTGTTAAATTGGAGCATGACAAACAACAAACTAACTGCTGATCACAAACAACTAATATAATAGAATGAGCTATGAATGTAGCTGAACATGTTGTAACATGACAGATACATTCATCACAGAAACAGCTCTGCAAAATGCAGTTCGAGATATGAATTTAGTATCGTTCTTTTTGATCAGAGCTTGTGTATTTATATCATTTACGCTTCAAACTCTGGTAGCAGGACCCAAAGTTTTAACATCAATAGGATCAAAAGCCAGTACTGGACATGATTTGAAGCTAGTTTAGTCCATCTGTCTCTAAAGTCCACCATTTGTCATATTCACTTATCTCCTCCTTAGTCTTCCAAGAGGTTTTCTACACAAAAATTCTGTTTGCATTCTTTCCTTCCACCCTAAATGCAAGCCCGCCTCCAAAGCCTTCTAGTCTTCATTACCCTAACAAGACTAGATCACCTGTATGCCCTGTCAAGATTTCCCTTTATGTAGCATCCTGTATCAGACACTTCATCAGTCTTGGTTCATAATATTTTCCACGAACTGTATCATTTGAAATAAAGCCATTTAGTTAGTGAATAAGCATAAGAACAACATAGCTTTTATTAATTAAAGTGGTGATTAAAATGCTTGTCACAAAAACCAATTCAATAAATGTTGTTATTGTCAGAATGCAGCGTGCTAGATCTCAGCCTAATTTGCTGTGCCTTGGGGATGAAGAAGAGGAGGAGAGCCACACAATGAATGGGAATGTGGAGAATCACGTCCCTCTTCGCAGCGCTGTGTCAAATCCTCATTTGCTGGACATAGAGACAACACCTCATGATGATACTGACTCAGCATTCGAAAAGGTTGCTTTTTTTTTTAATAATAGCACAAGATGTGTATATTGAACACAGTCTCCATGAATCAGAAACTTTCTGTATATCAGACCTTTAGGATGAGATGCATTCTTGACTGAGCTATTAATGGACGACTTACCCTCAGCGGTTATTTGCAACTGTCACACACACCAACACACTCTGCAAATCAAATGTATATGTTGTCTTTGTAACTTATGTCTTTTGACCAATGTGGCCTCTGCTGGTCTGGTTAGCTGCATTTTTAAATAGAGCAGAAGATTAAATATTTTATATTATTATTAACACGAAGATCAGACACTTATTCATAGGACATTACTGCAGTGTGAGAATACATTTGAAGCACCTGTTCACCCATGTCCATAAGCTGAATGTTTAAGCATTCTGTGTTGAAACTGGTCATGTAGAATAACACAACAGTACAGGATTTCGGATTCTGGACTCGTGGGATGTGATGCTGTGTCACTCAGTAGGTGGTCCCCCTTACCCAGCAATAAGCTGTATCCTAGAAAATCAGATTTCTTTATTATACCACTAAAAAAACCTCAAAACTCAAATATAGGGTTTCTTTCAATGATAACTGTGATTTCTCTTCCAGCCGTCCTTCAAGACTATCCGAAAACGAAGTGCACTGATTGCGCAGTGGGAGAATATCATTCAGCAAAACATTGAACATTGAAGAAGTCGGCCATCATTTGGTTAGTACGTTAATAAAGAACAAGCAATTTAAATGAAAAAAAATTAATATTATTGTTTCCTACAATATGTATCTATGTACATACAGACCAAGTAATTTTAAATATGTCATTAATACCATCATACTGTTGTTCACAAGTCAAACTTAATCAAACCATGTGAATATAATATTTCAAATACATTTATTAAAAATACATGGCTATATACATTTTGATGGAATTTTGTCTTCTTTAGTGATGCATAAATATGTAGAAGTTATTACAAGTGTTACATTTATTTAAAATTGGTAGAATACCCTAAACTTATTCTTTCTTCTTTGTTGTGATATGTTCCTGAAAATTAGAGGAAATGAATACATTTGGCAGTTGATCTGCTCAATCTCTGGTTGCTTATTTAATTTTTATACCTTCTGGGCATCCTTCTTATGTTATTGTTACTGTCCTGTTTTATTTTGTTGCTTCCTGATAGCTGTCCTGATGTGTAGTGGGGCTGCTTGTGTGCTAACAAATATGTGATTCAGTCAGTCACATAACACAGAAGGAACACTACTCCATATATCAGGATAGCTATTAGGGAGCAACACAGTAAAACAGACAGAAACTATAATATGTACACACAGTACTCTGAATACAAGTACATCAAAATTAGGTAATGCAACCAGATTGAGCTCTTCAAGTGATGCATCAATTTATTTCCCTTTATCATAAGGAACATACCAAGAAAATAGTAATAATTGGTTTAACATATTTTACAAAGTTTTTTTTAATTTAAAATTTCAATAGCTTTAGTCTATTTTTACACTGCTGGAGATGATAAAATTCTCTCAAAACATGTAAGGATATGTCAATAGTTTTTAATTAATAGATACGAAATACTGTTGTATTCAGGTGGTTATATTATGTTTGGCTTGTGGCAGAGCGAGGAGTTTACATCCAAAATTAATTGGGCAGGTAGCTAAACTTGAAACATGTATGAAATGTGCATTAACTTCACAGACTTTAATTATTCATTTTTGTTGTTCATGAATACTGATAATTTCAGTGGCCAGAAGGGCTTCATATTTTGTTTGTGTGGTTCTGATGAAGAAAAACGAATATTTGTGTCTTATTTCAGCGTGTATGTTTGCAGAAGATGCATACTTTGTTGGAGTTGAAGACCTTTTTGCCTTTATGTGGAAAACTTAAAAATGGAAACGAAGAAATGGATGTGGTTTAAATCTGTGTAAAATAATGCAATAGTACTAACTTAAGACACTTTAGTAACACAAAGCTAATCATTATTCTGTACATGTTACATGAAGATGAATGGACAGTTGGATACAAGGAAGTTGAAGTGTGGCAAGCAAGTACGTTAATGTGCTGGAACATATATACTCTTCATTTTTTATTGAATTTAGTTTTCTAGTGTGGTGCTGCCAAGGTAAATTGATTGTGTTGGAACTTTTTTTGCTATTACTGGAAACAGCAAATATAAGCTAGAACCTTATTTTGGGGCCTAAAAAATTGTCAGTAGATTCAAAGTATTTAGTACCTTGTACTTAATTGTTTTCCAGGATTTTGATCTAGCAAGTAGTGTCTGCATTGATGGAGATCTTTCACTCTCATTTAAAATGGGAGAATTAATGTCTCCATGTTTCTAGTACACAAGGAAGTTTTTGTATGGAAACAGTAAATTCGACCCTCTGAACAATGCAAGATTAACCAGGTCTTTTGTCCATGAATTCAGTTGCCAGACTCAATTACACACACCCCAAGCCTTTTCTACAAAGACAAGTATCACCCGCCAACAGACTGCCATTATGCTTACATTATACTATATTTTTTCCTTTGTTATTGGAATTTTAACATATTAATCCTTGTAGCTTATATGATTTCCTCATGTAGATCATGATCTCTAAATTTATTTGGCTCAGAGACTTCTTCACTGTTTCTTGCCAGATCTAGTACTCTCATTCCAAACGTATATGAATCAGTACGTCACATTTCCAATAGTAAGAGAGGAACATAAACTTGCAGGAATTCAAGACAATACTAGTAATTATCCAAAGGTCCACTTTTCTCTGAGAGCCCTGATTTAATTATTTTGGAAAAATAATACATATCGCATGGCGTTAATCCATTGGTAATAGCTTCCCGACTACACAATTAGCTGTATCTTTGGGTGGGGAAAGATTCAGTACCATTTCGTTCTAATTGAATCAGATCCACTATTACCCTCTCAGTGTACTTCTCTGATATACCAGAAAGGAATGGAAGAAATGCCATAACAGTTTACACTACCGTCTTATGGCCTGAGACAGTGTCTCAAAGTGAATATTGCTCTAGAAACTTAACTAGCTTCAGACACTACCTCAAGGCAGGAAGATGGGACGACTCTGAACACTATGATATGAGAGAAGTACAGCACAGTGACAGGAGTAAATCTGGATCTGAATGAACTGGAATGAAACTGTACTGAATTTTTGCTGCGAAACATATAGGTGAGTCTGTTCTTAGCAAGTTCCTAGAGGTGTATTAATGATACACCATATTACTTATCTTTCCATGTGGCCTAAGGTGACAATTATATAATTGTCCAAAATACATTGCTTGTACAGATATTCCTGTACATTGCTACGTGATGGATACATTTTTACCTAATTCATTGTGTGCTAGAACCTCATACATATGATATTTTCCTCTTCCAATTTTTGCAGTGTGGATTCTTAGCTAATGCATCTATCATGATATGTTGCTTTGTGACATATATTTAGACTGAAATATCTGTGTTACTGAAGCTTAATTAAAAAAAATATATATCTTCAATGAAATTTATGTCTTGCACTCAATTAGTGCTGCATTGTTAATAAATTAATATTTTTGTTAATCCATAAATTTGTAATATTCTGGTGAATGGAGTTAATATTTTATCATCATATACAGCCAAAATTACCTTGTGTGGTAGCATTCACTGTATGGTAAAGGCAGCTGTGTATCAGACACACAGTGGATGGCATCTTATGAGTCACATGGTAGTTGGTGTTACCAGGCCATGATCTCAAACGCTTGATATTTTCTCACAAAAGAGCAATCATGTTGGTTTATGCTGTCCCAACTTTCTTCCATGAAAAACTTGCAATTTTCAAAGAAAGAGTAAGTTACTCTGTGAGGAAGAAAAGAGTAAACCCTTTTGCAGCCTAACTGAAAATGATGGTAATAAGCTTAAAATAAGACACAATATATAATAACTTATTTATCTTGTTTGTTGGTTAGCTCAAAATAAAAGTTGGTAGATGTGAAATGTTTATTTGAAGTTAACTTTTGCTAATTTCCTATTTCAATTATGTAATCACATATATGTAATGTTAAGTGTGCTGTTCATTCTTCAATATTTATTTCTTACGTTCACTACCAGTTATACTTGCTGACCAGTTAACACAGACTGCCGGTTTGAAAATGTTGTATCAGTAAGTTACATGTACCACAGCATACATTTACATTTATTCCATCATAGGTGAGTGCATGTTCAGTGAAGTTATATGCAATGATATGGTTGTACAATAAACTATGTGTTGCATGTGAAGCATATCTGTTCCCAATTCAGCTTTATTTAGTAATAAGATATCAAATTGAATGTCCTTCTTATCAGCAAATGTAACACACAGGGAGGGTGACTTGGTGACAATTTGTGAATAATACATATGGTTTAATTCTGAAGTATAGCAACTATAAAAACTGGAAAATTCTTCATGGATCAAGATATAGATGTCACTTTGTAAATCATTTCAGAATATTTTATCTTTTTATACACAAGATATAGAGTTGTAACCTGCTGTGGCTGGGTCTTCACACTTCATACCAGTTAGCATTTGGAATTGACTGGAGAGGTTTTTGTTGGCTTTATGTTACACAAAACAATAAATTATGTATACTTCATATACTTTCTGGCTTTGTAGTTATGAGCTTAACTGACATAAGCAGCTGAGTATAGTATTAGTTTTGGTATGTATCAAATACAGTACACTAGAAAGTAATTATTTCATTATGATTTTCATACTGCTAGCCTTCATGAGAGACATGTGAGTCACAGGAACCAGTGAACAGCGTTGGTTATGCACTGTTACTGCCGGATGCCAGTAATTGTGATGTACACTAGTACTAATAACAATATATAGTTTTCATTATTAATGAAGACATTCATATCACGAGAAGACTTTAATATTATTGTACTGTGATTATCTGCATAAATTATGGTACTAAAATAAAGAAATGTTTGGAAATTATCACTGACAAATAGACCAGAGAAATTGTTGGCCTTTATGACACTTTCAAAATCCTGGCTGTGATCAAAATTCCCAAGGCAATGAGGACATGCATAATTCGTCCCTCTTCTTTCTCCTGTAGCATACCATGTTTTGCAGTGCTGCTTATATGCTTCACCTTTTTAGCCTTTATTGTACAGCATTTAAATCTTGTGTGTACTCAGTCCTCGCCATCTCATGCCAAGCTTGAGAATGCATGGAGCTTTAGCTTCATGTAGCCGTGATTAAAATTACGTTGATTCATGTTTGAATGCAGTGCCAAGCAACCTAGCCCGTCACTAATTTAAAAATATGGAATAGAGCTATTCTTTGAAAAGTCAATAATTGCTCTGTTACTCAAGAAATTCCTTGCTCCTTACGGACCCGCAAGTTCATTTCAGTGTTCACTACTGGTAACCAGAGGCTGCTGTCCTAAGCCAAATAAATTCCTTCCATGCTATCCTACCCTGTTGCTTATCGTGCATTTTAATATCGTCCATTGCTCCAAGTTCTTCCAAATGTCTCTAGCTCTGTGGTTCAGCCAAATTTGTGTGCATTTGCTTTTCTCCATGTGTACCAAATGCACTATCTATCTCATATTCTTTGATTCTAATCCTAGTAATAGTAATGAGGAGTATCAATCCATTATCTTTGACTCTGCAGTGTTCACTGGAAGGTCATTTACGTATAATAACAAATAACAATATTGATATAAGAATTGAACTATGAGGGATACAATGTTTTATTTCTCAGTACTCAAAGATTTTTCTTGTGTTGAGTTTTTATTTGGTATTGTAATTTATTTTGGTAACTGTTTCTAGTATGATAAATATTATTTGAGTCATAAGTGTACTATGCCTCACTCTATATTTTTTTTTAAAAGGTAAAGCTTTATTTCCATTGTAAGTACACAGAATTCAGCCATACATGTTTCAAGTTGTTCCCGACACCAACTTACATGTGAGTTCGATAAACGAGACACTCGAATAATAGCTATGTTGAGAATACAAAGAATAGTAACTGTAGTGAAAAACTAGAACTAACTAACAAAATCACTCCATATGAATTTAATTTGGCAGGTAGGATTCCATGATTTATAAAATCATATGCTTTAGTTAAATTAAAAAGTATTGCAATTGGATTCCCATTTTTCTTTACCTTTTCCCCTCCAGTAGACATGTGTACATTCTCAAGAAACACATGTGCTGCTGTGTCATTTCATCTCTTAATATTTTCTCCATTAGGTCCTCAGTAGGAATCGGTAAACAGCTTATTTTCTTTCACTCATTCCTGATGACAGCCATGTGACAATGCGGAATATTATTTTTGATGAGAAAGCAGAAATGGCAATTGTTGACAACCATCTCTTTCTGATCTGTTTCTTTACATCACTCATAATTTTGTGTCACAATTTCAAAAGGCACTGCTCAAAGTGAAAAACAAATCGATATATTCTTGTGACTTTTACTGAATCATAGAAAAGTTCTGAAATTCCCTGAGAATAAATTGAAAAGGTTTCCCATATAAAAGTTACATTTGCATTGTGGAAGTGTTGTTGACCAGTTAATGTATAGTCAACAAATGTATCTCTGAAACCCAGGCACATACACAAGAGCCCTTAAACACATAGAGGTTCAGCTTCTGTTTGAAAATTCGCTGGGCCATGTTTGGAGTGCTTTGAGTTTGATCATGAGAAATCTCTGACTTTTGCCAAAGTAATTCAAATGTGGGTGTGTCATCATGGAAAAGTAGCTCCCTCAAAACTCTCTTTATGAAGCAGTCAGTGTCTTGGATGTGAGGCTCAGTTCCCTTGTGGGAACATCTCTTGACTGGAAATATTTTGTCAGCTAAGAACCTGCTGCTCCAAATTGGATCACATGGGTTATTTTTCTGTTCCTATTCATGTCTAAAGAATTTTTAGTATGATGGGTAATGTATGGGCTGAGGACTGCAACAGATTAGGTGCAAGTCATTAGTGGTCTTTGGATTCTTTAAACGTGTCTCTCTCATGTCTGGATGTGAAAGATGTAATAAAAAGTTTATAGATGACTCATAATCCAATGAAGGATATAAGCTGCAATGTTGAGTGTCGTCAACAAACTTCCCCACATGGTGAAAGGAGTTTCCAATCTACGCTGTAAAGATAAGTTATGCCAACCCACAGGCTCCTATCCATTCTTTGGAGCATAGATCAATTCCACTATGCGATTAAATGGTAAAATTAGGAATATCTGCATACCTACATTCCTGCCATGACGTCACTACCTCTGATCCTTGGTCACTACCACTACCCATGTGCCCACATGTCAGTACACAGATGAATACGTTTAACAGATTTGAAACGTAAAACTACACTGCCATATGTTGCACCTTCATGCATGGCTCACTGGTTTGGGGTAAAGCATGATCCTGGTGGTAAATTAAGGAACTATGTAGCATGACATCTGCAAAGCAGCCTCCTTTGCCATTCCCTCTCCTTCACCCCCACTCCATTCATAATGGCACTAAAAAAACTGTGAACTTCAAAATTATTACAAACATACTAAATACACGTATTAAGAAATTTTAATTTACATTATACTTTCTCCGATATATTTCTGCTGACATCAATATATAATGTAAAATAATAAGGTATATTTATTGCCTAATACATGTATTCAGCCCACAGTAGAGTCCGCTGGCGAAAGTTAATTGAAGCCCTTTGCTCCGATAGGAGCTATAGGAGATAAGTAATACATGTATTCAGTTGTTTTGTAATAGTGACACAATGCATGGAAAATGCACAATATTAAGATTCTAATTATAGTCTTCTGAGTTATGTGACACTGTAGTCTGACTGGTGGGCACTGAGGTTTCAGCCAGTACATACTGCCTCCATCTTCTGACTGCCTGTGAAAACAGACCCAGAATGCTCCTCCAAAACATTCACAACCATGTACCAGACTAACCGGCGTCCTAACCCAGACCGCATTAAGAATCCTCACCACTGTGAGCACCTCAAATCCTGTACCAAGAATATACAGAACAGGTGAAGCATGGATGGAAATGTCATGTTGGGAAAACTGAATTACAGACAGTGCAGTATGTTTTTTAAAGACACAGTATTTAATGCCACATAGTTTTTCCACCACCCATGTACACTTTTCTCATATTTTGCCTCTCAAACAAACTGAGGAAATGAGATCTGGAACACTTCCTGGTTACAAACATTATCAGTATAAATACACATCTTAGTGTCAAGAACACATATGATGAATTTCAAAGTTCTACTAAAATGATATCACAAGGACAATCACACAATCAAAACTACTTACAATGTTGAATGTTCTCGAAGTAGACACAACTGCCCATCCACACAGAAATAATAAATTAAATACTTATGCCATAACTATGATTACATGAATAAAAAACTTCATTCTGACTGTGATATTTTCTTCACAGTACATACAACACTAATACACTAAAGCAGCAGCATTGCCCAGTGTTACACACAGTCAACACACAAAACAACACAAAGTGTAATACAAAATACAAGTTCAGTCTAAAGTCACTGAGGTCCCAGATGATAGCGCACAGAAAACAACCACATGGTCATTCTTCATCACTTGGAACGGCATTTTGTCACTGTTGCCTGTGAACAAGTAGATGATTTTAAATGGCAATCCACCTCCTATTGTTCACATAACAGTTTGTGCTGTGAGCAATACAACTGATTAACATGAAAACATTTCATATAAAGTAAAGCTGTCTCCATGTTTCATTACGCACCACACAGTGAGGGTACAGATGGGTATGGAGGTACAGCACATACAGCTCCACGCATTCTTAACACTGGCACTAGACAGAGATAAGTGGTTTGCTTCCTGGCCCAGCTGCTTTACCATTAGTATGGGCTGAATAGGAGGCTGGGCTGGCCTCACAAGTTGTCTGGATGCTTCGAAGATGAGAGAAAACTTTTCCCCTGTCTGATATTGATGGATGATTCGTTGGTTATCCAGCCCACAGTATTGCCTTCTTGTACAGCAAGCAGTTGCCCAACAAGTACAGAAGCTTCCCACATTACATACAGCATGGACATTCAGTCTGGGCTTACAAGCACCCTGAGCCAGATCAATCCCATCAGGAACATCACACTTTATGTAAGATGATGTTAATATCTTCCATCTATGTCTAGGCCTCCTAACTAATCTCTTCTATTGAGTTGTGAACAACGGTCAGTGAACTGCTTTCTCTTCCATTCAGTTTCTCTGACCTACAAAGCATAAAATTTCTGAACCCTTCCATGCATGCTACATGCCCTACCAATCCCTTCCTAATGTTGTAACCTTGACATTATTTGGTGAACACTACACTTTACTATGCAGTGTAGTGCATTATCAACTGCATACCACACTGCACATACTTCACACAATATCTATTATTTTAAATTATAAAATTATACTTGCACACTAACTTGTTCCAGGACAGTGCTGAAGTAAGTATCCTTTAGTAAAAGGTAAAAAAGGGTAAAGTTCACCCTAGAACAGGCCATGAAGGCCCAGAGGGGGAGTAGAGGTATAGCTCTACTCTTTCCTTAACCTCGGCGCTAGATGGGGGTGGGTGGTCAACGCCACGCCCCGGCTGCTTTACCCCCGGGAATGACCCGGTACCCATTGTACAGGAGGCTGGGTAGGCCCCAGGGCCGGTCTGGACGGGTGCTGAAAATCTCGCCCCCACCGGGATTCGATCCCCGGACCGCCCAGCTCGTAGCAAGTCTCTATACAGACTAGCTATCCCTTAGTTCCTGTGGGAATAGGTTCACCATGACAGCAAAGAGTTCCTTCGCGTTGTTAATGCCAGTGTTTTCTCCCTCTCCTCCGGTGACTTTTCCTACAGAAAAATATATCATACAGATCACAATATACTTGAAAAGACATAGAGATAAATTCTGTATGAAAGCTAGAATACAGTCACACTTGTCAAATACAAAGCACAACATACACTCACTAAAACAGTGGTTTTCAACATTTATATGATTTGTCCGTCTCACGCCTTTCGTCCTTTTCATCTGTTTCAGTCATTAGGTTCAGGTTTAGGTTATTTTACATTATGTTAGATTAGCTTACATTATTTATTTACTTATTTATTTTTATATTTATTTACTTATTTATATTTATGTAATTTAATTATTTGTTTGGCAACTTTGAAACGGTTAGGTCTTTAGGTCTTCAGGTCCTTAGGTCTTGGTTTGGATAGGTTAGATTTAGTTTTGTTTGGTTTCATTAGGTTAGGTTATTTATTTATTTATTGGTAGAAAGTAATGTTGTCCAACCAAACATTGTGTACAGTCTCTCCTCTGTCATAAGTGAGGGTGAAAAAAGGCAAATAAAAATGGGAGCTTGTTGTGGGTAGAAGAGCCATGGCTTGAATTTAACCCCTCACCTGCATCAATTATGTCTATTTTGGATGAAAGTATAAATTTTTTTCCAAACTTTAATATTGAAATATGGGTGGCATTAGGCTGCAATCTGTAGGAGGGTGATTCAGCACGACCATCCAGTTGATACCACGTCTGGAATAGCTCCTTGCTGTCTGCACTCATAAGTGACATTTCAAAATCTTGATTCTGATTTGCTTTAAGTAAATGCAAGTATTATCAAGAGACTGACTCAAAAACACTACACACACCACTTACATTTTCCCTGCAATGAAAAGCAGACATGTCACTGATATGCATATCATTATATTAATTCACTATTATATTTAGTCATACTGGTCATTAGGTTAGATTAGGTTAAGTTATGTTATTTATTTTTCTTTTATCTTCAGCTTCCATAAAGTACAATAACTTGCTGAGCAACTGCTAGCTCCTCATGAGGGACTCTGCTGCATAAGTTTCTGGTCTCTATATTTGGCGATATACATGAACGTTTGTGCAAAGTTGAACTCAAATATTGAACAGTCACAAAAAGTGGCAACAAACTGTCCTGGCCCACTTGGTGCTGTTGCACCACGGAATTAAAAACCGTATTCCTTACACTCCAACAGACACCAACCCACTGACAGAGGCACCTTCATCCCTCAAATTGTTGCACAACCCAATTAAGGCTTAAATACGAGATTCACCTTATCACACCAAGCAGGACAGCTCCAAGATAATTGTGTTCATTCATTCATTCATTCATTCTGTAGTCTGTCTTACGACAGGTCCGTAGCCTCTTCCAAAGCGAGTTCTCCAGAGGAAGCATCTCACACTTGTCTCTGTTTCTGCAAGAGACTATCCAGGAAAAGTAATAATGTGGTAGTTTTTCCATTTGCTTTCCACATCGCAGTACAGCAGTCGTTCAGACCAATCTGGACACGCCTGTTGCTGCACAATCATGAACCATCTTGAGTATCATTTGCTCTGTGCTTCATGTCGCTGCTTCCTGCATCAGGGGAGTTTTTATCGGATTTCCCATCTCCTAGGCATCTCTCTTCGTCTGGTTCCTACCCTCTTGATCTGTCCGACTTGGGAGACCCTACTGGTAGCAATGCTACCGCCGGCTTAGCTCTCAGGGTCACTGGAACTCACAAGCCCCTCTACCACGGCAAGGTGGAGATACCAACAAAGGTTACATACCTTCAACACAGATACTCGTCATGTACTGTCACAGAGGACACGAACGCAATTGTTTGATACTACCGTCTTCGCTCAAAGTCAGCGGTACTGTTATAGTACCCTGGTTGTTAATCATCACGTGATACAACTTTGCCCGCGAAAGTGCCTTTCTCTGGCATCTATGTGGTACTATACACAACCACTGAGCGCCGGTTTCAGTAACGCACGTAGGCACCGCTTGTGGTGCCACAAGACGTTGCTTCCAGCGGACCATAAAAACTTAACCGGTGGTTGAACCTGAACGATATCTAATCCGTGACCAGTGTAGCCAAAACTCATCTTTCTCACCTAAATCCACGGTATGCACTGCATGAGTTGCATTCACCAAATACTCACCTCTGATATCTGTAACTGATATTAATCATCTTGGCGTGTATCGAGGCGACGAGTAGACAAAATGGACACAAGTTAGTGTAGTGTGGAAGTGTGCTCAACCTGGATTGACGATCCTCGGGATTGTTCATGTGGATATGCGTCATGTTTGTTGTGTAGCGTGGTGCGGCTTTGGTATGTTATATGAGATACATTCAAAATAAAAATTGTAGCACAAGGAAAGTTTTTCCGGTAATAAAAATTCATTAGTGCGTCATTATGACAAAGTTCTGGAGTTCGGAGTCTCTTTGGTAGATGAAATAACCACCAGTAGTATTAGTACTACTATCAAAGTGTATATACTATATATTTTAATATGTGAAGCAGTTAATAAACTTTACGTATAAAAGTTGTGTGTGTTTGCGGTAGTGGACAGTATAATATAAAGAATTACCGAGTTTGGCCCGTTAACGCCTAATGGAGGGAGGGATAGTGTTAATGTTAGGTAACTTCTGGAGTCCCAGTGTAGTTTTAAAATTGTAGTTTACAGCAAAATTTGTTTGTTTTGAGAAAATGGAAACTGTTTCCTTCAGTCATTGTGTGTTCAGAACAGTTTCGTATTTCTTGCCATTTAACCAATTTCAGGATCTGCCTGAGCCTAAGGGACATTTTGAAATTTATTTTGAATGTCATTTTACCATAGTGATATTTTAGTTAGGCGTGCGATGTTCCTTAAGATCAAAAACAAGAGAGATATAATTTGTCATGTGTATTAGAAGAGTTGGGGAATATTATGTAGCCTTCATGTTCTTATTCAACAGAGTGAAAGTTGGTGCATGTTGATGTGTTTGTGTATGGTGTTTCCGAAGTGAAATGCTTGTATGAAACCTTTATTCACCTGCAGCATACCATTCTTTTATGGTTTTCGATAAGCACAAGTCATAAGAATGGTATATATTGAATTGCTTTTCTCACTGTCTTCTGTTGAATAGTGTGGGTCGATTTGCAGACAATTGCAAGTGTTCTGATTTTGCTGTCTGAAATAACATTTAGCCACAGTAAATTAAGTTTCAGACCAACTGATGCACAACTAAAACCACTTTTATTGTAGCTTTATTATAATTGTTAAAATTATACCCCTACACTGTGTTTCAATCCTCGGATCATCGTCAGGGGGTTTTTTTGTTGAAAGCTACTGTCACTTCAATCACATGATTTTAAAGAGTCCAACAGCACATTAAAACTTGTATATTATAAGTTAAAATCTTGTTGAAAGTGTAGGGGTATAATTTTAACAATTATAATAAAGCTACAATAAAAGTGGTTTTAGTTGTGCATCAGTTGGTCTGAAAATTTAATATGACGAAGATGCACGGTGTCAACAATGTGAAATTTAGCCACAGGTTCAGAACAGTCATTTTTATGTGTTGCACACTAGATTCTGTATAGTCATGTACTGCACATTTATTCTTACATATAGTGGCCATTTTGGTGTACATAATTAAAACATCAGATGTTACATGAAGTGGTTTCTTCATGACTTTCATTTTTTTCTGGTGTGTGTCCAGGAATCTGAAAGTCTGACATTGTATGATTTTGCACGCAATCTTTCTTTTGCAGTGAGTGTATCAATACTTCGGCTTCTTTGTTTATGCATTGTGTTTACACACTAGATCTCCTTTCTGCTATTTAGAATAGTGGTATTGTAATTACATAACCTGCTTCCATTGATTTGTATTTTGTTTAGAAATTTGTTTTGACATCCATTACATATTATTTGCATGAGTTTTTTTTTTGTCTCTGCAGTTATCGATCCACAAGATGAGGTACTCTCTGGACACATTTTAAAGCATTTTTTCGTATCATCTAAGCTTGCCATACATGTTAATGTTGCTTTACAGAGAAATAATTGCAGTTGATTCATAAAAATAAAGGAAATACAGCAGCATCTTTACAAGTCGTCAGGCTGAAGAAATATGTATTGGGCAGAGACTTAGAAATGTGTTTTGTATGCAAGTGGATTTTCTAAGAGACCTGGATGCATTTGTAATATTTTCATGCCATGGCATGTCAGTCAGTATTAATTATTGAGCAGTTTTAATATGTGAGTAATCTCTTGCTGTGGACACACACTGTGTTTAATCCAGCAAGTGTTGCAGCTATGTTATATTTCCATATTTCATGGCCTTTATTAAGTCAGATGTTGATGCTATTCTGGTATGTTACAGATGATTTATTGAGCTAATAAGGAAGGAATAGAGGACGAGGAAATACATAGTCACACACTGTAATTCTTCAGAAAACAAAAAATGTGTCATCCTACTGGTGAGGACATTTTTTAATGCTTGTTTGTGGAACTTCTTTAAACTCTAATTGTCATCCAAGTACAGTGCCTGTTTGAAATAAAATTTAAATTTAGAAAGGTTCAAAACAAGAGGAGCAATAAGCATGTTATGAAAGAAATTTGAAGAGAAATTGGTATCTAAATGGTAAGAGAAGTAAATGTTTTATATATTGATCCTGAGAAATTAGAAAAATTGCTTTTTCAGCTTTTTTGATTTCATAGTCAGTCTGCTTTTCATATTTGTTTCACACCTGTTTACATATTTAATTTCATCTTGTCAGACATAACAGGTGAAAGATCTACCAAGGTGGGGCATGATTCAGGAGAACTGTATGAAATGGAACATGGAATAGAACCACTTTTCTTTGCTTGTTACAGGGATCTCACAATGAGTAACCAGATAACACTCTCTACAAAACGTCGAGGACTTCCTAGTACATCAAGCTCATCAGCCACGGCGACCAACACAACAACTGTTTCGGCAGACCTGGCAAGTCTGTTCGAATGCCCAGTATGCTTTGATTATGTTCTGCCTCCAATATTGCAGTGTCAGAGTGGACATCTTGTTTGTTCCAATTGTCGACCCAAACTGACTTGTTGTCCAACATGCAGGGGACCTCTAGGTAGGTACAGATTTTATTGTATGTGTTAATTAACTCTATCAGTAGCAGAAAATGAATTACTTATAATTAAACCCTTTTATTGAAGTATTTAGTGTGGCTCTTGGAGCAAGGTTGTGTCCGTTCTGATAAACATAACCATAGACTTGCAGTCATTTTTTAAATAACCTAGCCTTTATATTTCAGTTCGTCACCAACAGACTGCAAGAGAATACTTTGAAACAACGGTTTTTTATTACCTGATTGCTGTTTTGACATGTGAGTGATAATTGACTAGAAAAAATAGCACAAGAATGGTGTCACTTCAAATTTTATTTGTTACCGTAGTTAGCATGGCAGGCCATTTAAAAGCCATTGTAATGGATTAACAGTTGACTGCTGACTCCTAAAATTAGCAGCTGTTCCCCCCCCCCCCCACTGAAGGTTTCTTAGGTAATCAGCTGTATCACGCTGGAATAAATTTTCAGAGTTTACAGTGTTTTAGAGACTGTCTCTTTACCTACAAAACTTGAGAAGTTTGTTGCATAGTGACATGGCTGAACCCCCTTCAGACATCATTGCATACGGTTGCTGTGGTTGCCATTGTTTCCTTACTTGCACTATGTATTACAAAACAGAACTCCGATATCTTTGTGTCCAGCTTGTCCTCTGTTAGGTTTTTTAGAAACTGTAAGTCTGATGAAGGTGAAGCCAAGGCACACTGCAGTGGTTTTTAATTTTTTATTATTATTTTTAATAGGAGATGATGGACAGAGTCCATGAAGCATGATTCGAAGGCAAATTTGTGCTCTATTTGGTGATCAGACCCCAGACATCCAGCCTATAACCAGTCACTTTACTGACTGATGTGTATGAGCTATAGACAGATACATAGCTGTTATATCGTCACGAGTGGTTATTTTATGCTCCAAGAAATTGTACCCTGTATGATTGTGAAGTTCATTGTAATCAGTCTAGATCCAGTCTCCAAAATGTTGTGGGTCTCTAGCCTCAGACAGTGGACAGTGTCCAAAATATGAGGCACGTCTGTTACCGTACACTCTTGAGAATCCTTGAATGTTGAATGAAGCTTAATGTCTTCAATGTTTTCAGTTTTTTGTTGTGATGTTCATGTCCTCTGCAGGGAACATTCGCAACTTGGCCATGGAGAAAGTTGCCAGTACTGTTATGTTCCCATGCAAATATTCAACATCTGGCTGTGCAGTGTCCCTTCTGCACACTGAGAAGGGAGAACACGAAGAAACTTGTGAATTCCGGCCATACTCGTGCCCATGCCCAGGGGCCTCTTGCAAATGGCAAGGTTCCCTTGAGCAAGTGATGCCTCACCTTATGATGTCCCATAAATCAATCACAACTCTGCAAGGTAATAAAACCAAGCATGACACCTGTTGCATTTTTATTCCATTTTCCAGACCAGAATATTCCCATTCAGGCATTTTAGCTCAGCATTAACCTATAACTTGAGGATTTCACATGTACAGAACTGTATTTAAATTTTGGCCAGTGGATTGAGGTTTGTGGTTTTCCTCAGCTGCTTCTGGTCAATGCTAAGATAGAGTAGTGCCTTGGGATATATACCCCAGGAGTGAAGCAGCTGGTGCATCATGTTGGCCACTTTCTTCCATTTAGTGCCAAGCTTAAGAATGAGTGAAACTACCTTTCTTTCTGTGTCTCCATGGTGCGGACATAGACAGCTTTACCTTACTTAAGCTTTTATATATGAGCAGTATGGAAATAATAATTAATTTGTTACTGCTAACCTTACCACCATGTAAATTGAAGCTGTTATAGGAAAATAGGCTTCAGAAGTTCTTGGCAAAACTTCTGGTTTAAGAAATGCTATGAAATCATAATTGGGCTTGAAGTTGGTCCTGCAGGATGAACCCTAGTAGTGGCATGAATCTACTTGTCATTTTTTTTTTGTAATTGCAGGAGAGGATATTGTATTCTTGGCAACAGACATCAACCTGCCAGGAGCAGTAGACTGGGTCATGATGCAGTCATGTTTTGGACATCACTTTATGTTAGTACTGGAGAAACAAGAGAAGTTTGATGGACACCAGCAGTTCTTTGCTATAGTACAACTCATTGGGTCAAGGAAACAAGCAGAAAACTTTGCATATAGGTAAGGGCATGTGTGAGGTTATACAGGTTGCTATATCCAAAAAAGGTAAAATTGTCCGTGTGTATGACATGGAGGCATATGGGGGTGTGGAAGTATGGCTCCATGCATGCAGTAGATTGAGGTCAGTATTCAGCTTTGTGTGTGGTACCCACTGAATAGGAGGCTGTGTGTGGGCCACAGAGCTGCTATGTCTATACTGGATGTAATTATCATTTAATGATAACCTAATTTAATTGGCACTGATGAAGTTGGATCCCCCTAATCAGGAAGGAGGTTAACAAGTAACTTGGAGGGATAATGGATTCTGGAAGCAAACCCATACACATGTATTGTCCAACACACTCAGGTGGTACTTCTTGGATGGGATCACAGATGGTGCTTAGGGTATCTAAACCATCAACAACTAGGGCAGCACTCAACCACCTTTTTTTTATTGAAGGGCCCCGCAGCAGATGCTACGGACGCACTGCAGCCTGAAGGCTTATTGTGCAACCCTGTGATGAAGATGGTTAGTTTTTTCTATTTTTTCATTTTAATGGAGCACTGGGGGAATGGAATTGACAGGAAAACCAAAGTACTCGGAGAAAAAACCTGTTCCAGTTGCCACTTTGTCTGCCACAAATCCCACATGGACCGACCCGGGATCGAACCCGGGCCTCCACGGTGAGAGGCCGGCAAATGACTGCCTGAGCCATGGCGTGGCCTAACCACCTGATTTGGTGTACAGTATTGCACGCTTCAGTGGAGAGGGATGTGACATAATGTGATTTGGATAAAAATTACACTTTTTCTGCAGCAAGAAGTGAGACAACATAGTCAGTTTTAAAAGGCAGTAAAATAAAACATCATCTGGCAACATAGCAATCCTTCCCTTTCCCACTGCTAAGAGGAACAGCTATAACTAAAACTTTACAACTACCAAGACTGCCTACACAGGGCTACTGTTATTTGTTTTGGAAGAATCAAGCCTGAAGTCAGGGACCAGTCCTGCCCCCAGAGTGTACTGTACTAAATTGCAGTACATATGATTGAAAAAGAGAGGCTAAACACCAGGGGAATAACAAGTACAATTTTTTGTTTATTATTTTGCCTACTGTCTTGCGCATGTAAAAAGGTGTCCTCTAATGTTGCACTCTTGTTTTGTGTGTAAATCAGATGAATTTTTTTATACAGTACAATCTTATTGCAGTCAACGCCAGCAAACCTTGAAATGTTACGTGATACAATGAAGTATAACCCCAAAAAAACATGGTGTAAATATGTTTAACAATCTTGTTAACCATATGCTTGTGTATCATATTTTTATAACTCAAAAAAAGCTTTTGGAAGCATTGTAATCCCCTAAAATGAGTCTTGAAATTAAAGCCTAATATTAAGATTGAGCCATGGACCATGACAGTCTTCTGTCATGCGCATTTTCAGCGCTTCCGAAAAACAATATTTTTATAGTAAGGAAGTGGTTCCAAGGTAATACCTTTACTAGTCAAAATACTCTTTGTAATTGCTAGTACAGTATGCTGAAAATTAAGGTCTTGCACATCAGGTTAGAACTGAATGGCCAAAGAAGACGTTTGACATGGGAAGCAACACCAAGGTCCATCCACGAAGGAGTCTCCTCAGCAATAATGAACTCTGACTGTCTTGTATTTGACACCAGTATTGCCCAACTGTTTGCGGATAATGGCAACCTGGGCATCAATGTGACCATTTCTATGGTCTGACGCTGGTGTACTGTGGAGTTTGTCACTGCCAGCATTATTAAAGAAGGCACAACCCATTGGTATGCAATCACCAATGAGAATTCTGTTTTTTGACGTTTTTGCATAGTTAGTGGAGGATAATATGCCCACAGACATTCATATGAAGCGAACCTTACACACAAAAGCATGTGAACAGTTGGTATTTGGTGTGGCAGATATTTGCAGTTATTGTAGATGGCCAGTTGTAGAACTGATGACCACAGAATGCAGATTTTATTTTAGAAGTTGTATGCAGTATAGAATGGCTTTGAAAATCCCTGACGGATCCTCAGATCTGGAATAGAAACTGAATGCAATGAAACATACATGTCTTGGTCTGATATCAAAGGAAAGTTTAAAGGAAAACATAGAAGCAGGGGTAATTGAATTGAGTTTATGGGTTTGAAATGTTCGAGTTATTTTGGTTTGTGAATTGTAATTTAAATAATTTCATTAGGTTCTCTTTCCTGAAGTATTATTCTACAGTGGGCTGTGGAAATAGTTTACTAATAACAGCACCAGTACAATGTATTGCACAGTGAAAGAAACTTCCTGTTTCTCTTGAAGACATAATATTAGTAATTCAAGAATTCTGTAAAATTAAAATTTTTCATTTGAGTCGGTATTTGCAGATCTTCAGGAAATCTTACAGAGCCCCTTGGATTAGGGTATTCTGTGCCAGATGAACATTGAAAGATTCAAATTTTAGACTGGTTCTCCAAATTCTGTCCCTGTAACTACGGTTATTAAGATGGTTACAGTAAGCTGAAATATTGAAAGAACGGCATTAACCATTATCATACTGTATTTAAGTCTTCTGTATAGGAAAATGTTATCCTGCACTGCAGTTAAAAGTTTAATACTCTTGAGGCACTAAGTACCACCCTTCTTTTTAGTTTTCCAGATGTAATAACTGTAGCTAGATCAGAGCAACTGTGGCAGCCCGAAGTGATGACAGTTTTTATGATACATTTTACCGTATTTACCCGAATGCAAGACAACTGTAATCTAAGACGACCCCCAAATAAAACGTGTCTGCCAAAGGAAAATGTATTTATCTAAATCTAAGATGACCCACAAAAATAAAACATGTAAGGAAAGTATTTTACTGTTAAGTTCATACGCTTAATACACAAAGCATGTCAGATTCTGTCTGCCTGTACCAGTCAGTGTCACTGTCTCCATCTTCACAGTCGGTACCTTCATCTTCCTCACACTCACTCCTAACATTCCCATCCTCGTCACTGCCACTCCACAACTTATCATCATCAATCTCAACCATTGTGTTGGATATACAGTGCTTCTTAAAACTCATCACAGTCACTTCTGGTGAGATGTGCTGCAACGCCATTATGATCCAAATTGACTAAATAATACATTTATATTTCTTGGTTTATAAACTTACTTGAACCAATGAAGAAGATGAGTCTTGTAGTTAATTTTTAATTTTATAATGGCCATTTTCCTATTACTACCGTTGGACTCTGTTTGTTCTTGGGTGCATATCTTAAGTTTACTGTTTCTGTAGTGCCCAGTGACTGAGAGTAGCTCAATGTGAGGGGTCCACCACGTTAGACCCTTATTTGCCTGAAGACAGAAATAGAGCCGGCTTCCAAAAAGATGTGCTTCTTTAAAAAAACCAGACGATGGACGAAGTCCAAAAAAGAAGATTGTGTTTAAAAAAATTAGACAATGGGCAAAGTCGAAAAAAGAAGATTAATAAAAAATTAGATGCTGGACAAAGTCCAAAAAAAGAAGATTGTGTTTAAAAAATTAGACAATGGACAAAGTCGAAAAAGATTGTGTTAAAAAATTAGATGATGGGCAAAGTCCAAAAAAAGAAGATTGTGTCACTTAACTTTAGTCGTTTTGTGTTCTGTCTCGTGTACACTTGACGGATTGGCGATGCAGGCCTTGGATTGGCTCTGTATGGTCCGGTTCAGCGCGTCATACGCGAATTTAAGACAGCCTCACACATTTAAGCACCAAATTTAAGTAAAACTCGTCTTGCAATCAAGTAAATACGGTAGTTTATGTGTGAAGTTACAGAATCTGTACACATGATGACAGTGGGAAGGTTCTCCTTCAGACAATAGAAATCTGTGTTTTTAGTTTTTAGGATTTAAGTGAGAGGAAGTAATTGAAGTTGCTTGACATAACCGGTAATTTATATTTAGTGTTATTATGTACCAACTGCCTTTATCATCATGTCCATCACAAGTATTGTATACGACATACATGTTGCAGTGTCATCTGTGTCGACTGCCGAAGGTGATGCCATTGTAGACGTCAAAATGCATGTGTTGCTAACAGTACTTGTGACACAGACTGTAATAAAGGTTATTTGTATGTAATATAAAAATATAAGTACTAAAACACTGTGGTATGCACAGCATATGGTAAATTTAGAAATGTGTGTAGGCCTATTGTACATATTAAGACGGAACTTGAAGCTTGTTGAATAGTCAGAACTGAATTTACAGTTACTGTACTAACAGGCAGTACTGACAGTTTGTTGCCTTTCATGGTTTGACGCATGCTGTAGCATAACACATTTTATTGATGGCAATTCTGAAACTGTAGACGATACTGTTCTGTTATTATTTTGTAATATTTATGAACACCTTACTTAACAGTTGTGATTAATTGAAGGCATGTCAAAAACATAGGATTGCACATCCAAGTATATGAAAACTTGAATCAAAACAGTCTCCTTGCCTGACGTGTTAGAATAGTTTGGTCATTGTTGGTATGATGTATAGTTTTGTTTTAAAGTAACCCTTTTGCATCCAAGTGGAGTATATTTTTTGTATTGTGATGCTTTTCTGGAAAATACAGGAACGGAGACAGCATAAAAAAGTTGTAGACTTATGTGTTTTCTTATCTTTAGGATCGTGTTTTACCCATCCTTCATGTCCAGTTTGTCTTCTGCCTCTTTCTACATTTCCTCCTGTACTGTCCTGACACATGCCTCGTACCGATGTTTCACCAAGTGTTGGCCATGTTCTTGAGAACCTCAGCTCACTTGCCCCCTTGTACTTGCGGTCAAAAACACATCTCAGTCATTATGTTGTACGGGGCACACTATTACAGTCTCTTGCATCCCTGGGCATGTGGTTGATGATGCAGTCAGCATCGCTTGGATATTCAAGCATATTTTGTCTAATGACTTACCATCTCATTTACGTTGAACACGTGCCTCCAGTTGTCAATCAGACTTAATTGCAATACAAACTGGTAAACGTGGAGAGGCACGACTGCCATAGCATAATGCCAGTCTTTCACCCAAAAGTACGTATTACAATACCAACATTTTGTTATCTTAGGCAATGACAGTAACATTTTATTGAGAGTCTTCAAATTTGTACGTACCACTGGACTAGCAAGTTCACTGCAGATAGGTCTTATACACTGTACCCAGATGCAGTAATATTGATGCCTGATTCCTTCGCTCGCAGGCCAACAAAACCTTTCAGGTCATGCCTGTGGTAATGCCTAGTAACAAGTGTTGTGTCAGAGTGTGCCTTGTTGTATTAAAACTTACTGAGGTCATTTAATTGCCTTCTCTTTGAGTGGGTTACTGCAGGATACATTGCAGCAGTAAGTTCTGGTATCCGGTGATTCTGCCAGCTGGGTGTGAATTAGGGTTCATAATATTTTGAGTGGGCTACTGTGGGAAATTAAAGATTTGGTGAGCCAGTGGACTGTATATAGTCGATTATATTCATGGCTGCACACCACACTTTCTTATTATTATTATTAATAATAAATGTGTTTAAAGCTGTTATTCAGTAACCATACTTCAACCTAACAAAAACATAAATTCGTACAGTATGGCAATTTGGCAATGGTATTTATTATGTTGTTAGCCAGCAGCTCGTGGTGTAGAGCGTGTTCTTTGGTGCATTACATCACATTTGTATGAAAATGGCATTGTTATTTTGGGATCGATTTTTTATGAATTGCTTCAGTCATAGTGTTCACGTTTCACCAATTTTGCATGTGTTAACGCCCCGTTTGTGAAGTGCAAATTTCATTAACTGGCCTCTTCAGTGGCCATTTTACGAACTGGACCAAAAATCGATCACTGCGTAATGTTTGGTAGCGTACAAAAATGCACACTTCATTCCAGACCAATTGCGATATGCAGTTAACCGATGCCTGTGGTTTCATGTCAACTGTGTGTGGGTTGGTTATCACCAGCTGCAGTAAGGTATTGGTGTGTGTCAGCTATTTCCATCGCTGTGAAAACAGACCTGTTCGTCGGTGGTTAAGTAGATTCATGCTATGTTTATTGTCTGACGAATGTACACTTTTATTCACTATTAATTGTTGTGAAATACAGTCTTACATGTTTCGAACCTTATCCTGGTTCATCTTCTGGGACCTCAATATTGTAACCAGTGTATAATTGTACCATTGATGCAAAAAGTCAATATAATTTAAAATATTGCGGTCCGTGAAAATGAACCAGGATAAGGTTCGAAACATGTGGGACTGTGTTACACAAAAATTAATAGTGAATAAAAGTGTACATTTGTCGGACAATAAACATAGAAAAGGAAATGTACCAAATGAATAATATTAAGTTTATATTCATGCTATCTCTCTCTTACTGGACGTGTACTGTTCTTGGTAAGCAATGTACCTACCGTTTGAGGTTATGTTACCTCCATGTATCAGGTTTCAATAATATGTTAGCGTAATGCTAACCTTTTGTCCGCATCTAATGACAAGTTAAACACATTAGGTCAAAGCACTCGTGTATCTTGTTTAGGCACGCGAGACAGACGTGCATGTATGTATAATGTGCATACGCACGTGCGTGTATGTGTGGGGTGTGATATTTAGTGCTGTATCTCGAGTTTAATTTTAAGGTTTAGTATTTGACAGTATAGTTCGGCTGATAAAATAATTTGTGATAATTTATTGACGTGTATTATTTCACATCACAAACAATTCCAGATTATCACGATCCACCGAGCATTACTCCAGCTTCGTGTTCGGGTAGGTTCGGGATTCAAAAATCTTCCCGAAGACCGACCATGCTTACATTATTTTCCTCAGTGTCTACAGGCAAATACTGTAATAATACCTCAAATTAACTCGCACCCGCTTCCTTCCATATGCTGTCCAATTCATCACACAATAACAACTGTTGGCACTGGATGCCATCTAAGCTAGCAGGGGTGACCGTGACGCGGCTCGCGCAAGTAGCTTGTCAGCAATAATATTCAGGTAGTTTGCATGCACATGAGGCTGACTGCTAACGGCATTTTAAAATATTTTATTAAAAAAGGAAATTCATAACTCTCTGAAAGTAATCTATTTTAGCTGGCTGAACCGAAATAAGAAGCCATCAAATAAGGAAAACATTTAATTTAATTAAGGGATGGCTCTTGCCTAAGTTGCCTCCTAACTTGCTGCTCCGGAAACCTGTCAAGCTGGACACCCCTGCTATGTAGTCTGAGTCACTAACACCGTCATTAATTATACCATAAAATGTACGAAAGTTGCCTTTTTAAGCTAGACTGCACATTGCGCGAAGTACGAGCTTTTGAGCGAAATTTTTTAGAAGTGTTATAAATGACAATAACTATGTGCACACCATGAAAACTTGATTCATATAAAACGGCGAAGGATGGATATTTCTTTGATGCAGTTGATTTGCAAGGACTTTAGTTTTCATGCGAAAATATGGCGACGCAGCAGATACGCTTATGTGTGAAACAAATTCCTTTCTCGTTCCATTTTGGGCGCCCGTGTTGTAGCTTCGCCTTCACTGAGCTAAATAAAGTATATCGACTGAAGTGTGAGGCTGACACAGTGAGTAATGAGAAGGGCCGTACGGGCAAACCGCGATATGTGGCGGTATATCGAAATAGTGTATAATAGGGAATTACTGTTTACATGCTTTGATGAGCGCTAAGTGAGGGTGGTGCTATATCGGGGGTTGACTGTGCGTATATTTACGTTAGCAGTATTGGTAACTTCCATATCTGAGTACTGGACGTGACTGATGGACACTGCATGTAGAAAGGTGAGATGGGTGTGACGGAGACGCTGTGGTGTTGTGCTCAGATGGCACCCGTTTCGTGGCTTGCACTTTCTCTCCTTCCTCAGTCTCTTCTGGCAAATCCCGGGATAGTAGGCCCAATTGGAATAAACGACAGCAGTGTAATATTAAATTCGTATCTGCACATACTTCGTGGTCATCTTCCCATCTCTTCCTAATTATGTGACATCTGTACTTGGGTAACAGTTATCACTCATATGATGGTCTGGTTTTGGGTTTATGCACCGTGTGGTGGTTAAACGTTTCAGCGTTTCGAGGAACACATTGCATCTTCAGGGCGACATTTCTTCTGCAGTATTCCCTCCCCATAGAGGTTCCTAATGTACATTTTAGGTTTTCACAGCGGTTGTTGATCATATGAGGGTATTTTTGGGTTTATGTACTGTATAATGTTTAAATGTTTCGACGTTTCGGGGTAACTTTGGAAGATTTAACCACTGTACAGTTCAGAAATCCCAAAGAATATCAACAACTGCCATGAAAACCTTAAAACGTATAGTTGTGAGTCAATCTAAAAACGTATCAATTTAAACGTGAATTCGATTTGCTTCAGATATGCACTCCATAAAAGGAAACCCACACAGAAACGGGTGTTCAGGTTTACTGGTGCTAATAACAAGTCGTCAGGTTAAAGATGTAGAAGCATGATACGCATCCGTGACACTCACAGATGTCATCTGAGGTGTCCAAAACTGTAACAGGGTTTTAAATCCAGAGGTGAGCAGAATTAATAGACCGTGACTTCTAAACAATTAGCCGAAGAAATAAAACAATTGCCAATTAAATAAGCGACTTTTTGACGGACAATTTAGTGCCGTCATCTGACCGCTTCCCGCAAAGCTTTCACCCGTCCAGGCAGAAGAGGATGTCCGCTGCGGTCAACCGTAAACCTAAGTGCAAGCTCTTGAATAATTTCATTGTAAATGAAGCGTGACTGTTCACAACTGGTGGTATGGATGTATGCGTTTCATATTACTTTGGACATCGTGTGTGCCCCACGAATGTGCCGGGACAGCATAGTTGGTAAAGTTACTGGCTGGGGGCTGGTCGACCTCAGTTTGATTCCCGGCGAGGGCAGGAAGATTTCTCCTCGTTATCGCCTCCAGAATAGCTCTGGGTGTCACCACGTATAGGCACTACTATCCATTTATCACCAGGTATCCTTTTCTCGATGACGATGTGTCCACCAGACCTTCATGCCAAATAATCCCCCCCCCCCCATCTCATGCCGAAGTTATCCTAATCTCGAAACCCCTTACACACAAGATATGCTGCCTAGGCCGAGGGCAACTTTACTTTTCTTATGCCATACGTATCCCAACTTATTGATATAGGCATCTCAGCAACACTACGACGTGATGAATATAACATGAAATATGTATGAAAACAAACAAAAAGATATACAGGCTACAGTCTTACTTGGAAAATTGACGCTATTCGGAATGGCCGTGATATCCATCCTTCTTCAAAATAAATGCTTGACTGGGCTGTGAAAGAGATCGTGTCTGTCTTCTGTCTGATCACCCGCTGAGGAGCTGTAAACTGTATTTAATCGTGACGGCACGGACAACTGCTGTTAGCTCTACCAGTTGCCACAGAGAATTATGACCTCTTGAAATGTTCTTTGTTTTTAAATACGAGGCGTGTGGACTTGTACAGTTTTAACCTTTCATCGCGATTTCGATCACTGGTAAATAAGGAAGGTGTTTATTGTGAAAGTGAGTAATTTTGTGAGTAGTTCCAAATGGTGCTTCTAGGAACTAATTTCTTATTACCTCGTAAATTGGGATTTGTTACATCAGCATGTAATGGAATGTTGCCCTCCGCTTCTGATAACCACGCCATTAAACGTGTGCAGTGTCTACACATTTTAGAAGGTAAAGGTAAAGCTTTCCCGTAACAAGTCATGAAGATTCAGAAGGGAGGACAGAATGTTGTGCTTCCGTCGTTACTTCGACATTCGGCACAACTAGGACAGCAGAATTGTCAGGTCTACGCGCCGGCCACACTTTACGACCAAGGAAACGCCTTGGTACTCATTTCTGTGAGAGGCTGAATGGACCCTAGGGCTACTGAGTACAGACAGAAGGACTAGGTCACTTGAAAATTTTCCAAGGACCCTACCGAGAATCGAACCCGGAACCGTCTTGTGGCACAGTGCCTCAACCAACTGCGCCAAGAACAATAGATCAGTGTTCCGGCCGCTTTTCAGTCTGTTAATTTGGATTCCGTCAGAATGGGCGGGTGGGTTGTTTCTATTGAAGTTTGACGCTATAAATATTTTCGTAACGCTTGTGTCATTTATCTCGTTACCGCATGACCTAGTCTCATGTTCTTCTTGTCATCGCGTCAAAAGAGCAAAGTGTGAAACCGATCACTCACGTCTGGCATACATCAGTGGTTAAAAGTGTGTGGCCCTTTACCTTCACGCCTTCTATGCGCCGTCGTGCCGTATTGCTTAGGCATAAGGCAGATTATGCTTATACATATAAAGTGTATGAAATGATTTATGCTTTACTGTGTACAAGCTTGCAGTGATAAATACAGCACCATCTCTGTGCTCTAGCGGATTGTGTTAAACCTTTGTTTGCAGAGTTATTTTCGACATGTTTCGGCCTGTGTTCGGCCATTATTAGAGATAGTAAAATGTAAAATCACTGAACACCAATAACAGAGCCACATTATGGGGATTAAGGTTGGAAAACATGCTGCTGAGAAAGACCTTAATTAGAAGGGTGACACATTAGTAAAATAATTAATTTTTATACGTCAATAATGGACTGAAATTTACTTAGTGACAGTTGTATTTAAACTCTTTCCCTCACACGCATTTGTATCACGTACATTCAAGCACAAAATGGCTCAAACCAGTGGGCACAACTCTAGGCAACCGAGATTGAAAAATTGGCGTGCGAAAACTTGTCCTAGAATTGTTAAGGCTGTGCCATGGCTCAGGCGGTTGCGCCAATCAGAGTACACATAAATATTATCTATACACGTCACACATCATTTTTATTTTGCACATCTAAATGGCCTCTTAAGTTCGTTCGTTGCACTTATAAGTCTGTCATTTCCGTAGCAGTTTATTTTGTGCAATAACAGTACGCACGTGCCTAAGCAGATGCATAAAGTCTGTCACTAACTGGTTCTCCTTGTACGTCGTTCAATGTAAGGGCTCGACTTACGACAGAACTCCAGGAACAAATTGAGTCTTTAAGTCCGGGGGTCGCCGGTATAAGAGTATTAAGATGTAACACAAAATAACTGCTACACAGAAGACACATTTATGTCAGCGATTTGTACTGCATAATTACAACGTTGCTTAAGCGATTGTGAGTGACTTTCGAACACTCGGGTTTTATCTATCGAATGCATTTGAAAACCAGACGTACTGTTACTTCGCAAGCTTTCTAGCCATCCTACAGCATACATGCTATGCCTGATCCGTCCTACTGCCTATTTCATACATTTTTTACGAAATTTTATATGCGACGTCCATTTTGAAGGTTGTGTGTCGGATTGATGTCAGTATGTATGCTTCGAAGTGGCCTATTAGAAGTGTACAAATTATGTTATTTGTTATCAGTGAATGCTGAGTAGCACTTGTAGGGTAAAGTCTAGTCTAGAACAGGCCATGAAGGCCCAGAGGAGGAGTAGAGTTATAGGTCTACTCTTTCTTTAACCTCGGTGCTAGGTGTGGTGGGTTGCAACGCCGCGCCCCGGCCGCTTTACCCCCGGGAAAGAGACCCGGTATCCATTTTACGAAGGGTTGAATGGGCCCCAGGGTTGGTCTGGTCGGATGCGAAGTAGCACCCCCTATATCTTAGTACAAAAGAAAACGCCGAGTTGGCGTGCTTTAGGTGCGCTCTGCACACACACGCACACACAGTTTTGCACAGAGAATCTTGCGTCAGATTTGTACAAACACGAAGGAGTAATGGTAACGTTCCATGCTTTGAGGTACCGTCTTAAGGGGCCCATACACGTATGAGTCTGGCTCGCGAGTCCGGCTCGGCGAGCTTGACTCGGGAGCCGGGCTCGGATATATTTCACCACACACGCATGAGCTGACTCCCAACTTTGCTCGTACATTTCAGTATCCAGAATGAGTTCATCGAAGCAAGTTGCAGCAGCGGTGATAATACTGGATGAATGCGGTGTGTTCGGGAGAAAAAAGCATAGAAAAAGGAGGGAAATGTGGGCTAAGAACTGGCTGTTAAGTTGAGACAGATTTACCCATTTAAATTTATTGAACTTTATTAGAAATGATAGACCTGAAGACTACAAAAACTACTTCAGAATGTCAGATGAAAACTTCAAGTACTTGCTAGCAAAAGTAAAACCGTTCATAGTGAAACAAGATACTGTGATGTGTTTCTTGTGAATCACCATCACCATCAACATCTTCAGCTTCAGCTTCTTCATCCAAATTGCTTTTGCTTTTCCGAGGATTCTCTTGGTCTGCCGTGAACCAAAGCAGGTCGAAGTACCACAGCGTTGGCTTGTAGACATCATCCCCGGACGCACCACTTCTCTTGCTCTCCCGAACGCGGCGCAGTTCTTTCCTAAATGATGCCCGGGTACTGTCCACTTTTTTCTTAACAAAATTCAAGTCAGCATCAGGGATTTTCTCTCGTGAACTGCACGAGTAAATCCCAGGCCTCATCCCGCTTTCCCCTGTTCGAATACTCTGTGCTGCGAACCTGCCACAGAACCGGCAATTCACGGTACTCTTCTAAAAACCGTGTCAAAAACTCAGGGCTCATGGCTCATGAATGTTTTGTTACACATGGAAGCCGACATGGTTCCTCCGTAGTACCACAACTCACACTGCCTGTTCGTGTGGCGTGTAGATACGCGAGTCTGGCTCGGGACCGCCCACACACGTACGAACCAATAGCGAGCCGTCGCCGAGCCGAGTCCCACGGAAGGCCCTGGCCAGCCTCGCTGGACTCGGCCAAGCCCGGCTCGTGGCGACCCACACACGGACGAGTTTGGCTCATTGGAACCCGAGCCGAGCCGGACTCGCCAGCCAGACTCGTACGTGTATGGGCCCCTTTAGAATCGGGGACAGGTTACCGCTGGCATAGGCTTTTAAAATCGTTACAGGTGAATGTCGGGAAATACGCCTCCTTCCAAACCCTTACCCACTCGGCTTTGGTCTTCATCTTCCAATCTCATTCGACGCTTAGTGACTTCTGCAGTGTCAACAGCGTCGTTAAATAACCGACGCATTTCTTAGGCCGACTTTTGAAGAGCTTCCGAAATGCGACCTGAAACTAAGCAACTTCAATGCACTTCGTCATTTATACTCAGTTACCAAAGCTGCTGTGCATCTGTGACCCAGCTCATGACTGAAGAATTAGTTCTCAAATAAATGAATGTCATGTCCAATGGGAGAAACCTGGAGAAAGGTATATTAAGCCTAGAAGCGGAACTGCAACCGCAGTCCAGTCACTAGCACGGCGATTACCATGATAATAAAATAAACGACTGCATGGTCATATAAATAGTATTCGTTGAAGCTGTAATATTCACAGAGGTGACATTTAAGCCTTCACCTACGTCATACCGTTTCGAAGAATGACGATGATGCAGGCTGCCAGTGTTGTTTGCACGGAGACTTCGTATTGCAAGGAGCACAAAATATTGGCGTCCTGGGACGAGATGCAGTTGTGGCGGGATGGGAACAATTGTGCGTCTTCAGACTGCAGGTCGTGTAAACTTTCAATTAAAGTGCTGGCTCAGTATCTAAACAAGCTTCGAGTGAAGAATGAGGTACATGTGATGAAGTGAGCAGATACACAGAAGTTCCTCATTATGTACCAAACAGCGATATCGGTGTGTACGGTGTCCTTCTTACTTTCTTTAGTTCCTTCCTTAAGAAAATAGAATGTTAAGTTGAGACAGTTACATCGCTTATTAGACGTTCTATATTCAAATTAATTTTATTTTGGCAAAAAAAGTGCATATACAACAATAATTATTGTGTCTAGAGGTCATGGTAGTTGTTACGGAGGACATGTTGTACAATTATGATACTGAGGTGACCTTCCTTAAAATAACTTCTACATCAGTTTTGTTGAATATTTTCTTAGGTTTCGTAACCAGAAGAAGTAAGTCTCAGGAAAACAGCAGGCTACTGTTTATATTGTGTTTAACTTCACATCGAGCGTGACGTCTATAGCGTAGGCACACCGACGTCCAAAGACAGAAGATGACCAAAAAAGTGAAATACTGCCATTACTACTCTAGAAATCATTTAGGCATATTCCCTCAAAAATCAAGGTTAATATTGTTAACAGACTGCTGGCTAAATGCGCTGACATTGCGTCGTTCTTTTGACGTTTTATTCGTGTTACGAACTATTCATCGCCCTTTGTGGCAGGTGTCATTGTCAGAGGAAGATAACTGTATGATGTGGTAACATCTCGTTGTCCTGTCAGCTTCGTTTTCTTTCGTTATGTATGTACGTGTATACATTTACAGTTATGCAGCTTATATGGGAAACTGCGTGATTAAACTGGTGAAATCATAATCATTTTCCACTTCATTAAACTGCAGCTACGCCATAGTCACATCTGCAATGATACGTCCCACTTAACAGTGTATCTGATTTGTGTACGCTCAGCCGTAGGTGGCCTGACGTGAAAGTCTTGCTTGAACAAGTCCGTAAGGTTGCCACATTCAGCCACTGTGAAAATATTAAAGGGATCATGCTCCAGTCACTTTCTTTACCTTTACAGACACTCCCCGACTTATGCAATAGTTACGTTCTGGAAGGTCCAGCGCAATTCGAATTTTGCGCAAGTCGAAAGTTAGTATTTATACGGTCAACTATATATGTATATAGTAAGGGGTTCACTTGAAATCCAGTCTCCCAGCACACTGGAACCTGACCGGCTGCAGCATGCAGCCCAGCAGTATTCTTCCGCCACCTTCATCTCATTGCGCTTTCATTCACATAAGGAAAAATTCGGCGCCCATTTTAAAATGATATTTAATTTTTTTTTTGTTTTTCTTAAAAATTGTTTAAGCGTGAAATTGCGTAACTTGATAATGCGTAAAGTCGGGGAGTGTCAGTACATCCTGCAACGTGAGCAGTGATTGCTGGCCGGTCGGTTCAAACTTCGGCGAACAGTACATAGCGTAGTGTGTATAGTGACACGCTACGAGCTGGACGGTCCGCGGTTCGAACCCCGAGCGGGCCAAGAGGTTTCCTCTTCTCCATACACTATTCCAGACCGGTCCCGGGGCCCACATAAACTCATTTCTCATGGGTGCCTGGGCTCTATCCCGGGGATAAAGCGGCCCTGGCGTAGTTCTGACCACCCACTCCCATCTAGCGCCGAGGTTAAAGAAAGGGTAGAGCTATACCTTTACTTCCCGTCTGTGCCTTCATGGCAGGTTACGGTGAGACCTTTATCTTTACAGTATATAGTGCATTTTAAATTCTTGGAAAGGAAACAGTACTGGCCTGGTCCAGGTATTATCGGACTACTATTAGTATCAGCTATATATATATATGTATATATATATATATATAGGGTCTTTCGATTTTGTACATCTCACAGCTTTTAAAATAAAAATTAAAACAGTGTTTTGTGGACAGGACCATCATTCCCCTTCTCAGGCGAAGGAGTAAGGGAAGGCTCCTGTAAACTTCCGGTCCAGCCGACTGTAATACCTGTTCCTATTGGGCCCAACTAATTATGTATTTCCCTTACTTTCTTCTTGAGGACGGGTAAAGGATTCTGTCCCCTAAACATGTTTCACTTTGTGTTTTGAACTCGGGACAGTGGACGTAGTCCAGAAGGTGAGTTGTTCTGGATGTGATGTGCCATTGTCAGAATCTTATGGAGTCGTATTTTCCATGGTGTTTGCTTCAGTCTGTGTTTCAGTTTTCACAAAATAGCCTAATCAACTCCTTACACATGCATTTATATTATTTAATATTTATTGCTTATATCTGGGAATATGAAACTTGGTTTATATGTAGATTATGAATTGTCTATGAAATATTTTTTGAAGTCAACAATTTCGAAATATTTGGAAGAGGTGAAACTTCGAGAGACGGAGTCTGCGTACATATGGGGCCTATAACTTTTTTAAGTTCTTCAAAGAAATATAATGAATAATAATAGATTGTAGTAGTAGCAGTAACACTCTGTAACATGTTTGCAGTTGTGAACAGTAACCACAATGTGTGACTGCAGTGGATTGAACGGTATGACAGGTTTGAAGAGGGTCCATGATGCAAACATCCGAACGCTCCTCAGTGGGTTTCTTACGTAGATTTCCCGTCTTATTATTTCTCTGTTTTGATACTGGCTTTCAAGATGTAAAAAAAAATCCTTGGTTTAAAGATCTGGAATCATTTCGCGTCCATCCAGCCCCCAAAAAACGGATTGTATCACAGTTCTTTCCTAATAGGAACTTGTCAGATGACCACGTAGCCAGGATAAACTTGTCAGATGACCACGTAGCCAGGGATAAACTTGTCAGATGACCACGTAGCCAGGGATAAACTTGTCAGATGACCACGTAGCCAGGGATAAACTTGTCAGATGACCACGTAGCCAGGGATAAACTTGTCAGATGACCACGTAGCCAGGGATAAACTTGTCAGATGACCACGTAGCCAGGGATAAACTTGTCAGATGACCACGTAGCCAGGGATAAACTTGTCAGATGACCACGTATCCAGGGATAAACTTGTCAGATGACCACGTAGCCAGGGATAAACTTGTAAGATGACCACGTATCCAGGGATAAACTTGTCAAATGACCACGTAGCCAGGGATAAACTTGTAAGATGACCACGTATCCAGGGATAAACTTGTTAAATTACCACGTAGCCAGGGATAAACTTGTAAGATGACCACGTAGCCAGGGATAAACTTGTCACATGACCACGTAGCCAGGGATAAACCACGGAGAACCGAAGCCAGGATAAAAAAAATACATAGGAGTTGAAACCTAAAGTTAGTTATTGACTGTATCTTTATGTTTTGGTCTTTGTACCAAGTGGAAAGCTGAAAATCGCCCATCTTATACTTCTACCGTCCGCCGTTCGAGGTCCTTTCCTATCCAGTATGGAAAATCCAATATCCATTGGCTGTTGTCCAAATATCTATTTTATTTACGTTTGTATTTATAAAACAGAATGAAACTCTAAGAGAAACGCATCGGTGTAACTTTACGAGATACTTTATTGTATGATGTCTGTATTCTGGGCTTGTTCTAACGGCGATAACTTTACGAGATACTTTATTGTATGATGTCTGTATTTTGGGCTTGTTCTAACGGCGATGACGTTCAACTTAACCCAAGACGAAACTGATTATCTGATCTGCTTAAAGTACAGTGAAACGTAAGAGTGGTGTTCGCCTGTCGTTCATTCATAGAGCAATATTGTATTTATTGCATGACTTAGTATCGGCAAATCCGGGACAGCGTAGTCGGTATAGTGACTGGGCTACGGGCTGGACTATCCGGGGTTCGAATCCCGGCAGGAGCAAGAGATGGTCCAGATCGGCTCTGGGGCCCACCCAGCCTCCTGTTCAGTGTCTACCGGGGTTATTTCCCGGGGGTAAAGTGACCGGGGCTTGATGTTGACCAATCACGCCCATCTAGTGTCGAGGGTAAGAATGAGTAGAGCCATACGTCTGCTCCCTCTATATGCCTTCATGGCGTGGACAGGGACAACATAACCTTTCACCTTTTAATACTGGAAAATTAATCGACATTACTTCGGTAACTCGAAAAATTAATCTCCGTCATTAATCTTCGTCATTAAACCTCAATTTGTGCAATAAATTTACGTCCATCCTTCCGAAACGAAATTCTGGTTGCAGTCTGGTCCATGGGCTGCAAGAGATGTGTGTGTCCGGAAGTTTGGACAGCACTGGGAGCCAGCAAGTGGCTTTGATTCGTGTCGCTTATTTTGTGATTAACTAAGCACACCATGTTTGTATGTTTGACACTTTTTGATAACACGATGCACGTCTCTAAGTGGCGTGTATTGTTAGCGAGCCGTGGCGTCCGGCCCACGTGTACATTTTTATTGTTGTGCATCGTTTTGTGATGCCTGCATGACTTGCATTTTGTGGGACAGTTCGGTGTTCATCCAAGTGGCACCACACTTCATCACACACTTCTTGGCCTTAGTAGTCCGGAACAAGTGTTAAGTAGCAGAAGAAAAGCAGGAACAAGGAAAGCGTAAGGAACATAAAGCATAAGGAACGTAATGGCTTTCCAGGGGCACGGCTAATATTTTGCTTTCTCTTCTCCAAAACCATCCAGACTGGCCAGCTTTGGGGCCCACCCAGACTCCTAAATGGGTACCCGGGTTCTCTCCCGGCTGTAAAGCGGACGGGTCGTGAAGTTAGTTGACCACTAACCTTTTATTTAGTGCCTAGGTTAAGAATGAGTGCAGCTATACTTCTAGTCCTCCTGTATGCCTTCATGGTGTTGACACGGACAACTTTTGCTTTACTCAGGCACACACATTTGCACACGGGCCCAACTTCGATCACTCGCTGTGATCGATTGAGGGTGTTTAAGACAAGGTGATGGGGGAAATGCGAGATTGAAGGTTGGCACAGCGGAATTGCAAATAGTTAGGTCTTCCGGACGGTTACACCACATCGACTAGCAAATATCAATATTTCGAAGGATCGTAGCGCCTTCATCCGACGAGTCAAGCAGTCTTTGAAGGGTCAGGTGTTCTTAGAAGAGTGTCTGCTTGAGCCTGAAGGTGACGACACTACAGTCATGTAAGGTCGGTAATTGTTTGCCAGTAGACACGGCGTAACATATTCTGACCAGGAGAATATGTGAACTTAAGACTGAGAAAGTACCACGAGTATGTAGAAAATAATGTGATGGGGAGCTTCATGATTAAAAGAATGTGATGGGGAGCTTCATGATTAAAAGAATGTGATGGGGAGCGTCATGAATAAAATAATGTGATGGGGAGCTTCATGATTAAAATAATGTGATGGGGAGCTTCATTATTAAAATAATGTGATGGGGAGCTTTATGATTAAAATAATGTGATGGAGCTTCATGATTAAAATAATGTGATGGGAGCTTCATGATTAAAATAATGTGATGGGGAGCTTCATGGTTAAAATAATGTGATGGGGAGCTTCATTATTAAAATAATGTGATGGGGAGCTTCATGATTAAAATAATGTGATGGGGAGCTTCATGATTAAAATAATGTGATGGGGAGCTTCATGATTAAAATAATGTGATGGGGAGCTTCATTATTAAAATAATGTGACGGGGAGCTTCATGATTAAAATAATGTGATGGGGAGCTTCATGATTAAAATAATATGTGGCGCGCATGATGAAGTGAGACATGGATACAAAACGTTTGAGGGGAGACAGGCGTGTATGGGAAGATGGTCTTGCAATTGACCTTAGAGGAACTGGGTTCGAAAGAACGGGCTGGATTGAGCTGACTCTGGAGAGAGGTATCGTGGACATTGTACCGTAATTTTGGCCTCAATAAAAGATACGGATATCTTGACCAGCAAAGTAACTATCAGGTTTTGTATAAAAATTCCGGTTGATTAGTGTCGGTACAAACGAGCCGAGTGATAACACTGGGGTTTGAATGTGCATAAAGTGTTTGGAAGTTCTCATTTGGAGTACTAACTTACACAGCGAAACCGAAGTCCGGCGATATTGAAATTTAGATAAGTACTTGCGTGTAGGCCTAGATCGGGGAACAAAATAAATTAAACTAGGCATTAGGATCCCGAACATTTTCAGGTATGTAGAAGAGAAAATAAAATATAACCACATTGCCAGAAATCATATTTTCCAGCTCGCTGGAGGGAATTGAAACGGAGCTGAATTTTATTGTTTTTTTTAAATTTATTTAATGATTTTCAAACTGTGTAACATTATATATCCTAGAAACATGGTTTATTTCAGGTATGTAATTGTAAATACCCTGTATGAAGTTGATACATAGTAGTATAGTAGTAGTAGTAGTAGTAGTAGTAGTAGTAGTAGTAGTGATAGTGGTTGTGTTGGTGATGACGGTGGTCATAAAGTGATAAAATCAACAACGTAACAGATCTGATGGACTACAAAGCCCTGCATTAACAAGACTGGGTTGCAATTCTGCCTGGAAGTCCATGTTTGTAAATGTGACTTCTATTCCACTGAAGGACAGGTGGTTTATGGAACTATCACGAACATATTAGTAGCAATCCTCGTGGCGAAAATAAGTTTGTGGTGCCACGGTCATGTGTGGACATTTTCTTGAGTCGCTGTTACTGCCTCCCAGTAGTTCATAAACAGTAATCTGGGACGGATCCTCACGCCAGCATCCAGACTGCGTATGCGAGAGTGACTATAAGGGCATTAGGAACTTCTGTACCAAAGGAGAAGGGGAAAACCACGTTGATGACGAGAGGAAGCCGTGATGACACATCAGCTGCACTGTATTGATTTGTTCTTCGCGAGTGTGTTTCGTCCAGTAATTAGTTCTGAGATAATGAGTGTTTTGGACACACTGCAGGATTTCTTGGATAGGGGATCAGCCCATTGCAGCAGCATTAGCATCACTAGACATCACAGGAGAGTAAATACAAGACGTTCATGTTTTGACCCAACAGGTTAGAGTAGCGGTGAGGCGTTAAAACCGGCATTCATGAAGTGCTGGATTGAATCTCGGTCGGTTTTCGTGACTGGAATTTCTCACAGTTTTGCTTTGTATCTTCAAACGAATGCTGAATCGGTACCGTCAGTAAGCCACAACGATCACTTGTCAAGTCTAACCCATTCACCGTTCACCATTCTTCTCCCCACCTCCATCAGCACTGTGTGTATAAGCTATATACCCACACAAACTCCATCCAATGGGCACCGGGTTTGTTTCCCCATGGATAAAGAGGCCTGGGCTTGAAGCTGACGCACTCACCTCCATTTAGTGACGGGATTAAAATGAAGAGCGATAGGCCTACGTCTATCGCCCTGTATGCCTTCACGTCATGCAGAGACACAATTTTACGTTTGCAGGTGTCTTTTTACGGTGTAAAAGAAGAACGCATTGTTTGGAGACCACGCCTGTCTGTTATTCTGTGACGTAGTATCATCGACTACGCAGTTTTCTGGGGTTTCGTGGAAGTCCTTGTAGAAGTTCTTAAAAAATGTCGTTGAGCAAGCAAGATTTTCGTGTAAATTTTATATTGTCCATTCGGTGCACTGTCGATAATCAAATCACAACACTCAGTCCAACACAATGCATTTTGTTGGACTGAGTGTTGTGAGTTGAGTTTCGTGTAGATAGGCCCAGTGACAGTCATACTCTACTTAAATGCGTAAATGAATTTTTACCCCTACTTCCATATTTTGTGATCGATTTAGGCGAAATTCGGTATTGAATGTCTGCATTTAATGCCATTGAACAGATGTGTGTTTCATGAAAGTCGTTGCAGTGGTAGGCATACTTAAGGACGTGAACGAAATTTTGTCCGCGTTTTCTACATTGTTGTCCGCGTTTTCTACAGTGTTGTCCGCGTTTTCTACATTTTTGTCCGCGTTTTCTACATTTTTCTTTCGATTTGGAAAAACTCGGTACAGAATATGTCCAAAAATTGATTAAATTGTGATGAGTTGCTTGAAAATCGGGTGAAGTGAAATCCATGCCTTACTTAGGGGCATAAATTAACTTATATCTGTTCTTTCCACATTTACTATCCGATTTGGGTGAAATTCGATATAAGATATGATGACATTTTACTGTCGAAAGCTTGCGAGTTTCGTGAAAATTGCGCAGGGAAGGCCGTACTTTTCTTACATTACATTAAATTAATTTACGCGTGTACCGTGAAAACGTATGGTATTTAGGAAGTAAAGATCGCCTTCACAGTGTCTGTATACTTCGTCGCATTTTGCAGTCTTGCTTATGTCTACAGTTGCAGCCCGTATATCATCACTGTGTCTTCCGAAGTTATTCGAACCCTCGATTACAGCATGCTAGAGTGGAGGTATAACTCCACCCATTATAAATTTCGGCACTAGATGGAGCGTTTTACCCCCGTAGAAAACGCCCCCGGTACCCATTGAACTGTTCCCATTACAGCAACATACAGCCTTTGCAGAAATCTCAGAGCAGTTTTTCGACACAAACATCGCGAGGATTTTGTGTCATTGTTAGTGTCACGTGGTTATAAATTGTAACGCTAATTTCAATAAGTAATTGTACGTAATTTGTGTGTAGATTGTGCACCTGTAAACATGTGTTGTCAGCATTCATGTTAGTGAGATTGAACTTGGGTAAGGTAATTAGAAAATTTAAAAATAACTCAAAGTTTACAAAATATATGTGCGTCACTTCAGAAGCATCTAGGAAGCATTCAACAAAGTTAGTCTATTATTGATAGCTTCGTTAATGTGGCTCTGGTTTGTTGCTTTTTTCCCAAATATTTGTACTTTTAGTAGTCTGGAAGAATTTCTTAGCCATCTGTTAATACGATTTTGCACTGCATTCCGGTAATGAGTTGTGAACATACACACGTGCCTAAAAGGTGTTTCTTTTATAGCCGCATCGAAAACGACAGATTTATCGCATAGAAAGCCTGCATCCGCCGGGATATCTCATAACAGCTGCGGTGATCAGGATAGCGATTGTAGAAACGCAGTGTAGTGTTAGCTACATTTTCTTCCAAACTATGTCTTTTACTAATCTGTAATAAATTGTCTGTGTTTTATGGAATTTGTGTTTTCCTTAGCTGTTAATATGGCGTAATTTAGTGAGCAGCGATTGCAGTGTCAGGTGTTTCTTCCAATTTATTAAACCAGTGTTTTCCAGATGGTGTTCCGCGGAACCCTGGGGTTTCGTAAGGAGAAAATGAGGGTTCCACAAGAAAATTCCACTGCAATATAAAAAACGGTAATTAAGTATGATTATCAAATTCACTTACAATAATTTTAGTATTATTTGACTATTTGTTTGACCAAATATATCTGAAATGTTGCCGTACTAGAAAGAATACAATAACCATATTTTGAATTTTTTTTTTGTGGAACGGCGTACTAGTTTTAGGGTTCATTTTTCGTAGGCTATATATGAGATGTGATTTTTATTTCTAAATACGTGCAATTAAATATGTTATCTCATATCCTTTTTTAAACACTTATTTATTATTTTCCTTACTTCTTTGTGTTCTCGATTTTGGCTGCACGTGTAAGAATGTTGTTAGGAAGTCCGCTCAAATTTTTCGAGAGCAACAGAATGCCGTGACCAATTTAAATTGGAAAACACTGTGTTAAACAATTGTTCCTTTTATTCCATGTTTTGAACTTGGAATAAAATCAAAGTGAAAGGAAAACACTTTCTTTCCCTTGATTTCAGGCTTGCGCCGCGATGTTGATGAAATCTGCGGTCTTCTGGGGTATTACGCGGCGTCGAGTGGTAATTGTTTACCGACGTTTCGGGACAATGTATCGGTTCCATCCTCACGGATCAAGAGTCCGACGTTGTCCCGAAACGTCGGTAAACAATTACCACACGACGCCGCGTAATACCCCAGAAGACCGCAGATTTCTTCACTTTCTTTCCTGACTGTGTAGATAAATGCTGACGTCATTACCATCACACCTCCTTATTTTTTGTTACATCCCGATAACAGTTTTGCCTGCGTTAAATAGCCTTCACAGATACTAATATATATATATATATATACAAACACACACACACACACACATATATATATATATATATATATATATATATATATAGGCCTATACGTTTGTGTGTGTTTGTGTGAATATCTTTAGTGGACAATAAATTTTGAACTTTGGCACATTTAGGTAATTTTGAAAAGATCAGCCGTTCGACTGTCTGTACTTTAGAACTCCTTGGCTTATACATCTCTGTTTAAAGACGCTCTTTCGACTGCAGCATTTCGCTATGTAATCTTAGCATTTTACAGCGCTGTTGAATAACCTAACTGCAGAGTTTGTGTGGCGTCAAATGAAAAATGATCATGAATGCTAAGTCGAGGGGATTGTGAAAGCAAATGGCTGTGCTGCTACCGTCCATATAGAACAGAGAAACTGGGAAAACCCATGGAAACAGAACATCAATTTATTAAATCTCAAGATTAAAAAACCAACATATGCACTGTATTTTGACATGTGAAAAGTACAGTGCATTATGTTGGTTTTTTAAACTTGTGATTTGTTATTATAATGCACGGAGAATATAATGTGAAATCAATTTATTAGTTTATTTGGCGATGCGGCCAGAGCGTGAAGCTAACCACTCGCTTTTATTTAGTGGCGAGGTTAAGAACGCATGGAGCTTTACTTTCGCATCGCAGCCTGTTCGTGGCGTGACGCTTTAAGTACTGGGGAAATTCCACTCTTACAGTACTTGTGGTGAACAGACGGAGGTACCGACCAGGTGCGCACCCAGAAGTTTTACTTGGGGGGGGGGGGCGACCCTCAGGCTATATATAATTGATGTTATAAAAATCATGTTGTAAGTACAACGTAACACTGTCTGCAACTGCATTTATATACATACGAATATAACTACATGTTCCATGACTCAATCACAGTGTCCTATCTTCTTGTTTTTTAAATTTTATTAATTTATTTTTCAAAATTCTAATGTACCAGTCATCAGCCGATTTAAGTGACTGATTTCGGCTGAAGGGGAAATCACGTAAAACTTTTGGTATCATAAAATCTACAAAATCTGTGTTTTTTAAATTTCGGTTTTGGGGGATTTGGGGGGGAGGGGCTTCAGCCCGGTGCCCCCCCCCCCCCTGGGTGCGCTCGTGGTACCGACTAACTCCACGAAGTGGAATCCTTCTAGAGAAGCTAAGCAGATGTTGAAGAAATTCCCCACATTGTATGGTAACTGAAATGTTATTACCATGTTCACAAGAGCTCGCCACCGTCCTCTGTTCTGAGCCAGATTAACCCATTCCACTCAGAGGAAGCAGTGACTAACGATAGTTTGTGGATACAGTGTTTTGCGGTGGACTGTATCCTTCTAAAAGCAGGAAGGGTTGCTGTGTGGAGAGTGATGCCTACATCATCAGTCAGCGAATTTCACGTGGAAATTAAGTAGCTGGGTATTTTAATGGGTGGCGCATGGGCGGTGTGCGGCCCCACGTGGACAACGAACTCTCGCGATTGGTTGTTTCTAGGTCACGTGGGCTCACGGCGGGGGTGCGGAGGCTGTCTACTGCTAATTGACTGAGTAACAGTCGGATAATCGCGGAGGCTGCTCAGTCAGAGTTGGTTTCGGCGTTGTGGAAGATGGTGTGATGTGCATGCGGCGAGACCACGGGCTCGCTGGTGGGGTCGTAAGTAGACCCAAACTCAAGGCAATCCACTCCAAGCAGGCAGGCAGGCAATCCGCCCAGTAGTTGTATGCGAAAAGGCGATCGTAGGAGGACGATGGCTCGAGCCAGCGTGCTGCTTGTCGCCCTGCTGCTGTCAGGGGTGCAAGGCTACTTCGAGACGTGGGGGCTGTCCGGGAGTCGCCCCACGCAGCCTACCTGTGTGGACATACCACGCAACATGAGTCTGTGCCACGGAATAGGGTACAACAAGATGCGACTTCCCAACCTGCTGGACCATGACACGATGGCAGAAGTCTCCCATCAGGCGAGTTCGTGGGTGGCCCTCAACAACATCCGTTGCCACCCCGACACCCAGCTGTTTCTGTGCTCCCTGTTTAGTCCCGTTTGCTTGGATCGCCCAATTTATCCGTGCCGGAGTCTCTGCGAGAAAGTGAAGCAAGGCTGCGAGGGTCGCATGACGATGTACGGCTACCCCTGGCCGGAAATGTTCAATTGCAGTAAGTTTCCGCCGGACAACGATATGTGCATCGCCCCACAGTCGAACTACGACCCCAACAGCGGTGAGTACTGTGTTTTTTCTCAAGTGTCGAGTCAATAATAACGCATCTACTTTTTTGAAGTCCCATCGCGAAAATAGGTGATGGTATCTGCCGTAGCGATTGGCTTGGCTCATAGTTTCGTGCAAGAAACAATTGCGGAGTGGACACCCCTTGACATTCCCGTATTGACTGCAGAGGCAGCTGTCCCTTCCTAGCAGCTCATGAAGTGACAGGGTGACACAAGTGAATGAAATGACTTGTCTCTCCTGCTGGCTCTTGACGAGGGGCGTTTTGTATGTTCCACTTCCAAACCCTTAAACACAATTATTAGTCAATACTCCCATCAGACAGGATTCAGCAATGTTTTCCCCCTGTACTTCTGTGTCGCACGTCTGTTCCAAAGAGTGAGCTGAAAGTTCAGCTGCTTTTGTCATCGCAGTGAGTCGTGACAATTTAGTAACTGGTTAGAGAATGAGAACTGATAAATCGGAGTTCGCTTCCTGGCAGGAGCAGGGAATTTTTTCTTCGCTGCCACGCGAAGACTGGAAGTAGAAACACACAGCACAGAATAACGGCCAACAAGATTCGAGCCAGTGACCCCATTGTCAGAGCGGTTGAAATCGTCGCGCACCTATGACGTTGCGGGCATTACAATCTCGACGTCTTTGATTTTGATGTCTATGGAGTTGAATCATATGACGGACGGACACAATAATAACAGGGCGCCAAAGCAGGAATTCTCTTCTTTCAGAGCTCTTGTTTTTAATACATACATTCGACACACTTTTATGTGAGATTTTCATTATGTGACGCTACGTAAGCCTGCCGTAAGCGCTGAAATAGTCTAGTCCGGCCTGCTTTTACAAGCATACTCGCTGCGTCATAATTTGAAAAAAAAATGTGAGATGGTTTTAAAGAAAACTGCATCATGTTGTATCCTGTGAGTGGAAATAATGAATATCAGATTATGGGTAGATGACGTTTGCCTCCTGTAACACAATATATGCACACTTGTGTGATATCTTTTATTTTTACGTTGAAAGTGTCAAGTTTCAAAGTACGTTTGGTTTAATTTATTGACTTGCGGCTGGTATAATCATAATCGTTATTGGACCCTGAAGGAAGCAACAAATTTCCCTGACACATCGGTAATTTTGATCATTTCCTACCTCTTTTCTGGGCGAAGTATGAGCCAGTTATCAGTCGAAGAGTCTTGTTGGTGAAGTCATCTTCACTGCTGTCAGCAGCTGTGCTCGTACTTCAGTGGCGCCCCACTGTCCTGTTCGAAAGGGTAGACCTATTTTGAAACTTTGTCTCTCACATTAAGGGAAGAACATAGCAGAGGGTGCTAAGGAAGGTATTTGAGCCTAAGAAGGAGGAATGAAGAGGAGGATTGTGAAAATCACGCAAGAAGAAACTTTATGATCCGTAGTTCTCACCAAATTTATTTGGGTACTCAAACCTTGGAAGATGAGATGGGCGGGGCATGTGGAAGCTATGCGGGGAGAAGAGATACATGCAGAATTTTGGCGGAGAAACCTGAATGAAAGAGAAGACCTAGGCGTAGATGGGAGGTTGTGGGCTGGATTCACCTGTCTGAGGGTAGGGGCAACTGGCGGGCTTTTGTGAACGTGGTAATGAATCTTTGGTTTCCATAAATGTGGGAATTTTTGTGACTAGCCGAGGAACACTTAATGTCTGAAGAAGGGTTCTGCTCCGTGGAGTTAGTTGTTCATGTCTAAGTAATGTCTGTATGAGTTTAAATAAGGGCACAGAAATATTTTGGAGTTTTAGGAAATTAATCTGTTCACCCGCGTGTTTCATCTTCGAAAACTGTGTACGGATATCAGGGAAAGGTAACGTACACTGCGATAGCGTAGCGCCGAATTTCAAATTGCATTTCATAAATTGCCCCCCCCCCCAAAAAAAAGGGGGGGGCGCAGTTGGTTCATAACACAAAGTTTACGTGTATGCATTTGCTATGCTTTTTTGAAATGATTTTTCGATATAGTTAACACTAAAGAACATATGTTGGTATAAATAAATATATTGTACCTATGATCTGTGTGGTATCGGCAGTGTACCTTGTCTTTGCTTGTGAAGTAGGCCCGATCACATTGCATTAAGTAGCTGTTTCAAAATACGCGTAAATGGCATTTGGAAGTATATCATACGTAGCTGACATAGGAGTACATCTTGCACTCTCGTTATACGGGGGTTTCAAATTATGACGCTGCGAACATGTTTGCAGAAGCAAACAGGCGTGGACTAGGTCAGCGCTTACGCCAGCCTTACGCGGCATCATATAGTATATCAAACAGTCTGGTCGCGAGACAGAAATATTCGATACGGAACTCAGTAGATAAAACATTTATGCACAGATACATTGTACTGCAGAGCTGGCCGCCACGTCCATAAATCTTCGGTACATATAGCTAACATTAGGATGGCTGTGGAGGATTGAATACGAGACTGAACTGGTGATGATGAATTCCTGGAATTGATAGGTGCTGCGCAGGTGTGTTGTCTGTCTTGATTCTGTAGTTCGTATGCATCAACACGTCTTGGCCACAGCGTCCTGTAGGGCATACAACTTAAACGCAATTTTTCATGTTGTGGCGTTCTGGGTTATGACACCGTGTAGTCTGGTACATGGGCACCGATGTCTTGGAGGAACATTCTACCTCCATCTTCACAGTAGAAGATGGACAAAGTATGTTCTAAACGATGGAACCTGCCTACCAGACCACACGCTGCCATAACCCACATCAGGATTGAATCTACATTATTTATTATTATTATTGGTGTAGTAGTAGAGTAGCAGTAGTAGGCTGCGTGCTGAACGTCCAAAGTTTCGTATTTCGACTCCCGGCAGGGGCAAGAGACTTATCCCTTCTCCAAAGCTTTTAGACCGTCTCTGGGGCCAGCCAACCTCTTACTCAGTGGGTACCTGGGACTTTTATCCGGCGTGGTAAAAGCGGGTGGATCGTGAAGCTGACCACTCACCCCAATCTAGTGCCTGTGGCTAAAAATGAGTGGAATTGTACGTCATATAGTTTCATTGCGTGTGCATGGGCATTATTATTATTATTATTATTATTATTTTTTACGCAGCTAATATAGTGTCTACTGAAAGCGAATTCAGTGGAAAGTATCTTTAGCTGCTCTGTATTATTCCTTTACCCTTTCCATCCTTCCCTCATATCCCTTACATTAAAATAATTTAGGTACATATTCCTCAGTGTATGCCGTTAAGGGGAAGTTAACAGTGAAAAGTGATGTCAGTTTTTCTGCGTAGGCCGGCTACGTTGTTTTAGCGTCTTCCTCAAGATTCGCGTCTATTGAGAGAACAAGCAAATATGTCTTCACTGACTACACTTTATAAGTATTGAAGGTGTGAAAGATTGCGCGTGTTTAGAATGATCGATTAAAGCCATCTGTCAGGCAGTGAGACAATAACTACGTTCTTTGTGGCTGCAAACAGATGCGCCTAACCGCCTTCAGTGTATAAGATCTTAATGCATCTTTACTTCGAAACCACAATATTCGGAGAAGAGTTTATAAAAATATGAAGACTTTAAAATTGATTCTCTGGTCTCCGTTAACCCTTTAAAGCGAAGTGGTAACGACACGTGTCTCTTTCTTCGTGGTACCTTGTTGTGGCGCCCACAAAGTGTGCTTTCGGAATTAGTCACTCGGAATAAGAAGAGACTTGGCGTTTTAAACAGGAAAATAAAGCGAGACAACCTCCAATCATATTCATTTTGGAATAGAGTCAAAGTTGAGTTAGTTTTCTGTCGAAATATGAAAAGTCCCCAGTGTCACAAGTTCTGAGAGAGGCGAACTTGACAACGCAGCTGTTGTTTATAACTATATAGCTACGTGCATAGGGCCTACATACTGAAATACCTACAGCATAGACATATATATATATATTGAAATGCTTTAGTAATTTTACGACGTCAATAATTGTCTAATTAAACAAACGAACAGATGGACCGTCAATCGGAACTGTACCTTTGAACAACATTTGTATTGTCTCGAGCGCTACATGTTTCGGCTTATTCACAAGTCGCCAGCAGTTACAGGCGTAACAATGTATGAGAAAAAAGCACTTATGTACAACACAGTGTTAGTTAAAATGGTGAGACTTCAGTCGTACAAACGTTCGAACGGGGTTTGTTGTTATTAGTCGAAACTGTGTTAAATAAATATTCCGTTAGGTGTAAGATATGTAGAAACAAGATATTAAAATTGTGTGGTATTTTGATGTGTTACTGATTTTACTTACCTCAGCTCCTCCTTTTGATGTGTATATACACTCCGCAGTCGGTATAGCGACTCGCTACGAGCTGGACGGTCCGGGGATCGAATCCCGTTGGTGGCGAGATTTTCAGCACCCATCCAGACCGGCCCTGGGGCCTACCCCGCCACCTGTACAATGGGTACCGGGTCATTCCGGGGGTAAAGCGGCCGGGGCGTGGCGTTGTCCACTCACCGCCATCTAGCGCCGAGGTTAAGGAAAGAGTAGAGCTATACCTCTACTCCCCATGGAATAGGAGGACATTGTTTGTGGCTCCAAAGGATGGTGCGATTCTTTGTTGATTTTAGCTATGATCCTCTCAGCCCGGATGGTTATTGTGATTTTCTTATGGCGTTCATTTTTCGTGGGTTTCTTGTTAATGTGCAGGGTTGTTAAATATTTGTAGGTAGGAGACGTACCGCTATCGAACGTTGTGGAGAAGAGACTGTCTGTTATTCGTGTCCACGAAGTGCTGGGATTGTCTAATTATGATACGTTAATTATTTCAGAATAGTTATAACACAATACGCGTTCCAAGTTACGTGATGGTGATACAAACGTGTGACTTTGCCAGTGGCAGAAGCAGCATATCTAATCGGGATGAATGTACTGGAGAGTGTCAGTCACATAAAGCTTGCTAAAATGTATTCTGAACCTCCCACACAGAGAGAAAATTATTCAAGGACTTGAAACAGGTCTAACAAGGCGCATGGAATAATGCTCACCTCTCAGCTCACCATTACTTGGCTTCTGCGTTAAAGCAGGCTACAGTGCCTACTTTTTCATGGTCACGTAGGCCTATCGGATTAAGACTTTTAAGAACAAACAGAGAACTCAAACGTGGAATCATAAGAGCGTTTAAGAAAACGCGAATGATTAATTTGGTGTCGCGGTAACAATCTGTAAGCCTATTTGTGTTCAGGAGGCACCTGGTTCGCATCTCGGATGGATTATCAGTCTCCCTGGCTGAGATATCTCTTTGTTGTCTTTAACCACCCAAGCCAATGCCAGGATAGTGAGATCTACACTGAAATGGGCCACAACCAGTTCCTTTTACGAATTTATCTGCTCATCATTCAGGATCTTCGCAAATTGAAAAGCGTCGTTAAACTAGTACAGGTTTTAAAATTATGACGCTTCGAATATGTTTGTAAAAGCGAGCAGGCCTGCACAAGTTAAACGCTTGAGCCGGACTCACACAGTGTCGTATAATTACAATTCTGTATTATATGTTAAGAACGTGTAACGTTTCCTTCGCGGTCGTGGACTTTCCTCTTATTCACAACGTCCAGGCTGTCTGATGGCTTCCTGCGCCGTCCTTTCCCGTAGATACACGTAGCTCTATCGTAGGGAAAGGCAGTTAGATGACGAAGCTGACCACTCTCTTTAGTCCAGCATGAAGGTCTAGAATACGTGGAGCGTTATCTTCGTGGCCGGTATATGCCATTATGACTTGGTACTTACGACCATTATCATTTAATATAAAGTTACTTCTAGTACAAGACAGCCACTGACTTACGATGTTTGGCGCATGTTGAATTCCTAGCCCCACTGTCGTGATTTTGTATTTCTTTTACAGTAGTATCTCCTGGTACAATAACAAAATTCCTTACAACGTCTCATCACCGCCACCTTCGAAATCTCATCCGATTAAAATCTGAACGTATTTGCAACTTTCAGAGTTCTGAACTAGCATAATCGGTATATGGCTGGGCTACGGGCTGGACGGTCGGGCGTTCGAATCCCGGTGGAGGCAAGAGATTTATCTCTTTCTCAAAACGTCCGGACCGGCTCTGGGGCCCACCCAGCCTCCTATTCAATGGGTACCGGGGTTATTTCCCGGGGAAAAAAAGCGGCCGGGGTGTGAGGTTAACCACTGTAGCGCCAAGGTTAAGAATGAATGGAGCTGTACTTTTACTCCCACTATACGCCTTCATGGAGTAGACAGGGACAACTTTACCTTTACCTTTAAGACTTCTGAACAGTCGGGTGTAAAGTCACTTCAGGCATTGTTCACCTTACTAGGATACGTCAGTGGATTATAAGCATTGAATGTTAGTGTTTGCTGTGTCTCATTGCACACTGTGTCCTTACTTTCAGCACCACCAGTCAGTTGCGTAAGCCGTCCAGATGTAGGTCTGTCTTCGGTTGGTACTTCTAGATATTTTGTGAGACTTCCTTTATTCCTTCAGTGTGCACAAACCATTGTAATATTTTCATTTAAAACCTGAGAATTTATGGCTTTCAAAGCCCATTTTGTTTCTGTGCTGTCTAATTCTCTGTCATTTAGTATTCTCTGTGATACTTCTGCCAACTTATATCGATTATTTATGTGTCTGTTTGACTGTCCATCTCCGACCGTCAGTAAAGAATTAACGTTCAAAATAAGTTCATGAACTATTATTCAATTTACATCCTGTTGTGATCCGAACTGCCTTTTTTAACCCTTTAAAGCCTAGCAATTACCCATTTGACACCAGCTTCAACGTTAGAAATTCTCGTACGTTCTGCCCACATCCTGGATCTTGGTTACAAAACGCAGTCCTTTAATGCCGTATAGGGAAATAATCGCCAAACACACAAATACACTCTGTGGGCAGAACTTAGTATTGTTTAGTCTTTAACCTGGCGGTATGCAAAGTAACCACTTGGTTTTAAAGAGTTAAAACAGAGATAATTTGTGATATATGCAACAGTATTTTTGTAGTTGTTTAGTATAGGCGTGAAAGGTAACCTGCTATTTGAAGCCAAATGTGCAAGGAAGTGTTTGGATCTAAATCAGGTGATGTAAGTGAGAGATGCAGGAGTGTGCCATCTTGTATTGTCGAGATAGTGAAATCAAGGGGGTGGGAAGGCCGGACATGTAGCTTCGGTAGAAACAGTTCTGGCAGAGGGGAGACATTTTCGAAACCGACCACTTGAAATATGAGCGGGAAATAGTTTTGTGCATCCAGTTGTGAATTCATACGGAAAGGAAATAGTGCAAAATTCGTCTTTCGCAACTCAACCTTTATAATTAAATTTCAGTTTGTACTACATGTTTCGGCCCTATTTCCGGCCATCATAAGTTACGATATTTAAAACACCTTGAGGAACAATACTATTATACAATCAACGTGTCAGATTAAAAATGAGTTTCCATTTTTACAGGTATCATTCAGATTAAAATGCCGTGTTTCACCGATGTACTAGAAATAAGCCGAATTTGTGTGAAATCTTTTGTTAAAAAGTGCGTGTAGTTAAGAATACGGTTTGTACTCCTGCCTACAATTGCATATTGTAATATTTTGTAGACTTAATCCTCCATTTTTACGCTTCACTCTTTTGACGAGGCAATTCCCCTGTGTTAATTCTTGTGGTTCTCTTTAGATATGATTGTATCTAGATATCGTCCGTGTTTACTCCTAGTACAAACCGGAATTTAATTATGCGGATTGAGTTGTTATCGGTGAAGGATGCATTATTTACTTTTTGGGCAGGAAATGTTTAGTGAATTGGCGTGTATTGTGAGGAGAGGAGACAGCTGGAACTGAGTAGGGGTCGTCTGCAGTGACTGGGGTTTCCCACAAGCAGTATTGAATTCTCGGGTTCTCATACCAGGGAGTTTGTTAAGGTCTGTTGTCTTGGTATCTTCAAATTCTAATGCAGACCTATTCATATCGTCATACCATTTAGAAGAGTAGCATAGATAAGGCCCCCCGCAGACCCTGCGGGGGGGGGGGGGGGGGAGTGCCGTGGGCCAGGGGCCCCCAAAACGTACAGAATACTAAAATTTGTTGTAGATCCTTTAGGACTGGATTCCATTTTTCTGACAGAAGGTAGTATCCTGGATACTGTTACGAGATCTTGCAGTTACTTCGCTGGTAATTACAAGGGGGCCCCAATCGGTTATCGGCACAACTGATTTGGAACTTAGAGTTTTCTGCTGATTTTTTTTTTTCCAGTCATTCGTGTGCCATTGATTTCAGTTGCAGTGTAGTCTGTATATAAATGTATCCTCTTATATCACTGGGTACCATTATAAAATACGAGTATTGTCTGAGTACCTCGTATGCGTAATCATTTGTTATTTACACAAACGCAGCGTTTGCTTGGTTATTACTTTGGCATCTTAGTCGAAGGTCTCGGTTTCAATTCTTTGCCTGGAGTAAACGGACTGCCGACTTTCGTGGTTTACGTGATTTCCTCCATTTAAATGATGGTTACGTTCACCTTCCACACATAGGCGCCATTTAATTAATGTAGTTGAGAGTAACTATATTAAAGAAACTGTGAAACAAACAAGGAGCGGCATTAACTACAGTACTGCTTGCCGTTTTCGACCATGATGTTGGTATTAGTGTAACTGGAAAACCTACCTAAGTGTGAAATATTTTCGTAGCTACGAAGGGAATGAAAATGTTATAGTGGTTTGTATTTAACTGTGTGCAGTGCCCATAAGCATTTTGTAAGGCTTTTCATCTCCGACTGTAACACACGTGTGTTGGCAACTGTGAGGACAGTACGGAAGGTTTTAACGCTGTGTGTGACGATGGAACGTTTACTGAAAGCATTGTGTTGTGTGACTAGACCCTACAGCTCTGTGCTGTGTAAATAGATGTTTGCTTTGAACGTAATGTGTTGAGTGTGGCCACAGGATAAAAATGTTTGTTAGTGTATTATTACCTTATATTAAAATACAGTTTTTATTATTCGTTCGCTGTATACGTGAGCTCGTTACTCCAAAAGAGGGTGAAGAAGAAAGCGTGACGCATTGGCTGTTTGCAGAACACAAATATTGATTTTATTGTGGGATCTTTGAACGGTACGCAGAAAGGTCTTAATGTAAATATGGAGTTGACTTCTGTTTATTACTAAAAAGAATTCTATTAGCATGACAATTTTACCTATTATTGACTCCTAGTGCTTTCACATTAACTGCAATTCGCTTCTTAGCACACACTTCTCAGACTTGTCAAGGTGGAGATCACTGTTCTTTTTTGCTTCAGTTGATGTTTCCTGAACGACAGGTTTTTCAATTTCGTTGCCTCTTCATTTTCCAGACACCATACTTACAGACGTTATTCCATTACGTGTGTGTGTCCAAGATATTCCAGTGTCACATTCTGTGTACGGTAAACGTCTCGGAACTATAGACCAGGACAACAGACGTGTTGTACCTGTTTTGAGAAGATTTTTGCAGCCCGTGTCAGTTGGAAGTGTTACTGAGATCTCGGAGTCTCAAGCTGACCCCGACGTTTGTGCAGAAAGTCGTCAACATATCCCAATGCCACACAGTACAAAAACCCCAAACAGACTTAATATTAACAAGACAGGCAACGTATGTGTAAACATAACATTAAGGCGCGTTCGCGTAACCATTGTAGCAGTGGAAAAGCAATAAGTATTACATATTCTAAGTGTGTGTCTGTAGCCTTAGTTATCCAGCGTGCAAGGGGCATGCACCGTGTTATATTGCCATCTGTCGCCTGTTCGGCTCTACCATATTTTTCCACGATATCTCATAAACGGCACCATTTTTGGGAAAAAAAGTTATTGAATGTAAAATTAAAAATACAGGTAGTCTCAGTCAAAACACAACTGTACTATTTAATAAGTCACTTACATGTTTCGACTACTGCAACCATATTATTTCTTTCTTTTTTATATTCTTGGGATCGGCCTGATGATGGCTACTAACAGTAGCCGAAACAGGTAGCTGATTTATTAAATAGTAAAGTTGTGTTTTCACTGAGAAAACCTGAATTTTAATTTGTTGTAAACACAATGGTGACGACTCACTTTAAGATTATGAACATAAAACGTGTGTTTTGATTTTCTCTACAGCTTCTGTCTAAAACATTTCTCATTCTAAGAAGAATTCAGCGAGATATCATAAATGTACATAGGTCTTCATGTAAAGTACCCGTTATTCTCGTCGGATTTTAATGAAACTTGAATTTTTTCGACACATATTTGAAGAATACTCAAATATCAAATTTTATGAAAATCCGTCCAGTGGGAGCCGATTTGTTCATGCGGACGGACAGACAGACAGACAGACAGACATGACGAGGCTAATTGTAGCTTTTCGCAATTTTGCGAAATCGCCTAAAATTGGGCCACTCTGAAAACTTAATATCAGGTACCGTGGTCACTGTAACGGGATTTTCGTGACAAGACACCTACGATGTGATATACTCGTATAGAGAATTTGATTATCGTTTACACATCATTCAGGCCTTTACCTGATGAAAGCCTTACGGTTTTCGGGCGAAACATGTCGTCAGTTCTTGTGTGATTGATACAGTAATAAACAGGTCTGCAAGAGATACGCGTTCCTCTCTATGCTTTGTGTAACATGGAGGTTTTTTTTTCCAGTTACCGCGGATTAGAATACAGCCTCTGTTAACCCTTTGGGGTCCAGTGGTTACTCTATGTACATTCAAAAATTGCAAATTCTGCTTACATATTGTATTTGTGTGTTTTATATGGATCTGTGAAAAAAAAACGATTATTTCCATTTGCAACATCAGCTGACTGATTTTTATAACCCAGACACAGTGAAGCTGCTGCACGGTACGGGCTGAATCTTTAAACGTATTTCAGTTTAATTTTTGTCTCTAAATCTGTGGTAGTGGGTACATAGTAATTGAAGCTGACTACTAGGTTTCAGCCGAAACGTTACCTAAGAACTTGAAACAGATGTACTGTAGGAAGTGCCCTGGAAGAAAACTTTGTGCCATAAATCGAGCGTACCTTACAACGAAGAAGCTGTCAAGTCCGTTCCCTGTTTTAGGAAGGAGGCTTAATACAAATTGGCCATAGGAAACAACACGAGGAACAGTGTTTAAAATTCTGTCTGCCGACCCCTGCCTTTGAGGTCTGGAAACGTCACTGTTCCTTCCACAGGTTGCAAGGAACAATGACGCCTGTCTCCGACGTGTTTTGTGACTGACCATCTTACACATTCCTTTCTTATCTTGATTGTTGTACTCAGGAAATACGTTGTGGCGTGTGGATTTCTAATAGCCCAGAAGTCAAGAACGGCGTTCACACCGTGCATTGTATTGCAGTTACCTACTAATCAATTAGAAGTTTCTAGGTAGAGTCGACTGTTGTGGGTAATCATTATGTCGTCATGTTTCTACAGAATTTTTTATGATGAATGTAATTATGGCTCTTAATACCCAGATTAATTACCTGTGGAGCTATCACGGATTAAGCTGTTTGGTTTCTTATAATTTAGAATTAGTTCTGAAATTATAAACCTGTTACATATTTGGTAGGACGCTTGTTTGGGGAATTGGCCCTTGCCAGCTTTCCGTCTACACTGCACGTAGGAAAACACAGGGACACGTGGATTTGTTACCTGTCCGAGCAGCCTTCGAACTGTCGACTGTCGACACCGTACGCACAGTTTAATTGCATATGGGACTGCCAACAGGCATCTTGTTGTGCAGTTGACTTACAAATGTTCTTTATGACGTATTATGCACTTTTTCAAGCATGTGGCATGTATGAGAGAGAGGAGAGGTGCATACAGGGCTGTGGCGAGGAAATGAGGGAAAGAGACCACTTGAAAGACCTAGTCTTAGAGGTGAGGATAATATTAGAATGGATCTTAAAGAAATAGAAAAGCGTGGACTGGATGGATCTGGTTCAGGGTAGGGACAGGTCTTGTGAATGCGGTAATGGACCTTCGGGTTCCTTAAATGCGGGGAATTTCTTGACTAGCTGAGGACCTGTTAGCTTCTCAAGAAGGACTGTGCTGCATGGAGTTTTTTTTGTGAAGGGCCCCGCAGCAGATGCTACGGACGCACCGCAGCCTTAAGGCTTTTGTGCAACGCTGTGATGAAGATGAAAGATATTCAGTTTTTTAATTTTTCCAAGTAATGGAGCACCGGTGGAATGAAATTGACAGGGGAAAACCGAAGTACTCGGGGAAAAACCTGTCCCAGTGCCTCTTTGTCCACCACAAATCCCACATGGACTGACCCGGGATCGAACCGTGCTGCATGTAGTTAGTTAGTTACGTGTTTTGCACTGTTTTATGTTATGTTCAGGCTATAAATGTCCGTTGTTTTGTGTATTTGTAGTCAGTATGCTTGCTTCCATTTTACTACAGGAGCCCAGTTTCACTTCATCTGTATCACTTGAATATAAAAGACCTTGATCTCCGTCGTCGTCATTTCATACAAGTAAAAAGTACAGTTGTCCTCATGCACACTATGAAGGCACGTGTGGGGAGTACAGGTATAGCTCCACTTATTCTTTACTTCGGCTCTCGATGGAGGTGCATGGGCAGCCTCATGCCCTTCCGCTTCACAACCGGGGCAAGAGCCCCAAGTACTCATTGAATAAGAGGCTGGGTGGGTCCCAGAGCCGGTCTGGACATTTTGGAGAAAGGGAAAATCTTTTGCTTCTGCCGGGGTTCGAATCCCAGATTGTCCAGCCCCTAGCCTAGTCACGTCGCAGTTCTCTCTAACTTGCCTTCCCCGCTGTTTGTAGAGTAGAGTTATGCTGTACACAAATACTCCTTCGTAATTACATCTAATTGTCCAACCTAATCCAGTTTGTTTATATGCATTCCTTCCTTCCTGCTTCTGGCTCATGTATTTACCAATTACGTCTAAAGCTGACGTGTTCTTGCCAGTCACCGCGGAAAAAAAGTCCAGTATAGTCAGTTACGTAATAGGCTCCGTCTCTTCCCATTCTCGAAAACGCTATGCTCGAACACTAATTTTCTGATGTATATCGTATGGTTTTTAGAGCTTGCGTTACTTGGTAGTGAAATTTATTGCGGAATATTGACACCAGTCGACGAAAATGTGGCTAAATCGGCAAGAAGAAATACTGGCTTCCGTCTAGCGCCATTTTCAAAGCTCACTTCTGAATATAACTGTCTCCTTCATTGAATTTCTTTACTTAACTCACTGTGCAGGGCCTTTCTTGAAACCTTTATAGTTGTTTCTTTTTTCTTTTTTCCTGTGGCTCGACAGCCCTATATGGGCCTGGGCCTCCTCGTTTCGTCGAGGTTTCATGGTCACACACATTTGAGACACACCACAGTCGGTAGGACTCCTCTGGACGAGGGACCAGCTCGTCGCAGAGACCTCTACCTGACAACACACAACACTCACAAGAGACAGACATCCATGCCCCCGGTGGGATTCGAACCCACGATCCTAGTAAGCGAGCGACCGAAGACCCACGCATTAGACCGCGCGGCCACTGGGATCGGCTTTATAGTTGTTTAGCTGGTCAATATATTTTCCTGACTTTATAGAACCAGAAGCTTCATTATTGTGTTCATGACCCTGCGTTTGAAACCCGTTCTGAGTCATCTGCATCCAGTATTAACACCCTCCCTACTTATGTAAGAACTACTTTACGTTATTCTCCCTCCCACCTGTGCCCATGTCTCCCAAACAGTCTGTGTTTTCTAAGTTTCTCAGCCACAATTTGTATACGCTTCTCAATTTCGTGATACGTCATTTAATCCAGCGATGAATAAGGCGATAGTGTATTTTATGGAACTAACAAGTTTTATCTCCATACAAGTTATAGGGTAAACTTATATAACTTTGTATGTTTCAGTGGTTAGTTTCTTGGGAAGCAGACTGTCCCTCTAACGCCAAAGGTCACGTTTTGAAACTTCTCCAAATCCCCCCTCCTCCACACAAACACACACACACACACACACACACATATACACCCACAGAGTTGCATAAACGTGTCAATTTTCTTTGAGTCTTTTCATTCGGAGCTGAAACCACTGAAGTTTTTAAGTGTCGCCACAGATAAAAATATGCAGGGTTGAGGTCAACACGTTGTTGGGCTGTACCTCGAGGACTGTTTGCGGACATATGTTCATATGAACTGTTTTCCTTGTTTTGTTGTGGGGGACTCGCTCCTAAAATTTGTCCAAGCATTTTAGATACACTCTGTATATGTTGAAGGTATACTGTATAATTATACTTATCGACTCTCCTTGGTGCTTATTTGAGATATTCTCATTCATTACGCCTATCTTCAGAACCTTAACACGTGACCTGACAAAGGATTTTATTGAATTTGGCATTCTTGTCATTTCCTAAGATACTGGGTGGTTGGGAATTGAATATAGTGCACACTTAGACTCCGAAACATATTGCTCAAGTTGTGCAGTCTTGATTTACACGATACGTTTCCTTACAATTGAGTGGGTCGGGTTGCGTTTACAAAAGTCACGTATGTTCACGAGTGTTCACAATACGCGTTACTTGCCATCCACTTCAACTTAAAAGACAATGTAACTATTTCCACACCAGTACGTAACAAAAAAAATGTCACAGAGTAATAAATCGACAGATGCGCTGTCTGTAAAGGTCACATACCTGTCCGTACGATAATTTTGTAATCAACTCACACACGCTGATTAAATTTGACTGTAATAATGTTCATAGTGTACGTGAAACGTTCATCCAGCTCAAAAACCTGTATCCTGGTGTGCATTCAATGCAGATGTAAAGATATTTGTTTAAAGCATTCACAAATCATCATTATTATTATTATTATTATTATTATTAAACTCTTAAGAGAATTGAGATCTGCGATCTTCTGGGATATTACGCGGCGTCGTGTGGTAATTGTTTACCAATTTACCAACGTTATAGGTTGCTGGCTTTCTTTCTTTCCTATTCGGACTCTTTACCCGTGAAAATGGGACCGATACGTTGTCCCGAAACGTCGGTAAACATTACCACACGACGCCGCGTAATATCCCAGAAGAGCGCAGATCTCATCAACATCGCGGCGGAAGCCTGAAATCAATCTTAAAAGAATTGTCCAAACTTTATTCCCTTCACATTTTCTGCAAGTTAAAGGTAAGCATTAACACATGGTAACTGTGCAGTTTACCCGACTATTCTAATGCCAGTATTAATTTGTCTTTAGTTGACACTGAAATTGGCAAAATATACTTTGGAATTGTCTACAGACAAAGTCAGACAGTTCAACGTTTGTCATCTCCTCTGCTTTTAAAACCACCAAAAGTCGAGACATAAGCCGATGTCAGTGTGTTTGTGCGGTTGTGAAGTGCCGTGGCTTACTTAGAGGACAACAAGTTATCTTGTGCCTAGGTCCCATGTCACGAAGACGTATGGGGGAGTGGAGGTGAAGTTTCAGGTTATGCTATGTCTCGAAAATGATTAGCTGTGAGTCGTCAGCTTCATAATTTGGTCAATTCACATATTATATTCACTGGGGCGCTGACGGATACCACACCTCGGGCGCGGGAGAATACGAATGCGTGTATAATTTTTGTGACAATACCCCTTGAAAGAAGGAGGAGTTCGGATGATAGCATTAAGCTGGATATTGTGAAAATAAGTGGTAACTTATGATATGAGGGGTATAATTGTGTGGACTTAAGGTAATCTAATTTTTAATGCCCATTGTAGATTTTGTAGAATAGTCCGTGGACAAGTGTTAAATGAAGAATATTTACACATTGGTTGAACATGAGAGAGGAGTTTGTGAACGAGCTTGATTGGGGTTAATACAAACATAACAATGTTGACCTTTATTCATTCTCTGAGTTTACTGTATTAAGGATGATTTACGTTTAGTTGTGTCATCTAGCGAGTGTAATTTAACTGCAAGTACATTCAGTAATTATGATTTATGGCTGCTTCAGACACGTCAGTTCCCAAGGTATTCGAGACCGGTTGGAATGACTATATATGTATTTTTATCCAGTGGCGCAACAGCCCTTAACGGGCCCGGGACTCCTCATTGTGGAGGCTTCGCGATCACACTCAGACACACCACACTCTGTAGGACTCCTCTGGACGAGTGATCAGCCCGTCGCAGAGACCTCTACCTGACAACACACAACATTCACAAGAGACAGACATCCATGTCCCCGGCGGGATTCGAACCCACAATCCCAGCAAGCGAGCGGCTGCAGACCGACGCCTTAGACCGCGCGGTCACTGGGATCGGCAGGAATGGAATGTAAAAATCTGAGTTTGGTTACTGACATGAATTTACACACACGCGGATATTAGCGTACAAGCCCGAATGTAAAGATGCTCCGAATATGATGCAACTCCCTTCTTCCTATTGGGGTGTTCTGAGGGAAGAAACTCAGAAAATTTATAAAATGTAATAAAAACGTAATAAAGTTTTTTAGTCAGATATAAAACTAAAAATAATACATACAGGTGACCATATGCACCGCAAGTACAGCGCCATAGCAGGTCCTGTTTGTCACTATTTACTAGGAAATGACATATACCTGATGTGTTACTGGGAAATGCCGTAAGGTCTCGCTTATAAGGCGATCCCTGCTTTTCTGCACAGCTGTTTCCTGCGAAAGAAACTCGTCTTATATTTGGGCTCGTACTGTAATTTGAGTAGTCGAATTTTATGCCTTGTGAAATATGACTGATTACTTTTCACAGTGCATTCTTTCGTGTAAACTGATTAACTTGTCGGGAAACTTAATTAAAACGAATATAAATTTCCCGATTATTAGTAACCCGAAGATTCAGTACTGTGTTCACAAAATTTTGACAATTAACACAATCCAGAAGCATTTAAATTCAGTCCACACACACTCACGTAACGTCACCAAGATGCGTGTAAATATTACCCTTCTACGTATGCCTGCGTCGGTCAGATCATCCTGTCGCTTCAGGGTTTTCGAATACACTTCGTATTTATTTCTCATTTATCTTATTCGTGTTAAGTGCCACGCCCATCTCACGCTCCCTGAATTCATCGCTGCATAGTCAAGACATGGAAAGATGTCTACACATCGATCATTTCCACATCTCTCCCCTCTCCCGAACTGCTTTGCTTCCCCCTCCACCATAATTCCGTGCATTCCCCTCCATTCTTTACTTATTGCTCGAAGGGATGCTGGTAGTGGTAACCGTATGACGAAGTGCACTACAGACAAGTGCGTTGGACTGGTTGACATAGCTAGACGATACAACGGTATGCAGAAACTGCATAGTCCGAAGAGGTTTAATTGCCCTTGTCCATGGAACTTGTTTCCGTGGCTCCAGTTTAGTAACTTGTGGTGAAAACGTCTATGTGCAGGAGGCGGGTCACGACGGTTTTCATTATGACATACAGAAGTTGAAATACGGGGTTACAAATACACGTGTGTCCTGATTGAACACGGCCAACATCACAGCGTCTACGGTGGTGCTCGTGACTTATGTCACTTCAGTATACGCGTAAGTTTCTTTTTTGAGACGGGTTAGCTCAGTCAGTATAGTGACTAATGACTGGGTACATTGCTCAATCTGTCAGCATGTCATGGCGAGGATGGGAATATTTGCCCCTATTGGACAGAGACCCGCGATGATGATGATGATAATAATAATGATAATCAGCAACGTAATTACAGTCGGAATCGATGAAAGGTTCTGAGTCCAGTAGAGTTCAGTCCCACAACCATCGACACACGAGGCCAACACCTTAACCCGTGAATTACATTGCATTTTATTTCTGGATCCTGTATATAAACTTACAATAGGTCTGAATATAACAAAGAACAATCACAAGATTTTTATGACTGCAATAGGAAATTGGGGTTTTATGATTTCTGCCTGGAACTGCGTGTTTATTTCGAAATAGTGCCAGTGTCCGTTAAATCACGTTCTATATACATTGCAGTAACTTCATCTGTGATTAATTTCTTTTTGTAGCTTAAAACATAAACAAGATTTCACTTTGTTTTTGTGTGGGATCGTTAAGTAAGCTAACATGTTACAGTGACTATAAACTCCCGGCAGGCAGTTTGGTGTGATGGAACAGTCATTTAATTGATTCAACACTCCTTTGCTGTCACTGCTGCAGATATCTGAACTGAAAATAAGCATGATGGCCCGCTGTCTGCCAGCCGAAAGTACATAAATCATGAAGGAAATTTAGTTACGTGTTTGCCTGTCCTTTCACAGGTTTGCGGGATATTTCTCGTTACGTCTTAACACCAGGCTTCGAAAAACGCAGTGCCCCTACCTGCAATCTGTAGTCCTCTGTGCAACGGGATACAAGAGAAGAGCAGTTATGGGGAAGCAAAACAAAAGAATGAAATTTACTTAATTATCATTTATAGAACTTAGAGACTGAGGAAACTGTTGATTTCACTGTCTCCATCTTCAGGACACACCGTGAAGATGGAGGCAGAAAATTTATCCGAAACGATGGAAACGTACCAGACCACAGAACATCACATGGAACAACAGTGACCGCAGTAGGAATGCGAAATCTCGCTACTGATTTTGATTATAATTTTTTCTTAGGAGTGGTGCCTAACATAAAGTGTCGTGGGGATTTTCAACTTTAATTTGAAGTATTTTTCTATTTGACGATTATTTAACGAAATGCAAGCGCAAAATACTGTGTTTTCCGCCTCATAAGGCGCAAGCTATTTTTGCGGATTTTATAGCCTACTAATTAACGGCATTACGGCGCAGGGTGATTTTGATCAACATTTTTTTTAGGAAAAAATGCGACGTATAAGGCGGGAAATACTGCAATTCTTTGTGTGCAGCGTGTGATTGAGACGCGGAGGAATAATTTTATGTCTCAGCAGTAAGTCTGTATGTGCATTAAATGAACGTGGAGGTATTTACGTGTAAAAAATCGCATAGAAACCATTTCTTAACTTCGAGCTCTATTGAAGCACACTTTGCCATTGTATTCCTTATTTTATTCTCATTTGGATCGTTACACTGAAATATGGCGCGACACCATGTCTTTACTGTTTGCATATTTAAAGATTCTTTACATTTCTGAAGTTTATATAGTGCCGAATTATAGTATAACTAACGAACTTCACGGAGCAGAGACCTTCTTGAAAGTCTAATAGTTCTTCAGATAGTCGAGAATTTTCCTACATTTTATGGAACCCGAAGTTTCATTACCGCTTTCACAAGAGCCCCCCCCCCCACTTGTCCCTATCCTGAGCCAGATCAATCCAGTCCATGCCCTCCCAACGCATATCTTTAAGACCCATTTTAACATCGTCTCATCTATGTTTGGGTCTTCCAAGTTGCCTACTTCCTTCAGTTTTCCGCACTATGACTGATTGCACCTTTCCTCTCTCCCATACGTGCCACACGCCACACCGATGTCATTATTTTTTATTTCATCACGATAAGATAATTGGAGAAAAATAATAGTGAATTGGAAAGTATGTGATATGGCCTAATTTGGGGTATTATCCCAGCACTTGCCTGGAGGAACTGAGGAAGGTCACGTAAACTGTAGTCAGAGTAGCTGGTTTCCTTACCCAAAGTTGAATTTGTTACCTCTCGATGACGAAGGAGGTTTGTTAGACTCTCTACAGCCATGTTCTGTGACCAGTCTTTCCCGATTCACCGCTCAGCACTCATCCTATCGTATCTGCAGTTTCTAGAGAGTTATCGAATTGCGACGAGATCTGTGGATCACTTGTCTGTAAGTGAAATGTGTTTGATGAATGAAACGTCACTGTCACGTCCGCAGTCGGAAGATAGTTGTACTTGTCTTCGGTCATCGTATTGGTGGTGTAATAAATACAGTCAGTGCAGCAGATGCAGTGAATGTAGAGACTAATACACAACAAATCGATTCATGTGTTGATATTGATGCAGGCGAATAGTCCTTTCCGTCTGGCAGTTCTTTATATAACTGCAGTGTTTGACGAAGCACAAACCTTGCTCCGAGTAAGTCCTTCAAGTGTCTCAGTTGTGAAATGAAGTGTCCCAGGCCTTGGAACTCACCTACCAGACTACACGGTGGAATATGAATCTCCGTTACCGCAGAAGTATCAATTGTATGCGAATATTACTTCGTACATGTTGTTAGATTACTCTGTATGACCTGGGTAAGATGAATACAGTGGTTCATTCTTTGTGGTAATGGTAAGATATTGTTTTCTTCTCCAGAGCGTCCATATCTGCTCTGGGGCCCACCCAGCCTCCTATTCAGTGAGTTTCTGGGGCTAAAATTTATTTTCCTTCACTTCCCTTCCTTCTTCGTCGTTATATTCTCCTGCCAGTTTTCTCTTTCCTTTTTCCGCTGCTGTTCCTTTTTCCGCTGCTGTTCCTTTTCTCCTCAGTCTAATCCTCCTCCTCTTCCTCCAACGGAGGCGGCCATAGCTCAGTCGGTAAAGTGACTAGGCTACGAGATCGACATGGATCGGTTCACGGCGGCGGAAAGAAAGGCGTGTGTTTTATCCAAAGCGTCCACACCGGCTTTGGGGCCCAAACAGCCTCCAATTCAATGGATACCGGAGGCCCTTACCCTGCAAGTCAAGCGGCCGGGGCGTGAAGCTGACCACTCTTATCTAGTATCTTTGATTTGGTAGGTTGTGAACAAGTCGAAAATTTTATGATTGTGATTTTCGTCTGTGTTGAAAAGCAGCAAAACGTCACGTTAGGTAATGCATCTTTGGTTTTTGAGAGATAGCTGCCTCTAGTTATAGGCACGGTGACTACAAGCAGGAGCTGTATAAACCTTACGTGTGTGCATGTCGAAAGGCACAAAAAGGCGAAATTTTTGAGGGTACTTTCTTTTAAATGAGCTAAAATAGATACGTAACTTACGCGCCATACTTAATGGAAAGAGTAGGCTGGTGATGTCTCTATGGTGCCTCTGTTTCTCCTGTTTCATCTAGAGAAACAAATGATTGATTTGCAAGACCGTCGGCATGGAACTGACGTCATCAGAGAGCATCCCAGCTTCTTACAATTTGTGGCAGTAATGTGGCTGATGTGTGGTTTGTGAGATGGGAGAGATGCTAGCGTCACTTCATGTAGATCTTGAAATTACGTATGGTAATATATAGGAGTAGTTTAAAAAATATGGAATTCTTTTGGTAGAATGTGGAACGTGGCCATGCAAAACATTTCACTTTGTTCTGAGTTTGGCAGTGATAGCTGATGGATCATTGAGATCAGGAATATGATTTGTGTGTGTGTGTGTGTGTGTGTGTGTGTATGGAGATCATTTATAAACTTGCCTAAAACTTTGTTTGGAATATTGCTTTTATGTCAACAGTTGCAATTATGGAGACAATTCGAGTGTTTGAGATTACAACTTATATGACAAATCCAACGTAATCAAAATCTACGTATAATATTCACATTCCTCCTAATAATTCAATTCTCATTCAGTTCTCGTTTATTAAGGTTCTAGCTCTGCATGTAACATACATATTTACATTTTCAGTCAAATATTGCTGTGCAGTAAGATTAACGTCAGTGACTGTCTGTCCACAAGCTCAGTACACTACTCGACCAGCTAAGTTGTATTCCGATTCGTACTATAATTTTTTCTTGCGAGGTTGGACACAGTTGGCAACGTTCCGGAAAGAGTCAGACAGTGTGTCAACTTAGAAGGAAGACACTTTGAACATTTCAAATAGTCCATAAATATAAGGAGGCACGCAGTGGCTTAGTTGGTTGAGGTACTGCGTTACAAGTCCGAAGGTCGCGGGTTCTATTCCCGATGGTGTCATCGGAATTTTTCATTTACATAATCCTTCCGGCTGGGGTCGATTCAGGAATATTTTCTGGGGGGGGGGGGGGGGGGCAAAAGCGGCCGGTGCGTAGGGCTGACAACCTTACCACATTCTATAAAATCGTGATCCGACAAATGTACACTCTTTATTATCTGCTATTTTAATACACTTTATATTAAAAATAGTCCAACTTGTTTCGAACCATGTCACAGTTTATCCTCAGGGACTTTATTACACCAGCTATCTACGTATGGTACTCTTTAAAAATGTGAGTTTGGTATATGAAATGCCTTTAACTGTGTTGAGTTTTGGACACTGTATCAGCTACTTTATGCTCGTCATTTGTTTGCTAGTGGTATATAAATAACATAAAGCTTACCACATTCATGTGCCGATTGTCTTGAGATCTGGGAGCCTGAACCTCCTGGAACCCGCAGGGCCTTTATTTACCATAAATATAAGTAGTGTGTCACCAAATTTCAGTTAATGTGACTTTTGAGCCAACCTGTATTTTTGTAATATTGGTTTGTGATTTTGTATTTAAACATTTTGGCTGAGAGGGGCATACTTTCCTTTCTTTCTTTTTTTCCTTTTTATTTCTTCTTCCCTTTCCATTTTAGGGGCCTTGTATTGAATAGGGGTAAATTCTGGAAGACCCTAACGAGAACAAGCTCTTCCCCCGCTGCTGTTTGTTTGTAGAAATGGTACGTCAAGCAAGTATTATATCCGCAGTATCGTAGTCATGCGTGATATATAAGAGATAAATACATTCTAGACCATTATTAAGTCTAATGAAGTCGGGGTCCAGTTGGGCAGGTCGTGAGCTGTAGCTGGCCTGTGTAGAAGCTGCTCGCACAGTGTATGAATGTACTTTATGTAAATCATGCTGGTGAATGCTTATGTCTGTTGCTTAATAGCCCACTATTATACTGGTTTAAGAAATGTGAATTGCAAAGTCTTGGCTTGGAATATCGAGTCACTGTCTACATAACTGTCTAATTTGCATAAAGATATATTCAGCCATGCGCAGATCGTTGGGTTTAAGCGATCGTATATTCGACGCCTACGATTTTAATGTGCTTATTCTTATCCACTTCCTGTGCAGAAACTTCATAGTTCTTAGAGTATATTGTATATTAATGTCGTTGTCGTCATCGTCATCATGATCATCGGATCATCGACTTCAGCATTAGAGTGCTCCGCTCCAACAGAGAAGCAATCCCATTACAGGCCTGGACAGACCCTTAGGGTTCCAGGAGGTTGAGGCTCCCAGATTTCTAGACAATCGGCACAAGAAGGTGGTAAGGTTGTCAGCTCTACGCACCGGCCGCCTTTACCCCCCAGGAAATATTCCTGGTATTCATTTCTGTTAGAGGCTGGGTCGACCCCAGGGCCATAGTGCGACCGAAACGATTATGTCAAGGAAAAATTCCAATGACACCATCGGGAATCGAACCCGCGACGTTCCGGTTTGTAGCGTAGTGCCTCAACCAACTGCGCCACCGCCGAGATCTGGTACTGATTTTGTCTCTTTCTTCCTTCTGATAATAAGTACGTCTGTTTGGAATCGAAGAATTTCCGTCGTCCTATACCGTTGATAATGTATCGTTTTATTAGTAATTCAAGGTATGTGTATTTGCGAGATGTCTCTCCCGGCGGTAACTGAAGACTGTGCGCCTTCTGTCTTCTGACGCCGTGTAATCTGGCAGAAACATAACGGCGTTTCGAAGGAACCTACTGTCTGCACAACTAGGGTAGAAGAAAGTGGAGACAATAGGTTTCTCGAAACGCTGGGAGTTTCTACCAGACCACACGGCATCACATCCCAGAATACAGAAATATTAGTGTATTGAGGTATGATTTTACCCTTACGACATGACAAGGAGTTCGGTAGCATCTTATTTGTCCTGTTGCAGGTCGCAGTAATCTTATGTCTGCTGCTTCTATCGCCTGTGGTGCTTTATAGGGTCCAACATTTCAATCTTAATCGTAATATAAAAGGCTATGTAGCATTAGCTCTCTACTCCGCATTTCTGCGACGATAAGTACGAGTATATTTGTTAATGCATCACTGATTTTGTGATATATGCAACACTGTAAGATTGTACAATGTTGTTTGAAAGTTTCTGTTGTCCTGGACGCTTGGCCGTAGGCAAACAGTAAGGTTCTGAGTGCATTCTGCAACCTTGTCATGACATTTTCTACACAAATATTTTAAGGGAGAAGTGCCATTCGTCTTCCAAGTCTGACTCTTAAATTCTTAATCATAGGACAGTTATTCTCGTGTTCTCCGGGTTCAACTTGTTTCAGATTCTGAACATCTGTAATTAAGAACGTGTCAGTTATCATTTGGTTCTGATTACTTGTCAGATGTGAATAAAAGCTACATGCGTTTGGACCAGTTAACAGCATTCAGATTGTACAGTAAAATACACTATCAGAGTGTATTTGCATCTCTTGACATGAGTTGAGTATTTCTGTGCTCTTCCAGCATCCTGAGGCCCCGACTTGTCAATACATGTGCATGAGTGACAGCAACACACACATACACACGCATATGCACACAGCCGTATTAATACTATAGATCCGGTTATGCACAGCATATGTTGGATGCCGGCCGCAATGGGCGTCATAAGAAAAATAGAAAGGAAAAATCCCGTATATTTCTTGAACGATAAAAATGTCGAGATGTACATTTAAACGACGTCAGTAGGGATGGTTATAACCGTATCGTTTGCGTCATCACAGACCATAAGAATGCAAGTAACTAGCTGCTCGCAAACATTCAGTTTTCTTGTAACCAGCACACTGAAGGAACAGCACATTATATCGCAGTGAGTTTGAAAGTCTGCACAAAACATAGCCTATATTCGTCTGTGTGAAGTACAGAATAATTATCATGGGTAAAGTTTGTTAGCCGATCCCAGTGGCTGCGCGGTCTAAGGCGTGGGTCTTCGGCCGCTCGCTTACTAGGATCGTGGGTTCGAATCCCGCCTAGGGCATGGATGTCTGTCTCTTGTAAGTGTTGTGTGTTGTCAGGTAGAGGTCTCTGCGACGGGCTGGTCACTCGTCCAGAGGAGTCCTACCGACTGTGGTGTGTCTAAAAAGTGTGTGATCGTGATGCCTCGAAAAATGAGGTGGCCTAGGCCCCCAAGGGGCTGTCGAGCCATTAAAAAAAAAGTTTGTTAAGTTGATGTTCATTAATTATTCATTACAGAATGTAGTATTTAGTGGTGTACAGCAATAAATAATTGCACAACTAGGAAAATGAATCATCCAAATTGTAAGGCTGTACAGTAAAGCTGTAGAAATGCAAACAAGAAAGTGGAACGGATGGAAGGAATGCTAATGTGCTCCTCTAATCTATTGCAGGGACTTCAGTCGAAAACCGAGCACAGAGGCGCGGCAAACGTGACGGCCATAAACGTCTGCATATAATACTTGTAATACATATAACTTGCCACATGTTTAGTCTAGGTGCTGGAAATGACCTACTTCAAATCTCAGAGATGCTTGATTTCGAAGGAACTGAAACATCGCGAAGTGACACTTTACATTTTATTTCTTTCTTATGTAGGTTTTCCCAATGACATTCATGTGTATTAAACTGTACTGCATACTGACGAACAAAACTTTACGTTACGCTGTACTTCACACTTCTGTCACACAGCAGATAAAAATGGACTGTGTGATAAAGGCAGTTCATTGTAGTCGTAAACGCAACGATAGTACTGGCGGTGTATGCATCATGTGGTAGGCGTTTCGTCAGGCGTGTAGTGTCGGAAATTTCGGGGCAAGGACTTTAAACAGAATTTAATAATATGTTTACCAGATGTCAAGCCTGTCTAAGACTTTAAGATCATTTTCAACACCTATTCTAACGTGCGGTACGTTACATTTATTTATATATATGCTTATATAAATATATAATATAACGAAATGTAAGAAAATCTTGCTGTTCGCCTGGGTTCGGTTTCAATTAATGTTATATATATATATATGTATATATCTTAATAAAATAAAGTATATTTGCGTGTAATATTTGCATGACCAGATGGATCTAATTTTGTAATTTAATAGGAAACATCATAGGTAGTTCACAGATTATATGTCGATGTCAGTCTGATTTAGAATCGAGAAATTTCAAAGAGACTTCCTCTTTTTTGGGCGCTTTAGTAAAATTACGAAGAGCGACTATTATCTTCGTCATGTCTGTCTGTCCGTCCGCATGCAATAACTCGGCTCCCACTGGACGGATTTTCATGAAATTTGATATTTGACTATTATTCGAAATTCTGTCTAGAAAATTCAAGTTTCATTAAAATCTGATAAGAATAACGGGTACTTTACATGAAGACCTCTGTACATTTATGATAATATCTCGCTGGATTCCTCTTAGAATGAGAAATGTTTTAGATAAAAGTTGTAGAGAAAAAACACACACTTTATGTTCAATAACGTTTTCTCGAAAATCATGCCGTTTATGAGATAATGTGGAAAAATATTGTAGAACCAGACAGGACACACAATATAACGAGGCTCATGCCCTTTGCATGCTGGATAACTAAGGCTACAAACACACAGTTTTTACTCGAACGCTCCTCAATGTTACGTTTATACGCACACTGCCTGTCTTGTCTTTTATGAGTTAGACATGTATTATTCCAAGTATAACCTCCTTTGGGTCAGTGACACGTATTCCCTTTTCCTCTTGTTTCTGAAGCTTCTCTTAATTTCCTCTCACTCTTCTTTAATTATGCGGCCAACCTCTCTGTTTACAACCCGCTGATTTATTCATATATTAATACAAGCGTCTAAATCTTTCATGGATAAACCCAGTACCTAAAATTTTGCCTCTGTCGCTTTTTTTTATATCCTTTCCAGTTGATTATTTGCTTCTCTTGCTAACATTCGTCAGTGTATAATATGATAAATGTAAAACACCAATAAATAAACCACGAATAAAGAAGGGAGAAGGCGTCTGAGTAGGATAGGATTTGAACTGACCTGGAGGCACTGTAGATCGTGTGCTATGGAGTTCCAATTCAACGCTTTCTTACGTGAGAGGCCGTGTGAATGCATGTGTCACGAACTGCGGTTTCTAAGAAACTAGGCAGAGATAAGAAATTTGTTTCTTTTCTTTGAAACTGCTCATTTCACCCATCTCGTTTTTTTTAAATTTTGTTTTAGGTACATCACCAAGTACCAAGGGACTTTATCGCGAGTAACTGTAAAAAAAAGGCAAAAGCAAGCTTTCTTATACTGCAGAGATGTCAGAGGAGTTTTATGCATGTTTTATGCTAACTGTAGGCTTGCATAAGGAATGCATTATACTGTATTTAGATTGTAGATGCATGTAACATGCATGTTTAATCCCCGAAACAACCCGATGGATATCTATGAAATTTGGTTTTAAAAGTTTGTGCTATATGTTGCTTGATGAATTCAAATTAAGGATTCCGGTCTTCTGGGAAGTGGCGCTGCTTTGGGGGTCAATTTCTTCATAGACTTTGAACCACTGCAGATTAAGTCGATACGTTCGTTCGAAACATGCAGAACCACTGCAGATTAAGTCGATACGTTCGTTCGAAACATGCAGAACCACTGCAGATTAAGTCGATACGTTCTTTCGAAACATGCAGAACCACTGCAGATTAAGTCGATACGTTCGTTCGAAACATGCAGAACCACTGCAGATTAAGTCGATACGTTCGTTCGAAACATGCAGAACCACTGCAGATTAAGTCGATACGTTCGTTCGAAACATGCAGAACTACTTAACCGACCGACGTATCGTCACTTCACAGAAGACTGGAATCCTCCGTTACAATGCTGTGAAACTCTCAAAACTCCCGAATTCAAATTGGTTCTCATCGTTGAGGTATTTTGACACGAAACACAAATTTAACTGCATCGGTTTCCTAAACATTGCATATCTAATAAAATAATTGGTGACATAATACACATTTTAGCAAAATTTGCAAGCTATTTGATATATTTTTCTGTGTGTTGTAGGACTAAAGTGAAGGAAATGCAAGGAAACTTATCAGTATATCTGTGCACTTTAGTACCTCTATAACGAAGTTATGACGTATCAGTACGTCTGTGCTTTGAAGTAGCTTTGTAACATTTTTACTCCTCAACACATCTGTGCTTTGAAGTAGCTTTGTAACATTTTTACTGATCAACAGATCTGTGCTTTTAAGTAGCTCTGTAACATTTTTACTCATCAACACATCTGTGCTTTGAAGTAGCTTTGTAACATTTTTACTGATCAACACATCTGTGCTTTTAAGTAGCTCTGTAACATTTTTACGCATCAACACATCTGTGCTTTGTAGTAGCTTTGTAACAACATTATAAATTACCGCGACATATTAACTTTGTGGGCAACAAAATTTATGACTTAAATATTGTTTTTTACTCTTCATTAACTTAAATCAGTGCATTTGTACTCCAGTGGATTAAATTAAGGGTAATGAGAGAAGTAAGGATCGCAGTAAAGTCAGCTGATAAACCTGTGTCGGCTACTGGAGTCTCAGGCACTCGTTTCCACTTATTGTGGTTTTATTATAAGCTGAAGATCTGGCATATTTAGTTTAAAGTTAAAAGAATTGTCATAGTTCAGAAATGCAAAGGTCGTTTTCAGAAGTAGAGAAATATGCATGCCTCGTGTACACACTTTAACCTAAAATGTTTAACGAATTGGTGGTTTCGGTTAAAATATATTTTGCATGTTAAGTGTCTCTTTCGTTAGCGACAAATGATTCATGTTCTGCCTTCTAGTGCTTAAGTTGAACGATAATTTCAGCTATATATCCATGCCTTCGTCGTGTTCTTTAGTCTTAATGTTAGCTTTTCACACCGACCGTTTTATATTCTCGACACGTATTCAAGTTCATTCACATTTTTGGTCGTGACAACGAGGAACTGGACTGTTGACACATGGCGACTTGTTACCTCAAATTGAATATGTATAAAAGAGTGAACCTTGGCGCTTAGAGTAGTTGCGAATGCGTTTTCGAATTTATTCTTTGGAATTTCAAGTGAATCATTGATGTATTATCTGTTTATTTAATGGTTCTTTTCGGTTGCGTGTGTAGCATGTAGTCGAGTGGTAGAATGATATGTGAGGGGATATGAAAGGAAGTGGTCGTGGCCTGTTGTGTCACATTTTTGTAGGAACCGAGAAAGACGCAGGAACTTTCGTCAGTGTCGGTCTCCGGGCTGACATTCTTAGCAGGGGCATTCTGAATGTGAAGCACTAGCGGTAACTTTTCAACAGTAATATTTCGTGTTCACTGATTGGTTCGTTTTAACTGACGCTGTTTCAACTGCAGTGGCCGAATACAATACGAAGATGCTTGTGAGTAGTGAATATAAGTTGCAAAGAAAGAGACAGTAGCGGCTCCGTTAATGTAAGAGCTGTAATTTCTGATGTTGCCTGTTTTGCGTGTGTGTGTGTGAAACATTAAGGGAAGGACATCGAGAATGGGGTGCTGAGGAAGGTATTTGGGCTCAAGGTGGAAGAATAATAGGACGTCGGGGGAAACTGCATAACGAAGAGCGAAATCGGTGTCGAATATTATGGAGAAGTGATTATCTGCAGCTTGAAATGCTGCTGCAGTTCTCTGTGGACGCACATAACGGATCGATCTGAACGAACGCAAGTCTTCCAGTTTGTCATGTCTGTGGCACTTACAAACAGGTTTTTCAACAATTCTTCCTTTCAATGGGGACTATTCAGGACCACCGTTTTGATATTCTCGAGGTGCAAGTGGAAGGCTTATTACCCTTTGTCTGACTGAATTGCTTCGTGTCACTTCTGTACACATGTCCTGCCCAGTTTGTGCAGGAACAAGAAACGGTCGTTGGGGAAAAAATAAATTATTTATGATTTATTTAACGACTCTCTCAGCAGGTGAGATTATATAATGTCAAATGATTTGTTTGCAATGAATTGAAAGGAAAACATGGAAAGAAGCAGTTGTGGGCTAATTTGAGGCACTGCTTCGAAATTTGCCTGCAAGAACGGAGGAGAAATCACGCAATATAGGTGGTGGTGGTGGTGATGGTGGTGGTGGTGTTGGTGGTGGTGTTGGTGGTGGTGGTGATGGTGGTGGTGTTGGTGGTGGTGGTGTTGGTGGTGGTGGTGTTGGTGGTGGTGGTGTTGGTGGTGGTGGTGTGGTGGTGGTGGTGTTGGTGGTGGTGGTGATGGTGGTGGTGTTGGTGGTGGTGGTGTTGGTGGTGGTGGTGATGGTGGTGGTGTTGGTGGTGGTGGTGTTGGTGGTGGTGTGGTGTGGTGGTGGTGGTGTTTGGTGGTGGTGGTGTTGGTGGTGGTGGTGTTGGTGGTGGTGGTGTTGGTGGTGGTGGTGTTGGTGGTGGTGGTGGTGGTTGGTGGTGTGTGGTGGTGTGGTGTTGGTGGTGGTGTTGGTGGTGGTGTTGGTGGTGGTGGTGTGGTGGTGGTGTTGGTGGTGGTGGTGTTGGTGGTGGTGGTGTTGGTGGTGGTGTGTGGTGGTGGTGTTGGTGGTGGTGGTGTTGGTGGTGGTGTTGGTGGTGGTGGTGTTGGTGTGGTGGTGGTGGTGGTGGTGTTGGTGGTGGTGTGTACTAGTAGTAGTGTAATTTTAGAGAATATCAATGGTAGTTATTAATGCATTTAGAGCAGAGCTAGTGGGTGCTGAAACTCGTACAAGGGATCAGAATTCTCTAATGCAGGATAAGACCTATTTTATTTAACTTGAGATTTATAGGATAATGTAGATAAATGTGAGCACCTTTAGATTTTGTCTTGTCTGTACAGATAAAGATAAAGGTCATCCCGTAACATGCCATAGGGAGCAAGGGGGGGAAGTACACGTGTAGCTCCACTCATTCTTAACCTCGGCTCTAGATGGGGGTGGATGGCCAACGCCACGCCTTGGCCGCTTTAGCCCCAGGAAAGAGCCCCCGTGCTCTTGTTAGAGGAGGCTGGGAGGGACCTCCCCCATCGGAATTCGAACTCGGGACCGTCCAACCCGTAGCGAGTCACTATAGCGACTACATCATACCGGCGCCTTGTCCAATCTGTAGCTTATTTAAATTATATGAGATACAGCACTTGGTGGCACTGATGAAGTGTCACGGCTGTGGAATTGTGAGAAATACAGACTGGTATGTAAGAGGCGTTAACAACTGGCTGTAGTTTTGCTACAGTCGTACATTTGTACTAATTTGTAGAGTAGTGGCCCTCTGCCATTAGTAACATACTATTAATGCTGCTAATCAGTGTTGCGCCATGTATACGCCTTTGGCTACAACTGCTTTCTTGATTCAAATTGAATATTTTAAATCTAGCAGTGCTGCCATAATTTGAACGATTACTGGCCAACCGCATAATATGATCACTCGTGTAAGGGCAATATGAACACAGCTTGAAATAGTATTGGTATGAACACCATGATGTGTTATTTTAACACTTAATTTTGCTTTGCAGTAGGCAGTGCTGTTCATTAAGTGTTGCTTCATGTAGTGGTTATACATTAACATTACAGTCAGTTCACACATCTTTAGGGGACAAGAAGACAAACGCTTTAGTTTTTTTTTTTAATTCTGGGTGCCGGGAAGGTACAGACACAAGGACCATGGCAGTATTGCGATAAACAAAATATTTTATGTGCAATAATAGCTGTGAAGAATGGAGCGTCTTCGCAAAAGATGTCAACAAAATTGTACGGAATTCCCAGACGGGAAACTTTCAATCAAGAGAAGCCCTCCATGACAAAGAACCTGACTTTTCATTTTTCACGTGTATTGCAAGAAACGAGGAACATAGGCTGAGGGTGTTCGAGAATAGGGTGCTGAGGAAGATATTTGGGCCTAAGAGGGACGAGGTAACAGGGGAGTGGAGAAGACTACATAACGAGGAACTTAATGATCTGTACTCATCATCAAATATTATTCGGGTGATCAAATCAGGGAGAATGAGGTGGGCGGGGCATGTAGCACGTGTGGAGGAGGGGAGAGGTGCATACAGGATTTTGGTGGGGAATCCTGAGGGAAGGAGACCACTTGGAAGACCCAGGCGTAGATGGGAGAATGATATTAAAATGGATCTTCAAGAAGTGGGATGGGATGGCGTGGCCTGGATTGATATGGTTCAGGATAGGGACAGGTGGCGGGCTCTTGTGAGTGCGGTAATGAACCTTCGAGTTCCATAAAACGCGGGGAATTTCTTGACTAGCTGACGACCTGTTAGCTTCTCAAGAAGGACTCAGTTAGTTGGTTAGTTAGTTATTGCAAGAAACACTTAAACCTCTGAATGTCACTACAGAGCACATAACATATTTAACGTGGAAGAGAGCTCGAATCGAATGCAAGAAAATGTGTGATAACAGGAAACGAAAGACTAGAGTTTTCTTGGGATTCTTTTACGAGAAGGGGAGAAATTGTAACAACCATGGCATGTTTCAACACGGGAGGGTATTTGTAGTTAAGGGTGTTACGAAAATAACCGCTTTGGAAGTAACCTGTTCATGAATTCACGGTTCGCTTGCATAAACAGCAGTATTTTCTTATGTGTTAGGTGAAAATTCATTAAACGGAAAAAACCTTTCCTGTTTATCTAAAAGCAGCAGTATGTGATCTGAGTGAGATACGATGATTTGAGTTAGACTTCAGATAAGGTGATCACAGATAATACACATATAGGTAAGAGTAAAATATGTGCGTGCGTGTGTGTCTGCGCGTGTTTGTGCGCTGGAGTAAGTACATGCCCAATTCACTAAAAAGAGGAATGGTCTTAAATCTGTTTAATTAATATCTCACAAGGGAGAAGATATCGACAAAAGGAAAATTAAATTCTGATAATTAGGGTCTTTTAATAACTGAAAAATGTTTAGTTTATAGCCGCAAAACTATTTATAATTTTAATTAGCATTTAACTCTTCGTTATCTGTGTATGCAGAATGATAATAGGGTCAACTGTTTGTAATCACGATTTATGGCATAATTAAACATTTCTTTCCGATAACAACTCTTTATTTTATAATTTTGAATTATTTTAATAATATAGAACTATAATCAATAATTTTTTATTTTATTATAGATAGAAATTTTCCTCCTGAAGATGACTTCTCAAAGTAGTTAAAACTTGCAGGGCGAAGTTAACAGAAGAACAACTTAACACGACATTCGTTCTGTAGTTTCATTTTACGGCGTTGATAGCGTGTTAAACTTATTACACAAAGTTTTGATGCAACAGTTTATTAAATGTGGAGAGTTGCTAATTGCTATGTTTCATGTCATTTCGTTAAGTAATGTCTTCAGACTAGCTAATTAGACCTGCATTTTAGAAGTAGCAGACATACCACTTACTTGTCCTGAGGCAGGGCTACTTCGAAACCGATTATGATAATGGAAGTCTGGTTAAGGTCCTTGCACACCTGTAAACGTTGCCTTCACTCTCTCAGACACTGATCACACAATAATTGTGCAGGTCAGAACACCGTTTGTTTCGTGTCACATCATACCGCTGTGCGATGTGTATCTCCACTTTTCTCTACGTTCAGAGTTGATTTATCCTAACAATACGTGTCTTAGTCTGGAGTAACAGAGGTAAAGCTATCCCTGTGCAAGCCACGAAGGCATATGTGGAAGTGGATGTATAGATCCACTCATTCAGAACCTTGGCACTATGTGGGTGTGGTCAGCTTCACGCACCGGCCGCTTTACTTCCAGGATAAGGGCCTCCGGTATCCATTGAATTGGAGGCTGTTTGGGCCCCAAAGCCGGTGTGGACGCTTTGGATAACACACACACATTTCTTGTGTGAACCGATCCATGTCGATCTCGTAGCCTAGTCACTTTACCGACTGAGCTATGGCCGCCTCCGTTGGAGGAAGAGAGGAGGATTAGACTGAGGAGAAAAGAAACAGCAGCGGAAAAAGGAAAGAGAAAACTGGTAGGAGAAATATAAAGACGAAGAAGGAAGGGGCGTGCAGGAAAAAGAAATGTGATTTATATTTTCTCTAGGTCTGATTTCTGCATTGTTATTTGTGAGAACATCTAAACTGTCCGTTCTGCTGGGATGTGGCACCGCGTCGCCGGGCGACTGGTGCCCGAGCGCGCAGTTATACTGCCTCACGTCCCAGAAGAACGGCGTCCTCAGAATTCAGTTATTTTTTCTTCTGCTCCTAAAATAGCAAATTTATTGAAATTAAGTGCTCCTGTGAGTGCTGTTACAACGGGGAAAGATTTCTTCACTTGTTTGTCTTTCGTCATTTCTTCTTCCTACCCTCCAGATCGGCAGTGGGCAATATCTTTCACTGGAGGGCCGAATGCGTCTGTTGGGGATAGACCGTGGGTCGGAGAGTTTCGTAAGAAATGTGTGTGGTTCAAAAGCGTTTAAATATGTCCCTTGCCCACAGTGAATTAGCAAACTGCTGTCTGTATATCAGCTGTTGGTGCTAGAAGTGAAACCGGTAGACTGTATTTAGGCCTACTATGGATACGAAACTTGATTTCCAGTCAAAGTCTACATCTTATGATTTCTGCTTATTCGTGTCACTACAGTAGTTTCTCTGTACTTTATGTTGGGCATGAGTCATTAAAACGTGTCTATCCACGTGCACCGGATTGCAAGATTCGAGAGGCGCTTCTGGCTCGCGGTCGATAATTTGGACAGCCCTACTCTAGACGGAGGCACGGTTTGCACAATGTAACATTTGCTACTAGAGATGGGAACTCATCCCCGTCTAGTGCCGAGATAAATTTAGTGGAGCCGTGCCTACACTCCGCCTTACGTTCTGATGGCGTGATACTTAAATCAGTACGGGGGCAACTTTACCTCTCGTTTGCCTTACAAGTGATTGGCGATGGATAACTAAAAGCTTCAGCCCTTTAAACTTGTCTCCCCACCCCTTTTTTTTTTTGTTGGTTAAATAAGAGGATGGTTGGATGGATGGATGGATGGATGGATGGATGGATGGATGGATGGATGGATGGATGCACCGGTTATGTAACACTTGTAGTTTGAGTAAAAAATACACACAAGAAGTGCTAGTTGGAAACCTGATGGAAGGGGGGGCCAACATTTAAATTATAGTATTGTAATGTGTTGGGGAAGTGTGTTTTGGGGATGTGGTCGGTAATTAACTTGACCAGAATATGGTAATGGCTCGGCATGTGGCACGTATGGGGAGATAAGGAAGGCGTACAGGGTTATGGTGGGAGAATCTGAAGGAAAGAGACCACTTTGAAGACATAGGCGAAGATGGGAGAATAATATTAAAACGGTCCTTAAAAAAGGATGGGAGGGTGTGGACTGGATAGCGACAACTGGCAGGATCTTGTGAACACGGTGATGTATCTTCGGATTTCATAAAACGCGGGGAATTCTTGACTTGCTGAGGAACTCTTCTCAAGAAGGACTGTGCTCCTTGGAGTTAGGTAGACTGTGGCAAAGTGGGTGTGCTTGTGAAGATGGCAGAAGAAGCTGCTAATTCAGTAACACAAGATCTCTCGAAAAGCTGAAGAAGTCGTGGTCGCTCAGGAAGAACTTGAAACCAGTAGCTGGTTTAGTTTTCAGGTTGTGGAGTCTGTAACGACAGTCTGGTATCATCATAGGAGTCGTTTCTTTGAACACTGTCTAGGTGAGGATGATATGCAGTATTTCAGACACTTGTTCGACAAGAACATACAAAAAGCTGTTTCCATTCGATTCCTGCTATGGAGAGCCCGTTAGTTCTTGTAAGCATTAGCTTTATCTAACGGTACATACTACCTGAAGATGGAAACAGATTAACCCCCGAAACGTCGTAACTTATATTTTTCCTTGGACATACAGGAGATAACCTGAAGACAGCTCCAGTGGAGTTTTGTTTGTGTTTAATTGTTAAGTGTAAATCCTCTTAAAAGTGTTTAGCGATTACATTTCAGTCGAGTTATCTTGATGTAAGTCTGTAATTTATGTGATTTTAAATCCGTAGATGGACTTCTGTAAAGGGCATTCCTCAGTCGCTTTGCACTGTTTATATGGACATGTTAACGTCTGTCCGTTACATAAATAGTATGACTGTCCGTTTTAAATCCAGCACTCCCCTTGATAGCTCAAGGTCAGCGTGTTTGTTTCGTGGTCGGAAGGTCCACAGATCGAATTTCGAGATTGGTTGCTGCGTCTGTGAAAGTTTCAATTTGACAAGAACAGACGAGTTACATAAAACTGGAGCACGTGTATGTCGAACACACGTAAATTGCTTTAATAATGAAGATCTGTTTCGTACGCAACTAGATTACAAAGTAGTGATAACATAGTATTTTTAATGGTATGTGAGCCTTTTTATACTGGATTCGGGGTTTGATTCCCGGTTGGGGCATTGAGATTCTGCTCAACACCTTTCCGTCCAGAGTGGCGGCCCAGGAGTGCCACCCACGTCCTGTCTAGTCGTAAACAATGCAACGGAAATTCTCCGAAAAGTGATTGGCACTTCTGTTTCCCATTCGGATGCTCATCGTTTGGGTATCGCCCTGAACACAGGCTATCCTGCCTCATAGATTTCCAAATACTATCGCTTTCTTCAGTATCTCTGCAAACTTGCAAATTGTTGTACCATTAGACTTTGTGTAACACATTTCAAATTATCTATACCGTGTACGTACACATGTATTACCACCAACGTGTACCTATCCTCAGGGGGAGACACACAGAACACTTAAATACATTTAAAAATACACAAGCCTATTGTGTTTGGAGTTCGTTATAAAGTCTGTCCTTAAAATACCACATGACGCCTTACGTTAAAATTATACAAACATTGCTGAGACGTTGCAAATTATTCAGCGACGAATGTGCCAAGAAATGTGGTGTACCTGATGCTTGTACTCTGCTACACCACATTTCTTGTCATATGCGTCGCTGAATAATTTGCAACGCTTCAGTAATTTTTGTATAATTTTAACGTAAGGCGTCATGTGGTATTTTAAGGATAGACTTTATAACGAACTCCAAACACACTAGGCTTGTGTATTTTTAAATGTATTTAAGTGTTCTGTGTGTCTGCCCTGAGGATGGTGTGATATTACACCGAAACATGTCTGGAGTTTTATAGAGTTTGTTACGTTGTACTTCAATATAGGTACAAGTTGGTGGTAATACATGTGTCTGCGTAACACGTTCAGTGAAAAAGCTAACTCAGGAAGAGGCTTGGCTGTGTCTTGTACATTTTTCATTGAATTTGTGTGAGAACAAAGTGTTGTAATTTATAAGTGTGTTATTTAACGACACGGTCAGTTGCTGAGATTAAAAAGCGGGGGTGGGGGTTGGCGGGGGCATGGTAGTAGGTGAATGAACGAGTACAGACCGTTGTAGAATGGTATTGAAAGGGAAAAGCCGAAGTACTCCGAAGGAAACCTGTATCTCATTGTCACTTTTTGCACCACAAATCCCACACAAGGACTGGCCTGATATTGGATCCAGCCCTCCGAAGTGAGAGGCCGAAGACTGAGCGATGACACGGCCAAGGTGCCGTAGAAGATACATGGAGCTGAAGTAATTAAGGGTTGTAGGAAACTGTGTAATGACAAGCATCGTGACTTCACCTTTTGTTAAACACTGACAGATGACAGCTTGTGGCATGCTTTGAACATTTGGCAAGACATCTTTTAAGGGGAATCTGTCGATTGAAATGTATGTGCCTACACAGACCAACACCAGACATGCATCCGTGCGTCGAGCGGGATTCCAATCTGCGGTCCCAGTATTTTAGAGTCCATTACCCGTAACTGTTACCTTTCGCCAAATAGCCTTACTTATACCTGTATGTTGATTAAAGGAAGGAAAATGATACGATGGGGGTTTGTGTCACGCATGGTGTGATTAAGAAGTGCACACAACAGTTGGTCTGAAAATGTTAAGGGAAGAGTCCGCTTCGGTGATAATGAATACTTTGGAGGATAATACTAATCTGCGTTACATACTTCACGTAGTTGATGAGTGCGTGACTATTACGCCAGATGGCAGTTGTCTTTGTGAAGCAGTCAACGTGATCCGTGTTGAGACATATCTATGCTTCGGTTGCAAATGCAATGTCAGTGATTTCATAATATCCGTTTAGAGCTAAAATACAGGTGTACCTTTTATGGAGTCCCAGAGCACGGCAGTTGTCGCGGGATATTTCGGTGGTTGCAGGCTTTCTCTGCGATAAAGCTGCAGTGTTCAGTAAAGCGATAACGGGGATATTCTTCTATAAGGACGGATAAATGTAAGGGCTAGAGATGTCGTGTAGTAGCGCGTGAATTTTCAGGCGAAGGCGGTACAAAACATAAAAGGAAGGCAGTGTGTGTTTTGAAAGAGATCTCTTTCCTACAAAACTTTGTCATGATTAGTAAATTGTACAACAAAACAATAAAATGCGTTTAAATAATATAACTTATAATGACTTCTTACTCAAATAGGCGTAAAACAGACACTATTTTTATAACAAAAGCAGTACTTCACATTATATTCACCGTGCATTTTGTATAATTGACTAATTCACACCACCAAATGCACAAGGACAAGTTATGTCATTAATTCCTTTATTAAAAGGTTACCCCAATACGTATTTTGACACTTCTACAATGCCATCATCAGGGGGATCGTTGAAGTTTTACATAGACCAATAGACCAAACATTGGTCTATGTAAATCTTCAACGATTCCCCTGATGATGGCATTGTAGAAGTGTCGAAATACGTAGTGGGGTAACCTTTTAATAAAGGAATTAATTACATGACTTGTCCTTGTACATTTGTTGGTGTGAATTAGTCAAAAAGCAGTACTGTTTGAGTTGTCTAGTTAGTAGTGACTGAGTCCCTGTCTTCTCTGAAAATTACACAACGTTCGCCGATTGGTCTCTCAAATGGGAGAACACTGTGTTCTCTGTGAGGTACGAACCGATTCTGTGGACAGAATCTTAGATGCATTACAGTCTGCCAAGGGAAGCACATTATCAGCAGTTTCAGGTTGTCTCCGTAAAAAGAAGTGACGTCGAAGCAAACACACGGATCCTGCTACTGGGTAGACTTAGGTCTATAAAACAGCGGCTTGATGAATGCATCTGAACTCAGTGGATTCCAGTGATTCTCCTGGACGTGGCAAGATTTTTCAATCACTCATTCGCTGACTTTGTGACAACATTTTGGAGTGTTGGTGTGTTTATTTTTTCATTTGTTTATCGTGTGTTGACGATCTTGAGGTTCTGTACCTCGAGTCCAGGTTTTAGACGAATTTAGTAACAAAGTGTATGCGCCGTGTCTGTAATCGTATACTAATGCCACACAGCATGCAGAGAAATTTAATGACGCTATGTGAAGCTAATCCTGAATTTAGAAAATCTTTTTGTTTTATTTCTCCTGTCCCGAAAAGGTTAAATTAGAGCGAATGAAAAGTGTATGTATTAAGCCTTTAAAACCTAGTGGTTAGTACATTCATCGCCAGGGCTAGCACTGTTGTGTCCACGTGGTGTATTCATGTATTCGTAGATTGTCACACAAACGATTGTTTCCCTGTGCAGTATTAACCGATTGCTGTGTGTAACACTATACATACATACATTCATACATTCATACATAATACATACATTCCATGGATCCATAAGTCTGTCAAAGTGACAACTGGATGTGGAATAAGTCATAATATACAAATATACAGCTATACAGACTATAGAATTTTACATTTGAACATTATAAACTAAAACACTATAAACGTGTTACATACCTCACTATGAACCATTTTTATACATAAAAAATTCGTCTACTGAGTAAAAGGAGTGTATATTTAAGTATTTTCTTAATGCTACTTTAAATTTTGTCTTTTCATTCTTAAGAATTATGAGACTCAGAGGGAGTCTGTTGAAAATTCTGATACCGGCATAGAACGTACTTTTTTTTAAAACAAGGTAGGTTTTCTATATGTTTTCTATACGTAATGTGGAATCATTTTGCTCTTCAAACGGTTACCGAAAAGTGTTGATTTATGGTGCTGCTTTGGGTTTATTTAACAGCACCTTTTCAATTCTGTAGGTTATGTAGCGTCAGCTACAGGTTATCCCTTTTATCGTGTCTCTGAGGACGGCAGATGTCAAGGTTTGTCCCGGCTGATGCAGGCTTTATATGCGATAAGGCTGCTGTGCTCGGGGACACAATAAACGGGACACTCTATATTAGCCATGTAACTTACTGTGCATTTTAGTTTATCTAGAAGCACCTATGCTACGTGGAAACCTACCAGAAGACAGAAGTTAAAATTGTCCTAGAATTACTTTGTAAGCAGATTTTACGGTATTTGAAGTAGGACTGTTATTACGGTTAAAAAATTTTGAACCATATTGAACAACATAGATTGTTACATAATGAAGGTATGACCTTACTGATTAAAGCCTAAAGGCTTGACGAAAAGTTTTTGGCCATTAAACATTTCCAACTGAAATTTGGAACTGAGAGACATTCGTTTGTGTTATATTTTTATAGGGCTTATACATTAGCAAGATGCTGCAGATGGTCAGTGTAACCTGTCAATAGAAGGACAGGACAGGTTTCTTTCCATTCGTAATGGCACACAACGTGATATACAGCGAAGAAGCACCGGTTTGAAAATGACATATATAGTTCGTGGCACACGAATTTTATGAGATATATACCGAATTCGCCATGTGGTGACTACCATTCCTGTTTCATAATCACGAGGTTCCAGGTTCGACTTATGGTTGAAGATTTTTATGGTGAAAATAAACTTACGGAAAATGCCTTCTTGTATATAAAAATTTTCCAGGCCATATTCAATCAATATCATCCGCCATCATGCCTTATGTTTGAAGATTTTTATGGTGAAAATGAACTTACGGAAAATGCCTTCAGGCATATAAAAATTTTCCAGGCCAAATTCAATCAACATCATTCGCCATTTTTCAGTTTAAAGTCTTCATTAAACAAGCCACTGCAAAGTAGCACGTCAGATATAATAGACTTTTGTCTCAGTTAAATAGAAGATTGGCACTACGGACGAAGGAGGGTGACAGGCGTCTTATTTAAATTAGGAAATGAATCTTATTTTCAGTCTGTCACCTTTGTATTTTAATGTGGGTTATAATTTCAAACAGTCTTTTTTTTTAATAAAGAGATTGTTAACAAATAACCCGTACCAATGAAAATGATATTTAACAAGTCAAAACGTGTAAGATGGAATACAGGATGTTGTAAAGGGTGGTGTGTCAATGTATTTGGTTTAATTTGTTTTATGTGACGGTTTTAATGTTACTTTGTTTGAAATGCAATTCAAAGTTGGTAAGCTTGATGTCAATGTTTCTGCCCTTTATTTAACCATAATGACTGTCCAATGCTGTGATCAAAGTGGCTAGAAAAGGAAAATTTGTGATATCCTGGACATTTCTCAATAAATCGCATGATTATAGGCTATATCTCAAAATAAACGATTTAACACTTTACAAAACGGGTAACTTCGTTTCGGCAATTCTTGTAAGTGACTAGCCTGTCCACTTGAAAGCGTGGCCTTATTTTAGTGACTAAAATACTGGAATATTTTTTCTCTTAAGCCTACAGTAATAAATGAAGTACGTGGATAATACACAATTTAAAAAACCCTTTAGGAAGTAACTGCTCGAAAGTTTCGGCCTATTCATTTGCTCGAATTCTACCTGAAACTGTTTCACTTACAGTCTTGTTGCAAAGGGCGATTCGGGAAAACGAGGAAGACTTTATACTGTACAGAGTATGAGCTGTTGTATTAAATGTTGTTCTGCGAATGTGAAATTCTCGACTTCTCTGTGAAAGTGGTGAACAAAATCCCAGTGCCTCTTCGTTGCATGACGGCTAAAACACGAGAAGAAAGAAATACAGTGTGTCCACAAAGTCCCTTCGGGGTTTTGAAAAATTGTGGCGCGAATAAGAGCTCGAATATCGTCTGGACGTTCTCCGTGCTACCAAGGTAGCCCACATCGAGGTCTACTGAGGTCAGTAAAAAACTTCCAGAGTTTCACTGTAATCTGCCGCAAACCGCATGTGGCTAGCTCAATTTGTTTGCGCGCCACAATTTTTCAAAACCCCGAAGGGACTTTGTGGACACACTGTACACACGTAAGAAGTATTAAACGAATCGTCTGTGTATTTAACACGAAGTCGTAACTTCTGAAGCCCATCATTGATTAGTTATTGTGGCACACAAAGAAGAACAGTTGACGTCTAAACAGATGCTGGCAGTGGCGAGAGAGATGCAACTTCATAAACACGTGTTCTTGAATATACAAACGCTCCGAGATTCAGGAAAACTTGCTTCTTGCTGTTAAAAGGAAAGAAGGAACAAGTAAAAGGTTAGGTGGTTAAGTGGATAGATGGACAAGTAAATAAATAATAACAAAGAAACAGGGATCGTGAATTATGTCTGTCAGGTTCTGCATAATTTCCAGAGCTGTCTGTGGTTTTGTAAGACATGTATACATTTATTAAATGGTATATACCGAATACGCCGTGTCTGTTGGCAGAATGTAGAATTTTTGGGCGTTTAATGTGGTTAATAAGGTAAATTCTGGGCTTACCTTTTAAAGCCTACTGGGTACTTGATGCACCAACAGGTTTAACATTCAGAAATTTACGTTCTGCCCCCACAGTAGTTATGTCTTTTGTATTTATCTCAGAACAAACAGCGACTTTTGCACTATATAACATAAGCTAATTGGTTTTTATAAGCGAGATGAAAAGTGTTTACTGCGCGGTACGAACTGGGTCTTTAAATAAAACAGTTTACGCTTCGCCTTTAAATGGTTAAAGGGTTTACTAATCTTTGTACTCGTATATTTCTAGCCGATTCCGCAGTCATCACTTCTGCTACCACTGGCCCTAGCCTCATAATTCAGTGGGCAGTTCTGTTCGTCAGCCTTAACTTAATTCAGGTGTAATGTAAGTCACGCCGGCATATCATGTACCCTAAACAGGCAGTGACATAAACCGCCCAGTGTGGTGCTAATCAGTTTCCGGTTCCAACTACGCAGTTGTCGATCTTTCTCTCGTTTGCTGGAGAGGGGAATCCTTTCTGGAAAATGACCGCCTTTAGGAGTCCCATCCTTCTGGTCTGGAACTTGTCCCTTCCTCTTCCAGGTGTTCACGTGTCGTCAGCGTGAATGGAGCCTCCGTCTATTTAGCTACGCTCCGCAACACGCATAGTTTTGATACGCTTTAATTTGCAGTGCTATACATAGCGTAACAGCTCGAGGTCCTTACTTCCCGTTGTGTAATTACACTAACAACCGCAAGACTCAGGAAATAGTGCACTGGACACAAAATGTTCGCTTATTTTTTTAATAACTTTTGCTCGGAAATATTTTTCGCTCCCATTCTAGATATTTAACGATATATGCTCGAGGTTTCCCGCAGATTAATATCGATATTTCGATATTCATGTAAAGTGCTCGATAGCTTTTTTTTTCGATGGCAATCTCAGTTTTAATTTGATACAAGTTTTAGTAAAAAAAGGCAACGTTATCCCTGTACACGCCCTGAAGATATGTAGGTGTAGTAGAGGGATAGCTCCACACATTCTTAACTTCGGCACTAGATGGAGGTGAGTGGTTAACATCACGCCCCAGCCGCTTTAACCCCGGGAAAGAACCTCGATACCTATTGAATAGGAGACAGGGTAGGCCCCAGAGACGGTCTGGACGTTTTGTAGAAGAGAAAATCTGTTGTCCCTGCCGGGATTGGAACCCCGGATCTTCCAGCACGTAGCCTAATCACTTTACCAACTTCGCTACGGTAACTTTTATGCGTGCAGACTGACAGACAGACCGACGTAGTGTTTGGCAGGACTGCAAATGCGCCTGAGCACTGAAGTGACATTGCTTTGCTTCAGTTTCCTTTGAAGATTTCAAGTCTCCTAGGATGTTGCACTTTGCCGACTGATAGATAAATCGACGTTTCAGAAGGTCGTAGTGCTTTCATCGTCTTGTCAAGCAGTCCAAGAAGAGTTTTTTTGGACTGCTTGACCCTGGGGATGAACACAGCGCTAGACTGTTGTGTTGCACGAAAGGAGGGTGTCTTGGACAGATGGACGACAGCCTGCTTGTCAACGGGCTAGTAGGTAGTTAGGTAGTCTGAATATATTTATGGCGTACGTGTTGTGACAGTCACAAGGAGAGAAGGTATTTTGACATCTGATTTTCTGATTTATGGTTTTTATGACTGTTCGACAATTTCAGGAAAGTTGTTGTAAAAGAAAGCAGAGGTGCAGGCTACAATTTTTCAGGTCTCATTGATGGTGGACCAGTTCGGTCTCACCCTGACTTTTCGCTTTCCCCTACCATCTTTTACGTGCGTTTGTAGTTTCTTTGTGCACAGAGTGTGGAACAGGGACGCATAATGTGGAGATTAGGCCTACACTCGTCCGTCCGCCGCAGTTTTGACTTTTAAACTAACTAACTCGTGCCATGAGCAGAGTCCTTAGGAAGCTAACAGGTCTTCAGCTACTCAAGAAACGCTCCGCAATTTATGGAACCCGGAGGTTCATTGCCGGGTTCACAAAAGCCAACCACCTTTCACACGGGCCACTCAGTGGCCGGACACACAACTGACGGCGACTGCTAGGCCATTGGAATCTTTCAGACGAGACACTAATAAGTGACTGGACGACAGCCACAGTGGCCTAGCAGTGGCTCTGCCCGCCAGCGGCTGGGACACTACGTTGTGGCTGGGCCACTGGCGTAACACACAACGTTCACGCGAGCCACAGGAGTGCCCTGTTGTCGAATTGAGACTCAGTCGGCTTCGCTGGGAAGTGTAGACAAGCCACTTGCGTGTATGTGGCTGGGACACTAGTGGTTCGTCCATACGGTGGCGCGTGTGAAAGCAGCCAAACCAGCAGTCACCTAATGGTATTTATAATGGAAGCACACTGTGTCCTCTGTGAGATCCGAACTGAATATTTATATGCAGTGCGGAGTACTAAGTTATCACACTTGGTTAGTGGCACTAGTCCTTGCCACCGCTGCGCGCCCTCCCCGCCTCCAGGGCAATTCCTCCTCTCCCGGGGCTCTTCCCCCCCCCCCGAGTTTTTCTCCTCCGTCCCGTCCACCGCCCTTTCTGAGAGCGGTGACACTAATCAGTTTTAATCAATTTTACGAAGATGTGATCATGGGTCCCAGGAGGGACTCGACACCAAGACTGACTGCCACTCGTAACGTGACTGTGACCTTGACTAGTCTTCAGAAGGTCAGTACGGCTTCTTCCTGTGCTGAGGGTAAAGAAAGAATGGTCATTTAATTACAGGCTTAGTCACAAAGTTCGTACAATACTTTTGCCATGGAACGATCTGATTGTGACCACAACGGTACGGGGTTTGGCTGCGTTCGATCAAGTGTTTTGAACACGTGTCTTGCTGCGGAACTTGCAAGTTTAAAACCCGCTTGCTCTGTTATTGACAACGTGACACATTGTGATGCTACAGGAGTTCGTAGGCCTGTTAGTTGCGCTGGCGTATTTAGGACTTGATTCAGAGGCGTGTTTAAAACTAACTAACTGACTGACTCCATGGAGCAGAGTCATTCTTGAGAACCTAACAGATCCTCAGCTAGTCACTAAATTCCCCGCATTTTGTGGAACCTGGAGGTTCATTACCTCATTCACAAGAGCCTGCCACCTGTCCCTATCCTGAGCCATATCAATCCAGGCGATGCCTCCCATTCCACTTCTCGAAAATCCATTTTAATATTATTCTCCAGCTACCCTAGATCTTCCAAGTGGTCTCGTTCCCTCAGGTTTCCCCACCAAAACACTGTATGCACTTCTCTCTCTTCCACACATGCTACATGCCCCGGCAATCTTATTCTTATTGATTTGATTGCCCGAATAATGTTTGGTGAAGGGTGCAGATCATAAGGCTTCTCATTATGTAGTATCTTCCACTCCCCTGTTACCTCGTCCCTCTTAGGCCCAAATATCTCCCTCAGCACCCTGTTCTCGAACACCCTCAGCTTATGTTTCTCCCTCAGTGTGAAACCAAGTTTCACAGTCGTACAAAGCAACAGGCAAAATTACAATTCTGTGTATCTTGGTCTTTATGTTTTTGGACAGCAAACTGGAAGACAAAAGATTTTGCACCGAATGATAGCAAGCATTTCCTGATTTCGATCTGCTCTTAATTACTTCATGAATGCAAGTTTGATTTCTTAGGTTTGTTCCCAAATATTTGAAATGTTCCACCATTTTAAAGGATTTATTACTTATTTTGATACAATAACCAACAAAATGCACAATATACAAGTTGTACATTTTATACATAAATGACACCAACAACGGAGCCTACTGCGGACTGTGGAACCTTGTAAATAATAACTTGTAACTGGCAATTGGTTTTAAACCTGGCACATTTTACTCCCTGAAGATGGTACGCTTGTACCGAAGCATGACGGAGCTACATTCTTTAACACTCATATGTAACTACTAATGTGCATTTGGTTGGTATAATAAATTGAATACAGCGAGTAATGTTACTAACTGTAACACATGAATGTCTGCATTCGAAATGTATGGACTATATTTGCGAGGTTTTTGTAGTTTTCCTTAATTCCTTGTGCTGAATTCTGATTTTGTTCTTAAGGTGGTTGCCCTGTGGTATGAAGTAGAATATGTCTTTTTTTCCATGAGGATCTCTACAGGAACTGAGGTGGTAAGTATAGATTCCATCTACTGTGACAGAGGACACAACTTCTGAAAGTACGTCTCTTTCCGTGAGGAAAATTAAATTAGAAAAATTTGCGATGATCACGAGAGGGTTAAAAGTGGAGACATCCGTTTTGTCCGCACTCCATCCTGTTGCCATATCGGCCAGCATTATGTAACAATGAACAAAAACATTTCAAAGTTGTTTTCTTTTTCAGAGGAACGATGTCTCGCCTGTAACCCAGTGGAGACGTATGAAAATATATTAGACAACTTCTGCAGAGCCGATTTTGGTACGTATTTTAACTGACTTATTCATTGGCAGCACAGCAAAATGAAGCTGTAGGATATTTGGCTGTAGCTGTTGTGTTCTGTTGAGGTCTCCGTTGTTCTGGGATATGACTGCGTCAATGAGTGTTGGGTTCCTGACGTTTCGAAACAACGTAGTGGTCCCATCTTCAGGGAGCGAAATGTCCAAGAATGAATTATGGGTGTTTCGATGTTTTGAGAGGTAGAGGTGGCCTCAGCAGCGCCATGTCCCAGAAGAACAGATGCTTTATCCAAATCACTGCCCAAACCTAAAAACTCGCGGAAGATCTCTTCTTGGAGGAACACGTTGACGAGGATGATGAAGATGATAACAGTAACAGCGCTTTGGCATTAGAATCCGATGATTGTTCAAGATGCAAGATGATGATGATAATGACATCACTTTGGCAGTTGACTCCAGTGATTTATTGTTGAAGATGCATGATGATGATGATAATGAGGACGATGATAACAATAACAGCACTTCGGCAGTAGCATCGGACTTTCATTATTGGGTATGGTCCTGATCCATCACCGATTTTCTTAAGATTTTGTGAAGTTACCTCTCATCTCGTTCTTCGCTTTGAAAGTTGCCGCTTTCGTTGAGGATTCTACGCCAAAATTTATGTATTTTTTTCGTCCTCAAGTAAGGTACGTGTCCGGTCCATAGCAGCAGCCTGTACTTTATCTCCAGACATTATATTCGAGTGGGTATCACTCCTATTTCGTGTAACGCAGGTGAAAGTTTCAAATCTCGGCTTGGTGACAGGCAGTCCTGGCAGTCTCTGTAGGCTAATGCCGAGCGAGTACCTCACGCTGGGTCATTATCGCTTCCATATTCTTTCCAGTTCCTTGTTCACAAGTAGGCCTACTTCAGAATAAATTTTGTGCTTTAAAATATTAAGTAACCATAAGTCTGTAATGTTTAAATTTATAGTAATAAAACTTAAACACAACGTGTCGAACTGTGCCCTTTAAATCAAATTATCCCTATTTTGTAATATACGTTGTGACATTTTAATTTAAAACAGGCTAGCATTGGATTCAAACAGACTTCTCCACGCCCCTCAGTGCACATCAAAACACGGCCCTAGTAGCAGCCAGCTTACGTTTGAGATAACCAGTCGTATTTCGTAACTTCTTAATGCTGTGCTGCATGTCAAGATTGACGTTTCAGTCAACCCCTCCACCCTCCCTTCGGTCTAGCCGAACCGGTTCTTAAGGATTTGGCATCACTCCGGATCTTGAGAGATTGAACCCATTATGGGCAACGTAAACCGCGTCTGAAGTTCCCTTATTGTGGATATTTTCTGCTTGGCGTATTCTCTTTTTGTTGAGGTAACCTTAAATTCGGGGCAAGCTTGCTACCACTGAGTTCAGATTATTCTGTCTTGCCGTCTGGCATCTGAGATTGTAAAGAGCCAAATATAAAGGTAAACCCTTAACGTGTCATGATCGGCACAGAGGGGAGTAGAGGCATAGCTTTGCTCATGCTCAGTCTCTGCGCTGGGTGCGGGGGTGGGTGGTCAAAGCCACACCTTGGCCACTTTACCACCGCTAAAGAGCCCCGGTATTCATTGTATAGAAGGCTGGGTGGGTCTCTGCGCACCCGTCCAGACTGATCCTGGTGCCCACACAGCCTTCTGTACAATGGGTACCGGCTGTCTTTACCGGGGGTAAGGCGACTGGGGCGTGGCGTTAACCACCCACCTCCATCTAGCGCCGAGGTTAAAGAAAGAGTAGAGCTGTGCCTCTGCTTCCCCTCTGGGCCTTCATGGCCTGTTCTAGGATGAATTTTATTTTTAAGTAAAGGAAGGGTGGGGAAAACTGCAAAACGGGCGGGGTTTCGTAATTTGTAGTTTTAACGCAGTGTTATTAGGATGATGAGACGTGAAAATCATACAGCACGCATGGGAGACCTGAGACATGCATACGTAATTTTGGTCAGAAATCTGAATGGAAGTTATAGGTATAGGCTATTTGTGAGGATGACATTAATATGGATCTTAAAGTGTTAGAGTGGGAAGGTGTGGACTGGATTTATTTGGCTCAGGATAGGAGGACATTTTAGGCTAGAACATGGTGTGAACATTATAATGAACCTTCGATTTACGTAACTTTTTGCGGTAACTGAGCGCCTGTTGATTATCAAGATGTGCGCTGCTCTGTTATGTGCTTAGTTACATGTTATCAGCATGCTATCTCATCATTATAGCCTCACAGAATCACTCAAGCCTTCTATCCAACAGATTCCGTGGGAATAAAGCCAGTGGAATGTGAAGTTGACCCCTCTCACTGCTATCTTGTGTCAAGTTCTAGGAAGTGTAGAGCTGTGCCTCCATGTTACCTGTATTTCTGTATGTCTCATCGTTACCAGCGTGGCGGCATACTAAATTATACTTAAGCATTACACAACAGAACAAATAACTTAGAAGTTTGTTTCAAGATAGAGATATTCCTGTGCGCGCCATGAAGGCAGTTCCGCTCATTGTTAACCTCAACACCAGATGGAAGTGAGTGTTCAGTTTCAAGACCCAGCTGCTTTATTCCCGGAGAAGGAACCCTGGTACCCATTGAATAGGAGGCTGGGTTGGCACCAGAGCCGGTCTGGAGGGTTCTGAAGAAAGAAAAATCTCTTGCCCCTGCCGTGAATCGAACCCCGTATTGACCATCTCGTACTCTAGATTATAAGTTGTGTACTTGCATATTTTTGCATTGTGTAAACTGTGTTCTTGTTATTCTCCAAATGTTCTTGTTTGTAATATGTCTTACAGAGAGAAATTCAACAGATTAACAAAACCTTAGAAATGAGTTCTGTAATAAGTTACAAGGGTACAGGTACAAGAATATCAAGATCAGTAATGGATGTTATGGAAAGCATAGCATAGGCGAGGAAAGATGATGAAGTTTTAAACCCTCAAATGAGTAATATTTGCAACCAGAATTTTCAGTATTGAGGCAGAAATAACTGGACAGGCAGTAATGTTGACAACACAGGACTGAACAGTCTCATATTGGCATTGCCACACTTGATATGTTGTTGGGTGTGTAGAAAATGATTTCATTTTGCATTGCTGGGAAAACTGATGGGTTGCAATTGCATAAGGACAATTTTGCCTTTACCTCTAGCTTGATTGTTCTTCTAGAAGCCCCAAAGTACAGATTTCATGTTGTGCTTTCCATATGTCATTAAATGTTATTATTTCAAAATACATTTTTCTTTAAAATGTCTGAAAACTAAGTGAAGGGGTGATATATCTGTGTAGCAGTTCACGTCAGTGATTTGATGCTTGGGGGATCATGTGTCTAAAAAAGTAGACATCTGGTTGTCAGACAGTTGTCAGGATTTTGTGTACTTTGTGGCTGCAGTAAGTGTTTTAGTTCATGAATTTTGTTAATGAAGACACACAGAGACTTCAAATTTAATCACACCTTTGAGCAATATTATGAGAAGTCAGGACCTTGCAGAAGTAAAATTAAAGTCAGGCATGTAGGGGAGGGTAATATAAGGTTGAATGATGTCTGTCTGAGGGGTTGAAATTCCTTTTCCAGTTTATTCACCATGATTAATGAAGCTCAGTTTATTGCTTAATATGTTACCACAATGTCAGCAATTTATTTATGAACCAGAATAGCTAAGTCACTATAGTGACTAGGTGGATGACTGATAGGGATGGGGATTTCTCTCTCTGTAACCAAGTTCAGTTAAATTCTGTGAACCACTGGGGCTGCTGTCCAGTGGGTACCGGAAATGTTTCTCAGGAGGTAAGGTGGCTGGATTGCAAGCTGTGCACTGACCTCCATCTAGCACAGAGGTTAGGAATGTGTAAATTTTTACCTTCACTGCCTCTTACGTCCTCATGGTGTGGTTCTTACTTAAGCCCAGGGATGTCTTTGAATTTGATATTGTAAAGTTTATTTGTCCTATTTACCAGTCTGTACACTATTGTCACAATTGAATTTGACAATTATATATGATAAATGCCTATATTATTTATCTGAAAACGAGCTTGAAATAATATAAACTTAAATGTGGTACCTCATTTTATGTGCAGCTTTGAAGACAAAAATACGACGAGCTAGGAAGATGATGCTGAAGTGTAAAAAGCCCAAAGTGCTGAAGAGCAGTAGTGAACTGTCAAAACAGTTGCCACATCCTGTGCTCTTCTTGGAACAGTCTGATACCTGCTGTGAAGAGAAGATGCGCAATAGCCGAGAAGTTTACCTCATCATGGGGCACAGTCATGGTGATGCAAAACTTGTCCCTACCTTTGTAATGCCATGGGGAAAAAATTCCAAAGTAAGTAAAGTTATTGTGAGACAATAGTTCATAACTTCCTGAAACTGATGTACAAGTAATGTGCCTGTGGATTTTATATGTTTGAATGTGGAAAACATGACACAACTTTCTCACAACACTGCAGTTTTTCTTGATAAATAACACTTAGGTACATGCATGTTTCCCATCATCCACATAGCAGAGAAGTTTTTAGTCCCATACAAGTGCCCATTCCTGGTTACGTTTGGTTGTTTAGATTAGTGTGCATTAAATATGCCGATGGAGTGAACATGTGTGTTACAAATGTTTTTTTAAATATTTGTCTATGTCTGAAATCTCATTGTCTTAATGAGCTTTTATATTTAGATGTTCACATGCATAATTTTCTATGTTGTTATACTGAAACACTAGCCAAATCTTTAGTAGAGTGTACAAATTAAGTTCATCGCATGTCTATTGGCATTTGAATGCTGTAGAAAAATTTATGAGTAAAAATGTGGACAGTCTTTAAAATAAGGAAATATCTGTGTCAAGTATTTTTGTGTGGTTGAACATTTTATCTTATTGTACTAATTTCACTGAGATGAAAGGATCTTTTTCCTGTACCATACATAAATTTAAGTGAAAGAATTGCCTCTGATTTTGTGATTGTGCCATGGGCATCTTGATAAAAAGTATTCAGCTGAAGAATCTTCAAAGGCCATTCCAGATTTCAGCAGATCCAGGTGAAAATACTGCAGGATAAAGTAAAATGCTTGTGTTAGAGAAATCATGTAAATAAAAATTTTTGGGTATTTTGATATTATCCATCTTCCATGCAATAGTGTACACAGCTTGATGATATACAGAGTACATACTTACCAGTACTTTATACTAGATTCACATGAGTCTATATATATTAGAATCTTAAATAATGTTTACTGTATCATATTTGCATTTTCAGACTTACCACTCAACAAGCTTGAAGTGAATTTATCAGTTTCAGATGTTTCAATGTACTTAATTTTACTTCGAGTCCTGTATAATTTTAATCCGTATGCCTATATACTGTCAACACCACACTTGAATAATGTAATAATATATTTACATTGTATTTTGCCGTTTACTGCTGATGAAGTTAAGTTTTAACATCAGTGCTCCCTGAAGATGGCTATAAGAAATAACCGAAACATGTTGGAGTAGCCTCCTATATGTGTGGATTAGTGAAATTTATTGTACAGTTTTTTGGTTATAAAACTTGTGTATAAAAATTTTTTCCCTTTGGATTTAGCATGTTAATGAACAAAGGAAATTTTTCTTATTAATCACGTCAAACATGTTTATATTTTTGTGGGATGTGTTTTCAACCCCCAGTTCTTGTGAACAAATATGTGATTGAGCCATCATGTAATTTATTTACTTATTTATGATTTACTTTTTTACTGACGTTGCATCAAGAGAAATGAGAGGGTAATGATGTTTGGTAAGCTGAAAATTAATGCAGAGGCTTTAACTCTCCTAATTTAAAATACTGTCCTGGAATTTGGTTGGAAGCATTCGTGTAAACTACTGTAAACCTAATTGGAATAACCAGTGCACCATCTATGAGACAAAGGCAATACAAGTTTACCACTTTTGTGACTTTCTTATTGCCATCTGGTTAAAGAAGCAGAGCAGTCTTATTTTCTTCATGTATACTTTTTGCAATGTTTTAAACAGCATTTGTATTTTATGATGGCTATATCATTGGTATCAAGGGAAAATTTGCAAATTACAGTCAATAAAATTTTGAGAGAATGAGTTTTATCAGTTACAGAAATTTTAATTTTGTATTCTTAATTAATATACAAGTCCAAACATTGATTTGTGGTACAGAAATTTGAATCACACAGTTTAGCAGTTCCAAAATCACGACATTATTAAAAAGCATAATTTACTGAGCTACTGAATACAATTTTGCTAAATCATCAGTTAATGATACTTTCCATGACACCAGTAATGATAAATTATTACAGGATATGACCCTTACTTTTATTGAGATTTGTGAAAATTGGGGCAGAATATTACTGGCATCTTCTTCTGACTTTTAGTTACAGAAGTTGACATATTTTTTCATTATATCATGCTACACAAGATTGAAAATACACTAATCCTGGGATTACAAAAGTAAGGTTGGATATATATATCAGGTCCTTTAAATTAGAAATTCTATTTGCTAATATGTAACACTGTTCTAATAATTACAGCCCTTTAGGAAAGCTGTGAGGATGTTTAAGAAGCTGAATTGTTCGGATCCAAAACTGGTCTCACATTCAGTAATTGGAGATGCACTTGGTGGCACCAGTGGCAGCAATGGAAATACAGCAGCTAGTACAAATGGTAGAGGAAATGCAAATGCCACTGGACGAAGAAAACGTGGTAGAACCAAAGGACGACGCAAGAAGACCCTGAAACCTACGCGTGCATCACCACCCTAGCCTTTGCTAAGACTTTTAGCATACAATTATGTGGCTGAAACCCGGTTACATTACAACCAATACAAAACAGTCTTACTTTGTTTTGGATGAAGGAGTTGAATTTTAAGTGAGATGTCATGTGTATATGAATCATGCACTCTTGTATTAACTGTACACTTGAAAGATATTGAGTGACTTCACAATTATGGCATATCAAGGATGTCTCTTATTAAAAGTTGGATGTAATTACAAACATCTGCCATTGTAATGGAATCTAGACCATAAATTACCATATACAGGGAGTTCAATCGAAAACTGAATCCAGGTGCATGGCAAGCTTAACTGCCTTACATTTCCATATTTAATACGTATAATATATAACATAACTTACCACATGTTGGAGTAGGTGTTGCAAATGACCTTCTTCAACTCCCAGACATGATTGATTTTGAAGGAACTGAAACATTAGAAAATAGTATTCTAAATTTCCTATGACAATTTTCATAAAATTTCTTCCTTATATAGGTTTCCACAATGACAATCCTCAGTATTAAACTGTACTGCACACTCATGAACAAAACAAATTTATGTTACACTGTGCTTCACGTGTCTCACACAACAGATTAAATGGGATCGTGTAACCATGGTGATTTCATTTAACCTTATGCATGACAATAGTACTGAATCATGCAGTGGCTGTTTCATCAGGTGTACAGTGTTGGCAATGTCCAGACAAGAACTTCAAACAGTATTTTATAATCCATTTACGAGGTGTAAAGCATGTCTGAGAGTTGAAGGAGGTCATTTCCATCACCTACCCTAATGTGCGGTAATTTATGTTACCTATTTTCTTTATTATAGTAGAAAATGTAAGATTGTAAAGCTGGCCTTGCATCTGCATTCGGTTTCCAATTGAACTCCCTGTATTTGCAAGGTAATATGATGCTTGTGTCATACCAAACAACATTTAGGGTCCTGATGAATTATGAATTCCAAATTTTTCAACGCTTGGCATGTCCCATAAGTTTTTCTAACAGTTAAAAAACCATCTAGTTTACCACGTCACTGTCAATGCAGTACAGTCCATTGTTATACCATGTAAGCTCACTGTGTCATATCAATATTGAGATCAGTTGTTATAAATGTCCCTTATACACCATGTTTCAGTACATGAAGCATAGCAAAGGATGCCTAATGTGTTACGCACCGCAAAGGTATCTATATGAGTGCATGCACTGACTCAAGGGTAATGTGATACTTGCTATAAAAGATAATGCTATAGTAAAAGCTGCAATATCTTGCACTGGAAGATCCAGAAAACTCTGTTAACCAGAAATTCATTCACTATTCCATCAATCAGTTGTTGATGTTGTGAATATAATTATTAAAAGAGTGAAATGTTGGTGTCTTGTGGTTTATTTCAGATTATAGATGCACCATGTTATGTAAGTAGTGACGAAAAGTGAACAGAAAGTGATGCATGGAATATTGGGCAGGATGTGAAGTGATCAATTAAAAGGTTAGGTCTGTCTGTGATGTTGATAGATACACAAAGTACATATTAGGTATAACATTATAATATCTGGAAAATTATGATATCTGGCAACTCTTTTGTTGCAGAGATGCTGGATATTGCATGCACCCTTTACTGTATCAAGCATTATGTTGGATGTTGAATACATTTAAAAATATCGTGAATAAATAAGAATTCATTTTACAAAATATAATTCTCCCATTTCACACTGTGATTCATTTTACATATTTTAGCAAGACACCAATACATAGATAGCAAATGTTCATATAGACATGATATTATAATTCAAGTCTTGAACTGGTTGTAAGGTGCATGACATCCAGAATCTTGCAGTGTTGCTGTCTTGCAGTGTTCCTAGACTGTTTTATTCTGTTGCCTCAACAGAAAATGTGTCTCTCTTCAGCTCTACAGATATATCTGTAGGAATGTAAACAGATACATTACAAGAATATCTGTGCAACTCTGAAAGAAATGTTAAAGCCTTAACATATCCTAAAGGTTTATTTTATGCTATTGGTTGACTGCTTGTTACATTTGTTTGCTAGGAACAGTAAACAAAACTGGAGATGAACCCAGTGTTATGAACCATTTTGTGGTGTTTATAATAATTTCTGTAAATTAATTGTGCTGTATTTGGAGTATCAGTGTTGATATTTACTTCCCTTCATTGAAGAATAATAATTGGTATGTAATAAATGTGTATAGTGCAAGTTTAACTGATAACCAGCCATGTGCAATTTGTTAAATTTTGTCAAGATGTGCCATGTGTGTGGTGATGTGTTCTCTTGAGTTTTGTGTTTGTTGTGTTTAATTAAATGGTGTTATTGTGTTTGAATTTTTAATACCAGAATGATTTTAACTACAGTATTTTAATCAAGATTTGAATTCAGGTTAATGTTTTCTGTGTGATGTTTGAATTCAGATATTGGTAAATTGTTAGGATTTAAATAATGAACTGCAGTACTTGGATTCTAAAATGTGATATTTTATTTGGAACTTAAAAAGTAATTGTTTTTAATGTAAATTAGATATATTTGAAGAATGAATGTTGAGCTAAGAATCCCATTTTTGTACAGAAAATATAGGGTAATTTCATTAGCATACAGGGCAAACCATTGGCTATTGGAATACGCAGTAACATTGGAACACTTTGGCAAGCTGCAAATTTATGCTGTAGCATATTGTCACAAATAGGATAACACAACCCTCAAAATTTTGTTTTTTAAAAACACAATGCTGGTTTTGTACATAAGTGATTTCAATTCATAATGTACATAAGTGTATTCTTTTATGACTTATTTGCAAATATTTATAATCTTAGTATCCACAACTGTATATACATCGAGCAAAAGCATGTGCATATGACTTGCTATTTGGTGGTGTGCTGTAACAACAGTTCTTATGGTTGTGTCTGATGAACTGGCCTGTATTTTGGCCTGATCAGGTTTCTGGTGAACAAAGCCACAATTACAAATTATTGGTGTTTTCTTTAATTTTTGTGTTTACATTCAACTCCAGTCTTCACCTTTTACACATTAAGATGAATGTCGTGAAATGTGAGAGAAGTGTACATCAGATGAGACTCTTGTGTGAAGCCAATTTCAAAGCTCCATTACCACATAATTTTGTATATATAGGTTATACTACAACTATTGAATATATTTCCCACGTAACTTCTCCCGAAGCCTAGAATGTGAACATTCTGGGCTGAAGGAAATTTATTCGGATGTTCAAGTAGTGGTTATAAGGTCACGAGTGTGGTGTAATATTTTTTTATAAGAATTAATGCACACATCATGTTTTACATGAAGTTACTCAGACAGACTTTGGCTTTAATGAAAGTGACTTTCTTATGGCAGATATAATAATGTCCATTGTGTGGAACCATTGCGCACATTCAGCAGGTGCTATGCTTAATGTATTTATAGTGTTTTTTAAATAGTTTAAGGCCTTCTGGAATGATAATGTAGTTGGCATTAAACGTGATCTCACATAATCAATGCCTAGAAGTATCTGCTTAAAGATTGAAGCTAAATTTCTTATTTTATTTGTTCCCAAAACATTTGTCTCTTTCTTTCAGCTATTCTGTCACCTAAAAAATGGTAAAATTGTTTATTAAATGGTCATATTTTTCTCTGTTATACTCACGGTCACTTCCTAATTTAATATGCAAAGCTGTTACAGTAAACATGCGACTTAATGCTGTCATATAGTTTTTAAATTTTATATTATCATCACCGTGCATTTTCACTCTATTTTTTAAAAAGACCAACTAATGCACATTAAATGTCACTATTTATTTTAGTTGACACTAACCCTACATATGTTTCGGACCTTATCGGACCATCATCAGGGGGTCTTTCTATCAAACTACACTTTTACACATCCATAAGTTCGTGTGTTATCATTTGCAGTCAAGTCACTTTTGGGTCTGTTATATTATGTAACCTTTAGGAGAAGGTTATGTTTAAATTGTAAAAACTGAGACACTGTATAAAATCCTAAAAAAGTTAAAGGTTAAAAAATTAAAAGTTTTGTGTCTATATGTGCGTTGTTTTTAACATCATTATCGTACTAACTACGCACGTTATTAACTTGATGTTACGTAGAGTCATGGTACTTGGATTTGGAGGTCACTTTTGAATTACTCTGTTTTGTACTGCTTGTTGGCATGCTACGTGTTCGTGTCTATTGGACCTCTAGTGGAGTGTGCTCCATTTGTTTATTTGTAATTTTCTTTTGGATGATGTATCACTGACTGGAATGTGTAGTACTTCATGGAAGTGAGACAGTGAGACTGATAGTGTAGTTTGTCTATCTTACAGTTCCTTTGCAATATGCTTTGTTTGAGCATTCACCGCAAGTCTCACGTAAACATAAAATTTATGCTACTCATTTTTTTAAGTTCAGCATATTGTGCTGAACTTCTCTGAAGACAGTTTTAATCCACTGTCTTCCCAGAAATGGTATTGCACAGGTGTATAATTATTCTAAGCAACGTTCATGAAATATGCACTTGATGTCACCCATTGTGTACCCACAGTATATCTTGTAGTTTGTCAAAAACTATTTTCACATGCCACACTGCTGAAACAAAACATTATTGAATTCACAGCTAGCATCAAATGATTATTGCTGCAGTGCAAAATTATTACGTAATGGAAGCTGTCCACAAGGGTTCAAGCTGCTCCTGCATATCTTAGAGACATAATGGAAGAACATCAGAACCAAAAATACTCATTTTTATTGCAAAAACAATTATTTTCTTACCCCTGACTCTATAGAATATTCATATCATATTTATCCAAATATCAGAGGAGAATTCAGTAATTCATTATCTGAAAAATTGGGGGTTGCTTTGTATTCTTGCTTAAAGTTAAACATGTTCTGTCAAGATACTTGCCAGAAAATTGAAGGTTGTGAATGGGGGTCACCTTATATTTAGGGTCTTCTTATGTTCGGGTAAATACTGTAATAGTTTACGCAACAGCAGTGATTTTGTTAGTTCTGTTCTTTATTTCTACTGTGTCAAAACAGAAATTCTGTCATATGCTGCTTCTAAGGAGAAAATAATACTGGTAGATTAATTGATCATGTTATTGTCATTTAGATCATTTTCAAGTATTAACTTGACCAGCTTTTTCAGCATTTTATGTGGAGTAGGAAGCACAATGTGTGCACAACACTGGCAAATCTGACGATGGATGATTAAATGTTGCATTCTGATAGACAGTGCAAAACACATGGTATTATTTCATGCTGCTTGAATTGTGATTTAGCATAAAATTTCCATTGTTTTCTTTTCAGAAACAAAGTATTTCACAGGAAGATCTGTGAGAAATTGACAATTTATGTTGAGAAAGTTTTTCTGAATTGACGGCTGTTGTTTTGCTTTTGCCACAAGGTTGAAAAAACCTTCTGCCTGCTCACTTGCTAATTTTAGCCTTTGTGTCATAATTGATTCAAGTTTACCTACCCCATGGCATAACAAATATCCTACACCATTACTTGTAAACATCAACCAATCATACATCATATCTTGTTTGTCATGCCACTGAATATTTGCCTAGTACTTTGGAGAAAGATCATCCCTGTTTTGCGTTGATACATTAAGAGATTGACATTCTTCCTCTTGTTTGCATGCTGGTTGATGGTTCCATTGAACCTGCACCTTCAGAACAGATATCTAATACTTTATCTGTACTTTCTGAGTGTACGACTCGGTGAATGTTGTTTGGACTGAAGTTTAAAACAAGATGGGATTGGAGAAGGCTGGTAAGGAATAGTAGTTAACCATGTTACAGACTGTGCCACCGGCGTCATGTATACTTGCTTTCCCCAAGTCCCTTATTAGGGGCACTGTTTTTCTGACAGATGACGCTAACGTCATGCGACGGACGTTTTCGACGACTGGGTTGCTGGTACTCTTTGCTGTGTGAACAAGAGCCTGCTCCTGCCATCTACGAGCGCATAATGAAGACTCGCACAACACAGAAATTGCAGGCCTGCGTCCGGGAGGATTTTGCTATATTTGACTGCTTTGACGGGATAAAGCTGTTATCTGCGCAATTTTCTATGTGGGCTGGACCGATGCTAGTGACGAAAGGAGGTAGGTTGACAGCTGGGTAGCGGTGGTTTATGCGTAGTGTATGTTTAGGGTGACCATATGTCCCGTTTTGAACGGGACGGTACCGTTTTTTTTGCTATGTCCCGGCCGTCCCGTCGTTTTAGTAAAAATGCCATTTTTGTCCCGTTTTTTAATAAAAACTTTAAAATATGCTTAAATATTGGTCAATCATTACCTATAAACAAGTTTGCATCAATGGCTGCTATTGTAGGTACCAGTCATTCGTGTAACCATTGGTAGAGGCGCGTTGATCGAGATCGACAATTGCCCATTGAATAAACAGTGTAACTTTAAAATCTATGAATTATTCAGAAAAAAAGAAAAAATACGTGTTGGCGACATTTGCGCGGTTCTGTGAAGAATTATTGTAAGTTCAATATTTTTATGTAGTGAAACATTTTTTTTAAATGTCCTACTGTTAATGAACATTCTTCCCCACCCCCCCCCCCCCCCCCCCCCCGGCACGTATTGTTTCAAAGAATTATGGTTAGCTTATGTATGTTCTGTAGAACGAATGTCTCCCGTGTTCTAGCCGGTTGTGTAGAGGATATTAAACTGTGCACACGATACTGTGAAACAGGAAGACAGTCCTCCCTTTCTCACAGCAAAGGTTTCAGTTTCTTACATTATGCAGATACAACGAATTATCCTTGTACTATAGCTGTTTCAGACGACATCTGGTGGATGAATGTGCAATGAGACAAAACAAGATGATGGCTAGAAAGTGACGGTCGTATTTTTGTGCTGGGAGTATATTTCCTGACATTGACATTGCGGTAGTAATGGTAACATACGTACTAAGAGACGACTGCTCTACGTCACTGTAAAGATAATCGGGATGCCAGTCGATATAAACAGATTGACGGAAGGATGGCTCGAGCTGGAAAGCGACCCAGGTAGGGTATGATGTTGATATACTTTTGATGTTTTTTTTTTACCTTTTAGACGCCGAAATAATAATATTAGTGCTAGAAACTTCATTTACATGTGATTGGCTAGAAAGTTCATTTACATTTAATTGGCTCGATACTTTCTTTTTTGTGAAATAGTTACGTTGACAGCAGTGGTGCGCTAAAAGAGTTTCGAACCCGTGACTGTTGTTTCGTCGATTGTACTTCATCAGTAGGGACCATGTGAAATAATTGCATTATGTAAAGGTTTTAAAGTACTTTTTGTTCATTATGAGTAATGACACAATTATTATGTAGCAGTTTGTATTTGAGCAGTTTGTCTCAACTTTTCACATGTTCACGGAATTTAAAATTTTAAGTTGTGTATAGGAATGGTAAACATGTTTGCTTACCGTTTTCGGCAACAGCGTGAACAGTAGAACAACATAACACTGATGTATAAGATGTGTGACAAATCATTGTAGGCCCTACACATATTCTGGAAAAAGTGATTTTTGAGGTTAGGTGTGAGTTTGTGTTCCTAATAGGAGCCTAATAATTAAATCAGTAATGGAATGTAGATCACCTTTCTTGGATCACCACACATTGCCATGGGTTTCCATGTTTTCAGAGTAACATAGTTTTGGTGGTGGTCTTTTTGTACTGCTAGTACTTGTGAATTGTCTTGAGATTATATGTCATATAAGTTTTGTTAATTTTGAAGTTGATAGATGAAGTCTTAAGCTGTAATGAAATTGTGATTCAATTGTAGGTGAAATTATGTTTGTTATGTACTTTGCTGTAACTGTTGTTTGGTCTAAGAAAGTTTGTTTTAGTTTCAGAATTTAAATTTCAAACCACTAGGTACCCAGTTTACTTCAGGTGCTACAAGATATAACATAAAGTGAAAAAATATGTGAAGCATTTAAGTTACATAATATTATGGGTTTTTTTCTATACTATCAACAAAATAAAAATTAAAATAACATACCGTGAAAAGACTAAAACTTTAACACAGTGAATATTGTAAGAGCAGTGGCAAGGAAGAAATTCTCACAGCATCAGACAGGATAAGTGGATGCATTTTCCTTGAACTTTGGAGTGCCAAATCATATTGTGTTTTCACATTTGATTCATTGCGAAAACCAGAAAGCGGGGGAAAAAAATGGGAAAATTCATACAGAAAAAGCTGCTGTCAATACTGTTTCTTGCATTGCTTTAATAGTATTCAAATTCTACAAAAGAACTGGTTGTGATGACAGTTTTCACCACATGCATGATAGGATCCAGTTGCAAATTTTGTTTTAGCATTGGAGTTATGGGTTATGCAATAACAAGGAGTAACTGAACACGTTAAGGTGTAAAATTATTGTCTGTGTAAAACAGAACTATAACAATTGTATTTTTTGCTGCTAAGAAATTGCTAAATTTATTAGTATATAAAATTGTTGTTCATGCAAAAGAATTATGAAATTTATATTTCTTCAGGGTTATTTACATTGCTGCTGGAAGATTTTGGAGTGAAAGGTGTACAGGTGGAAGAAATTTATGATCTCCAAAAGTCCCTTGAAGGCCCAGTGTATGGATTTATTTTTTTGTTTCGTTGGATTGAGGAAAGACGTTCCAGAAGGAAAATCGTAGACCAGAGCGAAAGTTTTGTTAAGGATGAAGATGTTGTCAACAATATATTTTTCGCTCAACAGGTAATTCTCATGTTGTATACTTCATGAACTTAAATATTAAGTTTATGAAGGTGCGATATTACTTATTGTAAACTTTGATGGGGATGCTTTGTTTACTTGTGCTATCCTTGTAAAATTATTTTATGGAGGTTAAAGACTTAATTAAAAACACAGTGTAAATTACTGTTACCCCTGTTAACATGGCTTCATTTAAAGTTTTCGGATAAGTTTTTGTTGTGGCGGTATAACTATACACCTGTGTGAAAGTTTGTCTTTAGTAACATTGCTGTTCCAATGCCAAAATGTTGTTTTCTGTAGGCCCCATATTTTCTGGTTTATATGATCTGTATCGTTATATATTTCTTTCTCCCTTTCTGCCATGTGACAGTGTACATCATTAACATGAACTGAGTTTGGCAGAGTATATTGTGCTATGTTAGGGGTCTCAAACATGTGGCCCATCAGTTCATTTTGTTCATTTTGATGTTTTTTCAGTTACAGAATGTGGCCCTGTTCAGTGTTAAAAACATTTTAAATTAAAATGGTTTTTGTCCCTTGCCTTAAGGCTCAGAAAGGCTTGTTATCCCTGGATGGTAATGTACATCCCAGAATACTGGTCTAAAATTTGTTTTATTTTATAGATGGTTCCCAATAGCTGTGCAACACATGCCTTGCTTTCGGTACTCCTGAATTGTCCTAATATTCATCTTGGTGCCACACTAAGTCGTCTCAAAGCTCACACATCTGGCATGTGTCCTGAGAACAAGGTACAGTTTTGGAAGTTGTTACTTGACCTCATGAAATAGTAACAGTGCAGTGGCAAAGTATTTTTAATGTAAAAAAAATAACATAACTTTCTTTTTTAGGCACATTCACAAAATTGCAAAAAGCGACTATTAACTTTGTCATATCTTGATTTCAGTCTTTGTCACATCTGTTTGTCTGTCTGCTGTCTGTCCATCTGCATGGAACAACTCAGCCCACACTGAATGGATTTTCATGAAATTTGATATTTATGTATTCTTCAAAAACCTGTTGAGAAAATTCAAGTTTCATTAAAATTTGTCAAGAATGACAGGTACTTTACATGAAGACCTGTGTACATTTATGATAATATCTTCCTGAATTCTTCTGAGAATGAGAAATATTTAGACAAAAGTTGTAGAGAAAATTGAAACACACATTTTATGTTCAATAACTGTTTTCTGAAAATTGTGCCATTATGAGATAACGTGAAAAAATATGATAGAGCCGGACAGGTCACAGATGACAATATAATATGGCACATGCCCTTTGCATGCTGGATAACTAAGGCTACAGACACACATTCAGAATATGTTAATACGTACTTACTACATTTCGGCGGCAACAATGGTTTTGTGAATGCGCCTCAGTGTTACGTTTATACGTACATTGCCTGTTTTCTTTGATTTTGACATTATGTATGCAATATTTGTAGAAGGTTAGGGACATTATATAAAATATTTTGTCGTTTAGTCTACAGTCTTTTAAATCCCATGTTTCTGCCACGGCCAGAGCTCTGTTCAATTTAAATGCTGCCTATGAGAGCGTAGTTCCCCTTTCACTTGAAAAGGATTTACATTTAATGGGACAGTGTTTTACCTGTTTGTCCATTACAGGTTAACTAAGTACGATTTATAAGTTGAATATATGTCCAGTGATCAAATTCTGGCTGTGGAGGTAATATATTTACATTAATTTGTTACATAAACAGGAGGTAAGACAGCTTGTATTGCAGTGCAGAAAATCAGGATGCAATTCACAAAATGCAGGCAAGACATTGGTTTTGTTTCTGAAACATTTCTTTACTGTATCTGAAACAAGTGAATTAAGCTCTTCTGAGTATTAATCATTGATGCCAGCTTTTGATTGTTATGGTATCTGTTAGGGTTGGGCTATAGGGAACACACCAGAGCTAGCGAAGGCCCACAACTCGCATGCAATGCCCCAGGCAAAGCGCTGCCTTGATAAATCAACAGGTGTGAGCACAGGACGTTACACAGGTGAAGCCTTCCACTTTGTCAGCTATGTACCGATTCGTGGCAGACTTTTTGAACTTGATGGCCTGAAGCCATTTCCTATGGACCATGGTGAGTAACTTCAACTTGTTTGGCAAGCATTGAGATCAGTCATTAGGGTGATAAGTTGCAAGGATTGGCTATGGAAGGAACTGGCTCATAATCATGTCCATTGGCAAGCAGTGGTACCAGTGGTGTTGAGGCTTTGGGTTATGCAGTTAGAGAGTTAAACCTTCATCATAAAAGATAAAAGTTCGCCCTGTCACAGGCCACAAAGTCCAAGAAGTGGAGTAGAGGTAGAGCTCTGCTCTTTCTTCACTCTTTCTTTAACCGTGGCACTAGATGGGGGTGGGTGGGTGGTTAACGCTATGCCCTGGCCACTAACCCCCAGGAAGGAGAACCGGTACCCATTTTACAGGAGGCTCGGTGGACCTAGAGTGGGCAGTCTTGATGGGTGTGGAAAATCTTACCCCACAGGGTTCAAACCCTGAACTGTCCAGCCCATAATGTGTCACTGTAATGACTATGGTATCCCAGCTGCAAACCTTCATCATGGTGGCATATAAAACTTTTCCCAAGCCTGATAACGCATCATTTTCTGCCAGACTTTTAAATGTACAAAATAATGGCCAGAAAATCAAAAGCTTTTTAAATGGTCACAACTTTTGTATTTTTATCAGATTCTAATGAAATTATGAACATGTGCTGATCCTTATCTAAAGAATGTTTATTCTGTTAAAGGAGATCAAATTTATTTATTGCTTATGTTATGGAAGGATTATATATAAGTGAAGTTGAAGGAACTGCAATTCACACGACCTTAAAAATAATGTACCTTGAAAAGCTCAACCACACAGAAGGCCATTTCACAGCTAGCACTGTGTTATTTTTCTCATTCTTCCCAGTGTTTTTCCATAGAGGTCACCATTTTATGAGTTTTGACCTGCTTTTTGTTGAAGATAACTATTCTGGAGAAATGTTGTTCCATCAACCTTCCTGCTCTGTTGTTTGCAGAGGGCTGTGCTGCTTAATGTTACTATGTTATAAACCATACACAAAGTGAACTGCTGATTTAGGATGGTTCACCTCTGTGTCTACAAGTTGTCTGTGTGTTGTGATTGCATTCAGTACTCGCATTTATTAACTGTATGGAAGAGCTTTGTATATTACGCATGTCTTTCTTTTTTACAATTTGTGTTTGTAACAGCAGGTCCTCTTTTCTGACACCACCCATGTGTGTGTTGTAGTGTATAACATCAAGGTGCTTTAAAATTTGTTTACCTCGACTAGATGATAGTCTTGGGGGGGTGTTGGTGTTGTGTAGATCATAGGTTGAGACTGATATTTCGGAGGATCATACTTCTTCCATCTTCAGGATGACAGACATATGTCCAGATGGACGTCTGCATCCACTGTATTATTTTTTTCGAATCAAGGATTTAGCGATATATGCATATGCATGGTGACAGATTCCTTAAAGGGCTTCAAAAATGTTGTTGAATGAATGTCATTACAATCTTAGTTTGAACTTTATGAGTTTATTTCAACATTTTTGCTTTATTGAAGTTCTGTGTATGTGCCATCTATATTACAGGACCGTGGGGTGAGAAGGAAGACTGGACTGAAAAGTTCCGTCGTGTAATTACAGACAGACTGGGCATTGCAAATGGTGAGCAGTATCATGATATTAGATTCAATCTTATGGCTGTTGTTCCAGACAGAAGGTTTGCATTGACTCACAAGCTTAAGATGTTGAAGACTAATAGGTAAGTTTAATTCCACATTACATGAGACTATTTTCACAAGTGTATTTTTCCGTATACTGAATTTGTGTTCATTCACGTTTACTTCTTACATTACTGCTAAGTTTCTGATAATCTGTATATAGGTCATTCATTGTGTTGCAAGGAGAAGTCATTGGATATGGGTCAACAATTTGAATGAAAGTGGCAGCATTGGAAAGTAGAATGTGTCTTCCTGTTTCATTCATATATGTAGGCTCTAATAAAAGTTTTCACGTTTGCTATGGCTGCGTTTTTAGTTGTCTTGCCAGTTGTTAAGGGGTTGGTCATTGAGCTGTAAATGTGGGCTTTACAAAGCTGGGGTCTTCTGTTCGGTTCTGTATGTGCCTGATTTTTTTTTTGTTTGCATTGGTAAACATTTGACAATTGTCACATGTCACGTGGACTGAAGTTAAAAGTCTGGCTACTGACAGGAATCAGAAGGAGATGTGTCCTGATGTGCTATGCTTCTGAAGGAGCAGCTGTGTATATGCCACGTGTGGTAACTTGGTTAATCAAAACATGTAAAATGTAATATAATATAACACAGTTTATTTCAGTTGTATTTGATTGTTGTACATGGTGCCTTATTTCAGTATTGAATACAACAGCGTCTCATCCTCATGAAGATTATATATTTCAACTATTTTCAGATATTATGACTGTGTGTTAGAATGAGTAGTTCTACAAATTTTATAAATTATTCACATATTGAGGTTACACTGTGTAAGGTATTGAAACTTCCTTTTAGCCCAATTCCAGTATTATACCTTGAAATATGCCATGAGTGAATCCTCATCTTTCATGATCTGTCATTGGTGACCATTTTATTTTATATTGCTTGGTGAATGCTACATTACCTTAGTGGTTGATAGAATATCGTTCAGTAAAAGTACAGGACTGAACTAGTGTGTTTGATTGCTAGATATTTAAGGTTCTGTATGTAGATGTTTTATATGTGCATATATATTTTATTTGAATTAATTTTACAAAATGTGAAATTTTATCACTCTAAGCGTGCTTTTCATAACTTAGTGTTTGTAAAAAAGGCTGTCAAGACTTGTTTTTGAATTGTTATATTTTGTTGATATAGAAGCCATTTTACATTAATGTGGTTATTTCTTACAGACAGATAGTGTTGGAAGCGCTGCAGCAACTTGTAAAGTTAACTCATCCAGAACTGACAAACGGCAAAGACGAGGTGGGAAATAGTGAGGAGAAGAAAGAATTAGACAGTGGCCATGCTAGTTCTATCATTGAAAATACAAAGAAAGACCATCTGAAGAATGGTGAAATAGAGAAAATTAAGATGAATGGAACACTTCCATCCACTCCAGAGGCAAACAGCCCAAAGAATTCTGTACCCACTTGCCCAGAAGGAAAGAACAAGGACTCTCCACTCATTGATTCGGATTCGTACGTGACTCCAAATCCAATTCTGGAAACGCACAATTATGCCAAAATCCCTCTGATGGCATCAGCAGATCCTAGCAACACTTCATTAGCCAAAACAGCAAGTTCAGAAAACAGGTAATATTTGTGTATGTGCCATTAGTTGTATTGAGTGTCTTCATGCGTTGTAACCCTTTGATGGTAGTGGGGTGTAAATTCCAGCTACTGCTCAGGACAGAGGGGTTTTAGATGTATACTGTCCTTGACTACATTCATGTCTGTGCGGTGCACCAAGGCCGGCAGCATGTGAGAAACTACAGGTCCACACAGGGCCCTGAGGCCAGCACTGATGGGTTAGGGGACTGAGAGGATTGTTTGTTTTTCTGTACAATTAGCAGGAAAACCTTGTATGTGTCAGTACGATTGGTTTTATTGAGTGTTTTTATTTAGTTAAGGGAAATTGCAAGAGTTATACTTTTTATGTTGTTTGCATTATGTCTAGAGGCTAGGGTTGTGGTGAAAGGTACGTAATAACTGTATATAAAACCACTAAATGAAAAACTTCTTACATGTCTGATTGGTGTGTATTTCATTACATATGTGTATGAGTTCCATCACTTAACAGTGTATTACACTCTTGTAACTGAACTGGAATTGATGATTGTTTAGAATTTTTTTTTTTCATCTTTTACATCAGTCTCCTAAAAGTTGTACCCAAATGTGAATGTTTGTCTGATACATCCAGGTATGGCCTAAATTGAATTTTATGGCCTTTGCCTACTTAGACAAGGGCATATTCTTAAACAGCTGAATATTTATTTTGACATATTTAGTTCAGATAGATTTGCCTTGAAGTATGTTGAGTGTAGTAAATACTGTATGTGGAAGGAATTTGTTTGGTGTATTGCAGTGTGAATACAAATATGGAGGGTCTGCAAGAGAAGGCAGTGACAGTGGCTGCAGCAGCAACACCATCTGGTGCGACACTGTGCCCTCCTGACTACTCAACTCCCCTTACTATCCAAACATCACCAGCCCCTAGCAGTTCTAGCACTGATACTTCATCAGAAGTGGGCTCTGCATTCAATTCTCCTACTCAAGGTTTGTAACATTCTTTTTCTGTCTTTGAAGGTCCCTTATAAAGCAAGAAGTTCTGAGGAGAACTTACGCCCACTTTCCTTTACAAACTTGTATCTGTATGTTGAGGTTACTTAGAACTATAAATTAATACTGTACAGTTTAGTTATCCATTTTTGTGTGTCAGTTTTGGCTGCGGATAATGTATGTCCCTGTATGTTTATGTTGTGTTTCCACATGTACAACTTTATAAAGGTGGATGCATCTCCATAAATGCAGAAGCTAAATAAAAAATTTTGCATGGCTACCATGTTCTTGTTTCACATTCCACAAAAATTCATCACAGCAAATTAATTTTTTTTATTTTTTTAAGACATGTCACCATTTAGAAGTTTAGTAGCATTAGTTCTTCCACATCAGAACTTTGCATGATAATCGTACTGGCGGTACCGGTGGTAGAAAATTGTGAAGTACAAAGACAAGGGTGGCGTCTGCTGGCATGATGTATATATATATACATTCCATGAAAATGTATGTGTTGATTTGAAAGTTGTTGAGTTTAAAATGACTGGTGTTCACGTGTCTCTGGCCAAGAGTGTTAGGGAAATTAAGGAATTTAGCAGCTACTCAGAGCACTCATTTTGCTTCTTGCATACTTTCTGTGGTGCACAGTACTGTAGTTTATTTGGGCAAGCCATCCTGTAGCTTGCAATTCTGTTACTCTGAAAATGGCAGACAAAATAATGCTGCTTGGAGTGTGGGTCAGGGGTTTTCCCAGGTTTGGAGCATGGGCTGGGGCGTGATGTGGTGGTAACATTAATTTCGTCGAGAGGTTGTGAGACGATAAGTTGATTGAAAATCATGGTTTGCTTTTTACACCAGTTATAAACACTTGTTTCACAGACATGTTTGTACACATTGAAAGCCATGTTCGGTGGGCAGGTGTAAGAGAGAATTATACCGGACGTGGAGTTACACATGTAATATCTTGTACAGTCTGTAAAGTTAGGCATTCTTACACCAGTAGTACACGGTATATTTAGTGCAGGATTCCATTGCGAGTGAAGTAAACCTGTTGAGAAGCTGTTGACACTTGTGGAGGAACCATCCGTTGTGCTGATGTGTTGGATTTGGTTTGTTGTTGTGATAGATGGAGTGACAGTGGTAACTGGTTTCTCATGACCTACCTGGAACAGTAGTTAGCAATATGTTTTTTATTTGTGCACGTATTATAAAAGGGAGTATTTTTAGAACAGCAGTAAAGTATTGTACCACTTGTGTGCAGATTTCTGTCATATAACTGTAACTGTAATACTTGTTATGACATGAATGGGATATTTTGCTTAGAAACGGGCTTTTTCTGCTTGAAATCCTGTCTGTATGCATATCAGTCAGTTGATAGCTAGAGGTATTTGTGGCTTCCACTAGTGGAAATGTTGATTTCCCTGGAAGTGTGCTAACAGAGGTTTATATATAGGCCTGTGTGTATGTGTGTGTGTATTGGAGATTACAGTGTCTTAAAAATATCTGCAAACCAGCCTGCTATATGATGTCATCATCCAAAATGGGGCTGCCAAAAGTATGGCCCATGGTTGTGAAATTGGATGGTGCTAAGTCTGGACAGTACAGTGGATGTTTTTGTGTTGTCAGTAGTTCAACAGAATAAGCAGCAGCAAGAGAGAAAACAATACTGTGGAGCAGAAGAATGATTTTTGAAAGCAGTTTGCACTGTTTTGATTAAATTTGCCAGCTTCATTCTGTTATGAATTTTGTCATTGTATCAGACACTGCTAACTGTCATTGCTGTCTCTTATAAATGAAGGAGTATAGACCTTGTGCAAGCCCAGAAATCTAGTGACCTATGACATTCTGCCTGACAATACATTGTTTGTTAAGTTGTAGTTCAGGTTGTCCTTGTGCTCCACACAGTGGTTGCCATGCTATTACTCAGCAAGACACTGTAGGAAACAAGAATGATACATCTGTTTTGTGTGATGTGTTCAGGGTCCAGAGATACCCAGCACCCATTGAGGAATGTAAAATATCTATCTACTGGTAAAATAATAAGTACCAGTATATTTTATTTCATATCTAGAAGTTTGTGTGGAAGGTTTCAAACCATAGAATATGTCACATTCCCTGCAGTTCATTAGCCTACTTCTTTTCGACGCGTTTGCAAATAAAGAACTCGATGATTGTGCTCATTAGTTTCATTATGTCTGTCTGTATGTCTGTCTGTCCATCTTTCCACATATATGAACTCAAAAACTGCTGAATGAATTGTCATGAAATTTGATATGTGAGAGTTTTACTAAACTTTGTCGAGACATTCTTTCAGTTAACCTTAACCTTTAAAATACTGGGCTAGTATTTAAATTTTAACGCATAGCTTATGAATAACATGAGTACTCTTTGAGCAGAAAAAGATAAAATTATGAAATAAACGGCATTTTGGGGAAAATAAAAGAGATTATGCAGTGTATCTTAAAATTGCAGTAAATTTTCTTGTTGCCTTAATATATAAAATGATATTCGGTTTTTTTTTTATGTGTGTTTGCATATGTGAATGTAGGTCATTTAAAGGTTATAGTTTGACAACGGTAATGGACACTACATAGAGACATACTGGCTTTTGTTGAGACATATTGAGTACAACTCACACATAACTAGATATTTATTGGACCCAAAAGTGTTCTGTTTAGAAGTCAAAGACAAAAATGAATGCTACATTATATGTCCAATACATTTTCTGTGAGTCTTGGTTGTTAAAAGACATCCCTGCTTTTTAGGTTGTCACCTTGTAACTCAGTAAATCTGTAGGCTATGCCAGACTGTTATATTCTGTTTGTACCTATTTCATGAATTTTTTTTTTCTGTGTGGGACAGGTGTGACTGTATCGTAAGAGGATTAAACTTGGCCAATAAGTATAAATGTTTAAATTATGTATTGTTTTCTTTTAACTAAATTTCCATGTTAATGTATACACTATTCCAGAGATAGATTAAAGGTAGATGGGTAGTTCCAACAACAGTGTACATGGTTGGTTTTAAATTTTATGTGTAGTTAAAGATGTACACATTAGGAATGTGACATTACAAAATGAGGCAGCTTTCATAAAAGAGGCTGGTAATAGCAGCAGCCAGTTTACAATCAACACGGTATTTTGCTGATTAACTTATTGAACATCTAAGCTTTTGTTTTACGTGGAATTGAGCCATGTGGAATCAGGGCCCTTCTTCAGGCAGTTTATATCAGTGTACAGTGTATAAAGTCTGCACTAATCTCCCTGTTGTTAATCTTAAAAACTTGAAACAGGTGAAGGTGAAGTTCACTGTAGAACAGGCCATGAAGGCCCAGGGTAGGAGTAGAGGTACGAGGGCTAGTCAAAAAAGATTGAGAATGAATTTATTACTCAGCAAATACGTTAGGCAGAGTCCAACTTGATATGGTCTTTTTCAAAGTAGTCCCCATCGAGCTGTATGCACTTGGTCCAACGTGTCTACCAGTCCTGGAAGACGTGCTGGAACCCATTTTTTGACATCGTCTTCAGAACCGCCTCCGCCCTCTTCAGAACGGCCGTTGAGGAGTCGAAACGCTGGCCCCGCAGCTCCGATTTCAGGCGAGGAAAACAGAAAAAAGTCACACGGAGCAAGGTCCGGGCTGTACGGAGGGTGCGGCACACATTCGATGTTTTTTCGGGCAGTGACAGTTTTGAAGACCGTGGCCGAAAACATCCGACGAAAACGCCCTGAGCTGCATCCATCTCGTTGGCGCCTACACCACGATAATGCACGCCCTCACGTTTCGAACTTTGTTGCCCAACATTTAGCCCGAAAAAACATCGAATGTGTGCCGCACCCTCCGTACAGCCCGGGCCTTGCTCCGTGTGACTTTTTTCTGTTTCCTCGCCTGAAATCGGAGCTGCGGGGCCAGCGTTTCGACTCCTCAACGGCCGTTCTGAAGAGGGCGGAGGCGGTTCTGAAGACGATGTCAAAAAATGGGTTCCAGCACGTCTTCCAGGACTGGTAGACACGGACCAAGTGCATACAGCTCGATGGGGACTACTTTGAAAAAGACCATATCAAGTTGGACTCTGCCTAACGTATTTGCTGAGTAATAAATTCATTCTCAATCTTTTTTGACTAGCCCTCGTATATAGCTCTACTCTTTCTTTAACCTTGTCTCTAGATGGACGTGGGTGGTCAGTGCCACGCCCCGGCCACTTTACCCCAGGCAAGAGACCCTGTACCCATTGTAGAAGAGGCTGGGTGGGCCCCAGGGCTGGTCTGTACGGGTGTAGAAAATTCTCCCCCACCATCCAGCCAGTAGCGAGTTACTATACCGACTGCACATTAAAAACTGTCTTTAAATTTATAATGGCTTTTGTAGATGCTTCTGAAACAGTGAGTAACAGTAACAGTAAAGAACCAAATGCTTTAGTTTTCAAGGTTTTGTTGTTTTGTGGTGTGGTAATGGGGCACTCTGTTGCTCTGGGTTTTGATGTATACCACTGTTATCAACATTTGCTTACAGGACTTACATAAACCAATTCAGAAATCTTACCTGGTTTGTAATTACATGTGGCAAAATGGTCTGATTGTTGGTGCTCTGGACATGTGGAGGTCTGGTTGAAAGTTGAAGAGGGGTGTCAGTGTTTGTACTAGTTGTTGTGTGCTGAGTTTGGTGATATACATTTCCTGAATTGTTCAAAAAACTGAGAATCACAGCAGCAGCATCAGGAGCTGTGTTTGGAGATTCAATGTCTTTTTCTTCAAAAGTATGTTTGTTGGAATTCCCATATTTTATTTTTCCATTAGAGCAAGGTGTTTCTGGAGGTAATATACACATTTTTAGAAGAGGATGAAAAACCTGAAAATGAGAAGAATGCAGTAAGTATAAAGGAGATACAATTGTGACATTTCTAGTAATGTTGTAATTGCAACATTCATTACGTTAAACTTCTCATTTGTTATATGACATTGTTCATAAAATGGTTCATTGGCTTTTTTAGTATAAAGAATCTTGAATATAAAATATCATGAATGTGATAACACGGACTCTGGGGTATGAGATTCGGGTTTCCATGATGTTCATTTTGTGAAGGATCCTCTCTTCTTGTGGCTGCTAATTCCATGTAATCTGGTAGAAATGTATCAACACCTACTGCCTCCCTCAGGGTATGGCATATCTTGTATTGCCTTCTTGTCAGACTACACAATGTAACATTCCAGAAGACAGTATTCTTCAGAAACTGGTGTCTTTGCTGCTTATGCAGTCAAAATGTTACTGGCATTTCTTTGTGTTGTGTAATGCTGCAGACATGCATGTCTTTATGAACCAGAATGTTTTGTGTATACTGGTAATGTCCAGAAATCTAGGAATCTTAAATCAGAGCATTCTCTTACGAATAGTTTTATGTCCAGTCGAAGCCATTGTTAGGTTTTCTGACTGTTAGAAACCAAAGTATTGGAATATGTGTGAATGTCTTACCAGGCCATAGTTGCAGGTAGCAGGTATCCAGACATGACCCATAGCAGAGAGTGGTAGGTCAATGCAGTAATAGAAGCGATTGTTGTTTGTGTTGTCAGCCCTTCGTGCATCAGGACAAGAAGTTCCTGGAAGATAAATTGTTTTACAGACATTGTGGTGACATTTTTAAATAAAAAAGTATTACTTGCTGATACCAGTGACTGCACATGCTAGGTTATAGTGATGTAAAGATCACAGTTTCAGGTATGACTTGGGGCATGGATGATTGTCCATGTTCTCATTGTTGTCCTGTGAAAACAGCAGGCTTATAAGGGACTGATTAACAATCTGTTGATGTCTATCACTGTCTTAATCATGTTGAGTAACTACTGTTGTTATAGGATGCAGAGGCTCAAATTACACTCCAGTGGCAGAGAAAAATTACTTGCATGTTGTGTAGAGCTGTCAGTGATGCACAGAGTTGAGTTAATTTAGGTGCAAGCTACACTTTGATGTAATTGGTAAAGTAAAATTTTCTCTTTTGTTTGTTGTGAAGGCAAGGGGGGGAATGGAGATAATGCTCCACACATTCTTAACTTTGGCACTGATCAGCCTCATGCCCTGGCTGCATTACCGTCATGGAAAGACCCCCCAGTAGTCATGGTGTAGGAGGCTGGGTGGGCCTCAGAGCTGGCCTGGACATGTTGGAGAAGAGAAAAATCTCTTGCCCCTGTCAGGAATCAAACTAATGTTCCTCAGTTGCTCAGTCCATAGCCTAGTGACTATCAATAAATGTAATTAATATGCAATAACATTTGTTTTTTTAAAGTGTGAATTTAATGGAACAGACTGATTTTACAATATTCATGGTGTGTAATGTTATGTCACATTATCTTACTTTGTAGCAGCTTTTATAGAAGTGGTAGAAGTGGTTGTTACTTGTTTTCATAACTGACCAACTAATGCTATGATTGTACATGTGTGTTGCTATAAGAAAAATTTGTCCCTGATTTACGGTTCCTTGGTGTTTAGTTTGCTGATGTAAAAAAGTTATTCCATTTGATGTCAGATTTTTAAAGGTTGATCTTTTACAATTAAAACTTACCTAGAGCTGATTTCCAAAAAATGTAAGTGGAAAATATGCTTGCCATGATTATTTGGAAAATACAGTACTGGTCTGGATGCATCACTATAGACTCACTGGATGCATGCCTGTCCTGTTAGTAGTCTGGCTGTGACTGGTATTCTTCTGATCTAGTGAGCACCAATTAACAGTTAACAGTACCCAAGTAACTGTTTGGAAACCTACTTGACTTGTGTTGACTTTGAAAATTAAGGTAGCTGGACCATAAGATCATGTGAATGAGTGTGTTAGAAGAGACAGATGTTGAAGTTCATATGAACTCTAGTTTTAACTTGGACTTTAATATTAAAGTCTTCAGTAGATGCCATTATTAAAGCAAGTATTATTTTAATTATTTCTGAAGTTAAATGAAACTGTGTTTTTATAGTCATTATTATAAATTATTTTTGTGTATATAAATCATCTGGAAGAAGTTTTGATGAAGATGAGAAGGTAATTAGTAACTGTAGAAGTCTGTACTGTAGGGTATAGGTGTAGGTACTCAGATTTTTGTATTTTGGGTGAATGTCACTGTGGGTTGGGTAAGGGTTATGATGCATTCATGCTTACTTATACATTAAAGATCTCACTTCTCACCCCCAGTTTTTGCAGACTGTCTCTGGTTCTTAATTTTGGCCTTTGGGGGTCAGCAGCATGATACATTGGTGTTCCAGCATTTTGGTGTACATTGCAGCCCCGGTCTCCAGGGTGAGTGGCAGGGAAGCAGGTTGTGCTGTGACAATGGAAATGAAGATGGTGTGTAGCAAGGTGTTATCCTGTTGGAAGGGACTTGGTCCACTATATGTTTCTGGCTTACCGTTATAATGCTGCCAGTAGCTCAGACTGTATTGTAGCAAATGATGGGATGGTTAGTAAATAATGAATGATAAAAAATATGGAAAGAAGTGGTTGTGACATAATTTGAGGTACTATCCCAGAATCTGTCCTCAGTGACTGAGGAAAACTATGCAATACCCCAGGGTTGTCAGTGTCAAAGCTGAGATTCAAACCAGGCATCTCATGAATACAAGTCAGTATTGTCACTGCTTAAGTCCACTTGTTCAGTTGGCATGATGAATATGTCCTACTGTGGGAATGAGAGGAGGTGTGTGGAGGGAGAGTAGTGTCATCCAATGGGATGGAGTTGCGTGGTTAGGAAGAAGATTTGGAGGAAGAGGTGAAACCAGACTTTACACAGTTTGGATCCATCTTCATAATTGAAGAAGTTATGGGAGTGTTTTAACTGTTGTGTGGCTTGCCTCATGGTGCAGGGATGTTGAATGCAGATGTTTGCTAGGTCCTGTACATAAATAGAATCCGGTGCCTTGTTTTATCTCAGTGGAATGTGTGGCTACCATGTGTACTTAGTTGTCTGCACCAGGCACACCAGGCTAGAGAACCAGCACTTTGCCAAGACTACACATGACAGAACCTTGTTTTCTATGGAAGATACATTTTTGTAGGTTGGGGCTGGACTTCTGGACAGAGCAGCCCCACATCAAGCAAAGACTTCAAGAAATTAGTTGTCATCCGCATGGCAGGAGCAGGGGCAACAGCTGCTGCAAGTGCAACCACAGGGACAGTCCATGCAGATGACAAGGCTCACTCACCCACAGGTAAGAAGAGAAGGCATGCTTCATAATTGTTTTTTATATCTTTACTAAGTAAGTTTATGGTACAGTGTATTGCATTAAAAATGTGGTAGTTATATAGTTTGGCAAGAAATTATCTGTGTTTGTGCAACCTGAACGGTCGCAGAATCTCTTCATTGGGCCCTAGATTGAGTTTGTTTCATGCCATGACACCCTATTTCTCCAAGCTCCCTTTTAATATTCTACCAAGTGGGCCTGTCCTCAGAGGTGTACTGATTAGAATTTTGTATCTGTTTTCCATTTCCCTATGGCTTCTTAGCCCCTTTATTCCTTTTTGTGTCTTCATTCCAGCAATTTTTTTTCTGCTGTCATTGTAGTAACTACTCCCACAATGTGTCACCTGCATCACTGTAATTGACTGCGCTGTAAATCTGCCAGTCAACCTATTATAAGCAGTCGAGTTAGACCATGTGCACAGCAACAGGGAACAAAGTGGCATTCTACTGTAGCAGTTAGCTATATCTTTGCATTATTTAGGAAGCCTTCTG